>RDRW01000170.1:0-459470 GCA_007896445.1 Puccinia hordei | reverse complement strand
TTGTTGTTCCTCAGCTACCTACCTCACAAGTTATCTCGTGTAATTAGGTCTTGGCCGGACTCCCATTTCCTAAGAATAATAATATCTACTAATAATAATAATAGATAGATTTACTAATTGACTCTAGTATTATTAAACGTATTATTATTCTTCAGCTCTGTATTTTTACAAACCCCTCCCCCCTTGTTTTTTTTTTCTTCTTTCTTTCTCGCTCACGGATTCTTACTCAGATAAATATTCCAAAAAAACACACACACCCCCCCACACACACAACACAAACACACCCCCTCAGAAGCATGGTTTTCCAGCGGCCAATTCACGAGCATAATCAGTATCGCGATAAGTTTGGGCCTCACTAGGGAGCCGCAGCCCCGACGCCCCAGATCGGGGTTTCGAACTTTAACGGAGGCAACCAATTTGGTAACTCACAGAACGCGGGCCAACGGGTTCGGATCGAATGGATTCAACGGTGGTTACAACGGTGGCCAGGCCGCAAACGGCGGTCAAGGCAGTTCGAACCTCCTTCCAACAGTCTTCAGGCACCTCGACGCAGTCGTCCGGCGGCTCGAGTGGCGCCGCCGCTCCGGCGGCGCTTCTGGATATGGCGCCAACGGCTTTGGCTCGAACGGTGCCAGTAATTATGGGTCCGGCTACGGGAGCGGCTCATCAGCACTCGGCCTGGTTGGCTTCGGTGGTGGCTATGGAGGTGTAAGTTAAATCTTTGTGCTCATCATTTTGTGTTCCCCCTTATTTGAACCAACCCGATCTAATCCAAAAAAAAATAACCTATCCAACTTTCTAGCTCGGCTATGGTGGAGGCCTTGGTTTATGGCGCAGGGTTCGGTGGAGGCTATGGCGGTGGTGGAGATACGGTGGAGGCTACGGTGGAGGAGGAGGGTTCGGTGGGGATACGGTGGAGGTGGAGGATACGGTGGAGGCTACGGTGGAGGAGGAGGGTTCGGCGGAGGATACGGTGGAGGAGGAGGGTTCGGCGGAGGATACGGTGGAGGAGGAGGGTTCGGCGGAGGATACGGTGGAGGAGGAGGGTTCGGCGGTGGATATGGTGGAGGAGGAGGGTTCGGTGGAGGATATGGTGGAGGTGGCGGCTATGGTGGCTACTAATAATCTCTTCCGCGCCGGGTCTATCTTCTATCTTCTTCCTCTTCTCGTGTTACTATAGTTATCTTTCTGGGAGTGTGTGGGCTATGGAATCAATTTAATTGGGTGGATTAGAGCGTCTTGTAGAATATTTAATTTTCTTTCTTTCTTTCTTCTTCTTTCACTTTTTTTCTTGTCCTTTTTTGTTTTGGTATTCTTAACTTCTTGTGAGATGCATGTATGGACCTTATTCTTCTGTTGGCTCTTCTCTCACATGATGATGAAAACATACACAGAAGTTTAAAGATAGACGCTCCCGAACTCACAACAGTGTTTTTTTTTTTTTTTTTTTCTTCTTCTTTGCAAGAAAGGATTTTATGATCTATGGGACCTCTACAACGAGATGAATACGTACGTCATCTTTGAAGAGACTGAGCCAGATTGAATTTTATAAAGTCTTCTGAGGTAAAGTTGAAAATTTCCAAAGGCGAAGTAAATTTAAATGGCTTCCTATCTTGCTACATCAATACGTACAAAGTTTTTTTTGTTTGCTTTCTCTCTGTTGATGAGTTTGAATATATGCGATAGAATTTTTTCAAAGATGATCATACGTTATTCGCGCTTGCTTGCTTTCTCCTTCTCCTTCTGTGCATCTATATTAATACAAAACAGCAGAATAAGCGCCTGTGTTTTTGTTTTATATTTGGTTATGACTAGTTCTGATTGTTGAAGACTGACCTAGATGGTTAGCTAGTAAGAGTAATCCATATCCTGAAATCATGATCAAGGCCAATAGGATTAGGTTGAAGTTACAATAGTCGGGATGTTGAAATAGATAGATGGGTGCGTATGAGCAACTTGAGGGTGGATGAAGTAGTTGCAATTTTCGAATCAGTTTACATATTTATTTATTTATTACTATTTTTGGCTCTCTCTTTCCTACTCACACTCCATCGTTATTATACTTGAAGTTTCCCATTTCGGATGAGTTTGAAGCTGATGAATGTTTCCGTTCCTTTAACGATCAACCATCTGGTTTGGTTGATAAGGATCTGGATGGTTTTGTTTTCATTTTCACTTGGTTGCCATTTGTTAGTTTTAAGTTTTTGACTTTTGATTTTTAGGTTTTTGCCAAATTCCATTAATCCCACCTCTTACCTCTCTCTCTCTCCTCCTCCTTCCTCCTCCTCCTTACCTTCTCTCCTCCCTTCAACCAACACCTCCATCAAGCTAAATACGATGTCTGCCAACTATGCCATCTACACTTCACCCAACCATCAACCAATCCCAGACCATCTGCCTACCCTAATCGTCACACCACAGGGTAAACCACAACAGATCTTATATACCTATCTACACACTAACTATAACCAGGAGAACTATCTACTCACTCCATCAGACCAAGGTGACCTATGCGTAGCTAAACTATTCCCACCCAAACATAAGAAGAACAACAACAACCACCAAACCATCTCACCATCATCATCCTCATCATCATCAGCAACAGTACCCACACCAACACCACCTAACCCTCAAAATCATCCCGACCGATCAGCAATCAAGTGCGAAGCTTCCAGAAACTTGAAATGGACCATCAGAAACGAAGGCATACAGAACCCAGTCTATAAACTTACCCTACCTAACCCAGATAACCCTCAGATCGAACAACCACTATTCCAAGTCAGCAAACCCAACCCAAACTGTCCTTGGTGGACACTATTCTATTTCACGTCAGTTCTTACACACCTACACACACACACACACACAATCACTCACTAGAAAACTTATATTTCTCATCTATAGTTACGCTGGCCATCTCATCCCACCCAAACGAATCGAATTTGGTAAAATACTCAAGGCTCAACCTAATGGTCCCAAGTCATCAGGTGAAACAAAGATCACCGTCACCGGCAAGACCGAAGAGGAGAAGGCGGTCTGGCGAACGCTCGGAGAAGGAAACGAAGATATGGTAGAATGTATGTCTCCTATCTCCTCAAACCAAACCAAACCAAACCAAACCCATCACACCTTAGAGCTCATCATATCCACTCTCTACCATCCAGGGATTCTTGTCTGTGCAGCCTTGAACGTCTTGGATCAAGAGATCTCTCAGGCTGCCAAAGCCGCCGGTGTCCAGCTCTCCTCCCGTCCTACTACCACCACCCGTCCATCCCAACAGACTCAACCAACTCAACCCAGCTCTCAAACCCCACACCCTCAAGCTCCTACTCAACAACAACATCCTCATCATCCCGTACCAGGCCCAGGGGGTAGAGCCCAAGACCGTCAACTTCATCCCACCGGTAACGCCCATCGACCACCCGTCGCAGCGCCCATTCGTCCCGCGGTCTATAATAACCATTCCAACCCTTCCCCTCCCTCCTCCCACCATCGTCCTCCACCCCAGCAAGCTCGAGCTGAATCGGGACCGCACAGCTCCCAGAGAGCCCCAGCCTATCATCCCCCTCCCGCTCGTGCCAATCCTCCTTCTAATGGTCTTCCCCCGGCGCCCTCCCCCCCGGCGCCCTCCCCCCCGGCGCCCTCCCCCCCGGCATGGCCTCCAGAGGCCCCCATCCTCCTCTTAATCATCATTCGAAATCTGATGGCTATCGACAAGACCCTCCCACCGATATGGCTTATGCTCGCTCTGCTCCCGCCCGTCACCCTCCTTCTCACCCACAACAACATCCTATCCATCCTCCATCCCGCTCCCATACTCATAATACCTATAACCATCCAGGACCTAACCCTCAACACTATGTCCATCCTCCACAACATCAACATTCTCTTCCTCCTCCTCATGGTCCTCGCTCTCGTCATCCACCCACTTCAACTCCTCCTTCCGCCAATAACCCTTCAAGAGCTCCCATACAGGTTTCCAACTATCCAATCCAAACTCACGCTAGCAAACATGGTCGATAGATACTCTATTTTATTTTATCTTCCTGCTTGATTTTTTTTCTTTTTCTTTCTATCAATCTAGTTTCTACTATGTTCTAGCTCCTCGATCCTCATCTCTTTCTTTTCCTAGCTTCAAACCTGTACTTGTTTACCTGAATAAGATATATAAACTTATATACACACAGACAGACACACACGTATCCATACATATATTGACCTCTTCCCTTTCTCTCCATCTAATTACTAGAACTAACTCGTTTTTGTTTGTTTGTTTGTTTACATTCTTCAATTCAAAGTCAATACATATCTGTCAGGTTTAGTTAACAATATACATAAAACAAATAAGATCCACATTTTCTTCTTTTATTTTTCTCAAACGTTCCTGTTGAAGAGAGAGTCTATATTCCATCGGATCGGATCGGATCCGATCCAATCCGGACATCAGGGGAAAGGGGGCTGGGTAGATAGTGTGCTGTGAAGAGGCCAGACAGATCAGGGAGGGAGAGACAAAGGACGTTGACCAAAAAACCAAGATGGAACAACCAAGGTATCGACCAGCAAGTTGGCAAGTCAATCCAGGTAAATCACTAGGTTATCTCCTCGTACTCTCACCAAACGAACTCAAACAACCCAGCGCAAGACTAGCATTGAACCACCATCAGACTATCATCGGCTCATCAACAAAACTGGCAACGATCTGTCTGGAAGAGCCAGACAAGGTCCAGGATATCCATCTGATCATCAACATTCATAAGAACCACAGGGTCAGTCATCTATCTATCTACCTCTAGATATCTACACAGATAAATAAAAAAAAACCCCCATCGGAAAATAATAATAACCTTAATCGATTTTTACACCTTCATTAATATTCAGGCTTCACTCCAAGTCGTAGGCGCAACTGGTATCACCTTGAACCATCTCCATCTCCAGCCTTCCTCCGAACAAATCCAACTCAACGATCGAGACACGTTTTATATCAATCAATTCCCATTCAGATGGGAACAATGCTGGGATTATCATCTCGTCGACTGGTCTAGATTTTCTAATCAACCAGAACATGAATCAGATCAACAACCCAACAACAATAACAACAACAACAACAACAACAACACTGATAATCATAACAATCACACCCAAACACTCCTACTCGATATCACTCCAGAAAAACAATCCCCTAGGAGTTCATCTCCAAAACTACTCATCTCTCCCACAAAGACTAACCAGGAGTTCTCCTTTCAATGGGAACATGACTCCCACGTCTCGTTCCGAAGACCCTCCTCAAACAAAACTTCCATCGACTCTCACAGGTCTCGTGCACATTCCCCCATCGTTGCTGACCAATCCAGTGAAGACGAGGACGAGGATCAACTACTAACAAGGCGAACAACAGAGCTAGTCAACGTCAGTCAATTCCCTATTCCCTTACTTATCTTGATACTCACTCACTTCCTATCATCTCTCCACAGAATCCACCATCACCCCCCCATGAACCCAACCCCTCACAGCCCCCTCGACTCAAGAGTCTACTACAAAACTTACTCATCAAACAAGCCGTCCAAGTTCATCTGGCCCACCAAACCAACCTCGCCGACCAACCTGCACACTCAGCGGTCGCCTCGGGCTTCAGCAGTAGCGAAGACGAAGACGATGATGATCAGGAGGATGATCCAGACTCCACTGACGATGAGCTACTTGGACATCCTACCGAGCCTACTGATACAAGGATGACCTCCTCACCTGCTAAAGAGAGTGTATGTCACTTGTGTTAATATCATCTCGTATACGATCCATGTCCTGATTTTCTAACATCACTAGCAATCAATTCAGCCTAATCCCACTTGCATCGACCCTTCAGACACGATCTCACCAGACATACCCCCTCCACTCTGCCCCGTCAGCGACACCCTCCAGCCCATATCGCTCCCAAGTACGCTCGCCCGGCCGTCATCCGATCGGCGCTCGGTCTCACCCAACGCCCAGCTTCTCTCTGCCTTCCAGAGCGGCTGTCCCTTGCCACCATCTCCTCCCAAACCTCTCGTCTTCCCACTCAAGAGTAGTTTCAGAAGACAGTCTTATTCCGCCCACGAGCTCGCCGCCTTCTCCCCCCCTCCTTCCACCTCCACCTCCACCTCTCCACACCACCATCCCAACACCACCTCCCCCTCCTCCTCATCCCGCTCCGTCCGTCTTAATACTCAGATGAACAGTCGCAGCCCTAGTTTCACACCGTTGATCCTCACCCACCGAGTAATCCAGAAGCTTTTCGTGATCGTCTTCGTAGTAGTGTAAGAGCTACTCCCTCTACCCTACCATCATTATCATCATCATCGCCACCAACACCACCACCTCCGCCATCACCACCACACGCACCACTAGTAACCCCCAACCCGAAAACACTACTCCAGCACCTCCTCATCGGATCATCCGCACCCCTAGGTCTTTCCTCATCAAACGTCGCGGAAGTCTTACACCTCTAACAGCCCCCGTCTGTAATACCCTGTCCTTACCTATAGAAAAGGAGGACTATGAATACGCAAATCTTGACGATGAAAAACGTAAAGTTCGGTTCGATCAGGACGTCTTTTGTCTTGAGTTTGATCAACTCCCTGAGGAACTTCCACTCTCTCGACAGCCTAAACGGGCTAAAGTTCTTGAGGAGGAGGAGCACGATAATCGGCTTGATAGAGTTAGTTTTTTTTCCCCCTCTTTTCTGATGGCCTAGACGAAGAAAGATGTTGTTGATGATGTTTTGATATATAAAGTCTAAACAGAAAGCACAGAGAAGAAATACTTTTTCTGGAAATCGTCCCCGTCGCCAATCTCCTCGCTTGATCCTTCCGACATCTGCTCCACATTTGACCATCCAGGAGGAAGACTCATCCGATCCAGAAAATAATTCAAAGCTGGAAGAAAAGGCGTGCTCAACCCTCGCCTCGGTCGACCTTAGTTGCTTGTCCCTCAACAATCCTCCGCCATCATCCGAACCCGATACTGATCTTCTCTCAGGTACCGCTGTCGATCCTTGTAACATTATGATTGCCCCTTCTTCTCTCTCTTCTTAATCAACCCCTCTTCTTTTCCCTCATTGGATCATCATTTTATTCGACTCTCTTCACCAGGCCCCCGCACTAATCTGTTCTTAATATCAACTACTCCTTCCCCAGGTTCTCATCCAGCTGCTGACCCTCACCTTTCATCATCATCATCAGCCGTAGAAGAAGAAGATCAACAACAACAACTACACGAGTCGAAAAGACCCAGTCGAAGAGGATCGATAATCGAGGCCTTAACCGCTCGTCTATTCCCCTCCTCTACCATCTTACCTCAATCGTCGACCTGTGTCGAACCTGATCTCAAAAGACGGAGATCGGTACCGGCTGATTTCGGACGAATGGAGGAAGTAGCAAACCGATTAAACAAACTGACGTTAACTAAAGACTCATTATCAATGGATTCATCAGACCATCCGCTCCTACTCCGTCCCCATTCCGCACCCTCCTCATCTTCTTTTATTGTCCCCTCGTTACCCATCTTCTCTCCCTCCCTCGTCGGCGTCAAACAGCTCTTCTTTGGCTCCGGCTCAGGTCCATTCGCTTCTGGTCGTCCCACTGGATCCTCGATTGGCATCGGATTCAACGCTTTTGTTAACCGGTTTAGAGCCTCTTTGTCTCATTCATCTGAAGCCGATTCTTCTTCTTCTTCTTCCTCCTCCTCTGGTCATGATGATCGTGATGATGATGATGGTGATGATGATGGTGATGATGATGGTGATGATGAACAGAGGCAGCAGGTCCAAATCCAGTCGAGTCATGTCGATCCGATTAATCCGACCAAAGAAGTAGACCATTGTAGCGTAAGTCCTCCTACACCCGATCACGACACCCGAGCAGATTTGCCCGCTTCGGGAAGCGATTCCGGTGCCACCACTTGTCCGTCTGTTCCTATCCGTCGACGCGGACCCATGCGCAAACCTACTACTCGTCGTACACCTATTCCAGTCGAGAGTCTAGTCGAGAGTTCCGATAAATCTTCTGGAAATCAGTCTCAAACTAAGATATTAATTGAACCATCTATACCAAAAAGACCTCGAGGAAGACCTCCTAAATCTCGTCTACCATCTTCCTCTCAACTCCCTCCTCTCCAACCTAAACCGGTTCGAATTAATCTTCACAAGTCTCACGATCGAGCGTCCCACGCTGCTACTCCTTTGGCTATCGATGGACCTACCCTTAGACCTAGAAATACCACCAATAGAGTCTCCAGTTCTTCTTGTCCTTCTTCTTCTTCTACTAATACTACTACTACTAATACTAATACTACTACTACTACTACTACTCCTTCTAATACTACTGGTACCACTTCTAAGAATCGAAAACATTAGATCTTTCTTTCTTTGACTCAAACACTACTTCTACTACTTACGTTTTTATTGGCTTCTTTGGCAGGTTTCATGGATTCATTTTATATCCCTCTTTCTTTCTCTCCCTTCCTCTTTCTTTTTTTTCTTTTCCCATTGTAGTGTGCTTTTTTTTGTATCATTTTATGTTAACCATATATATATATATATATATACATATATATATGTATATGTATATATGTAAATATTTATGCTTTCTTGATGGTCATTATCATGATCATCATGTCACAAAATTCTCTTGGATTAAATGACATATACATGTACAGACACATTTTATAACCCCTCTTGTTTATGTCAGTTTTCTGAAATAGCATGTACATAAATATATAGTGTATCATCATCTATCAGTACAATACTTGTTTTTTTTTTTTTTTTTTTTTGAAATGGTTTGAACACCCTGAAGGTAAATGTGTTACTTGATGTTGATTGGGTCATTCATGTATGTATGAATATGTATGTCCAACAGGCAGCTGGAAGATGTTCATAAAAATTGAATTTGTTATTCCAGCAACGCTTTAGGATCCAATGAATTGAAACCCAGTTTTTCTTGATGTCCCTGCATCTCATCAATTCCCCCCCCCCAACCAACCAACATCCTTCCTCAAATACCTTCTCTCATGGTCACCCTTTTTACTTAAATATATTTATGGTACAGATATTTGATAACAATAACATCTTTTTACTGAGTCCTACATTTATATGGCACTCATGTGGTTTTGAGAGACAATTATTGTGAGTGAGACACTATCTCCAACTATTGTCAATCATTAAAGTTGTGCTTGCTCACCCCCCTACATACATTGTTTTTCCATCTTGACACCTTTTGTATTATTGTGGACAACATTTTTCATGGATTGATTGGAGATGCAGGAAATTATTCTTCTTTTGTGGACTTCTTTGTCAAGAGAGAAAAAAAAGTCTTGGAAATGTGTGGTGCTTTTGGGTTGTATGGCCAGGCCACAGGACATGGATCACATGTCCTGATACTGCTTGTCAGCTTGCTACTAGTTCAGAGACAACCTGACTAGAACAAAAATAAATAAAATTTAAAAAATATAGTACTACTCATTTAACAAAAGGTAATAAATGAATAATAATAAGATAAAGCAACATTAAAAAAGTAATATGTAGATAATAAATACATTATTACATAGTAAATTAATAATAAACAGATAAATACAATAATAAGTATAAAACAATGAATATGTTAATAAATAATAAGATAAGTGGAAATATTATTTCATAATCTTGAAGAGCGTGTAAAATAACCTAGGGTACTTCAGCCAAAGTACCCCAGATAACTTAACACTTCTAGTAGTAAAACAACTTGAAAGAATATTACCACTAAAGCGCTGAAATAATTATTATATATTAAAATACAGAATAAAAAAGATAAATACATATACAAAACCACAAAATAACAATGTATTTAAATAAGAACATAATAAAATAAATACATATGACATGAATAATATAAGTATATAATACTAGTAATATACTATATTATCTATTTATTTATTTAATTTAATTAAAAACTAGCTACACTATGGATGATTCAGAGGGACAAAGACCACGAACAAGAGGAAAGAAATAACGTGAGAACATCCCAAAAATAATAATTGAATAACTGTTCAAAATAAATGTACTACATCCTTAGGGGGAAATTATCTGTTGACAGATCTCTGCAGTCATGCATTCCCAAAGAGCCTGCATGACAGGGATCAAAAAAGAAGCTCTTGAAGCGCCCACAGAACAAACAAACACACACCTTTTAAACTCTGACAAGTATGATCAACAAGTACATATGACATTTAATCAATACATTTTGACATGTAATTGAAACCTTTGATAAATACATCTAAAAAACCTTGTCAGAGGTTCAGAAGCGCCTCAAGATGCTAACAATGGAAAATAAACAGACTTTACCAATAGTAGACAGCCTGTACAGTGCCTAGACAAAAACAAATTTTCACAAGTTTTTTTTTTTTTTAAAAAAAAAAGGAACAAAAAAATTGACACAAGACTTTTTTCTTACTGGGTCCTCAAGGACTGATAAGTATGAATTTGACACTTTTGTAACTACAAATCAAAATAAAGTAATACTAAAAATCAACAAAGTTTTGACTAATTTTTTACATTTTTTAATAAATTTTTTGAGAAAAAAAAGGAAAGTGTCATGGGGAGTTTTAAGAGTGGGGAAGAGTTATTATAAAAGAAAAAATGGGGTTTTTTTTTTTTTTTTTCTTTTTTTTTTTTTTTTTTTTGAAATGAAAAAATTACCATCTGGTTGGCCCTCCTTTGGCGTCAATTACGGCTGAAACTTGGTGGGTCATTGATTCAACAAGATGATCCAACGTCAAGGCTGGAAAATCCTCCCAGGCTTTCTTGAGGGCCTCGTGCATTTCTGGAATGGTCCGGGGCTGATAGAGTTCCTGGACATTGCTCTTGAGGAGTAACCAAACATTTTCTATTGGGTTCAGATTGGGTGATTGAGCCGGCCAAACAATTTTGTTGATTGAGTTTTCAGCCAGATAAGAGCGGCTTGCTTTTGCCATGTGGATTGGGGCATTG
This sequence comes from Puccinia hordei, assembly GCA_007896445.1. Taxonomy (NCBI): domain Eukaryota; kingdom Fungi; phylum Basidiomycota; class Pucciniomycetes; order Pucciniales; family Pucciniaceae; genus Puccinia; species Puccinia hordei. Next base: position 448,480 of record RDRW01000170.1, on the reverse strand, counting down.
TCCTCCATCAATGACAATTGATGGAGGGGATCAGCTTTGTTTAGAAATGGGAGTAGAGCAACTTTGTAAACTTTTTCAATGAAGTCAGTTGCTTTTCTTTGACCAGGTGGAACAATGATGAGAGGGCCTTTTACATTGCTGTAAAAGGAACCCCAGACCATTGTTGAAGATCAGCCGCTTTTGAAGGTTGGAGCAACATTTGCAACATTGTATTTAGTCTTGGCTCCACGCCAGACTTTCAATTGCCGGCTGATCTTCCCGATTTCAAACAAGGACTCGTCTGTCCAAAGAATTTTTTGCCAGTCTTTGGTGGTCCATGTTGCATGGGCCTTTGCAAATTCAAGCCGTTGTTCCCGGTGTCGATCGTTCAGAAAGGGCTTCTTGACTGCAACCCAGTTATTGAATCCGAGTCATGAGCTCGGCGACAAGTAGTGTGAGTTGAAACGGTTGTGGGGAGCTGATCACTAGCTTCAGCAATCTTTGTTTGAGGATTTGCCTGAAGTATCAATTTGAGGTGACACAGATCCCTCTCATTGGTTTTGCGAGGCCTCCCAGATCTTGCTGCGGTGGCAACGGTGCCTTGGTTTGCCTCTTGGGCTACAATCAATGAAACAGTCAATCATGGCATGTTAAGCCTATGTGCAATCAACATCTTCGTCATCCCTTCAGCCGCCATGCCAACAATGTTTGCTTTTTGTTTGGTTGAGTGATGATGCCTAGTCATCTAAAAAACAAACAAAACAAAATAATTAGTACCATTCAAGATGAAAAGGAATAAGAAATACTCACCTATTCCGTTGATTGATCACCAACAAAGTTGGTTGTAAGTTTGAAAAAAGAAATCCGATTTGGGATGGATTGTAGACCAGTCAGTAGGTTTCACTGACATTTCACACAAAAAAAAAAAAAAGAAAACCCGCGACAAATTTTTTTTGTCTAGGCACTGTACATATGGAAAACTACATGCAAAGCTTGAGGGATTTAATTATATATACAGTATATTTCATTTGATATTCCATCCAAAATTCCAAACTCTCTTTATCAATCAAATACTCTTGAAAAAAGACTTGTGTCAGATTTACAAAACAAATCTTGCATGCAAACCTACAACAGTCAATTGCTTTTTTTCTGAAGAAATAAATGCCCAGGTTTATATCAAAGTATTGGTATTGTAATAATAAAACAAATCACCCAGGCAATTACCATTATCAGGCCTTGGGAGTTAACAGGGGGATTTAACACAGCTTCATATCCTCTGAGGAGATTTTATAATTAGAATCAAAATACAACACAACTTATCAGTACACCATGTAATATTCATGAGCTACTTTTTAACTTGAAAATTTCAACCAACTGAGGAATAGTTGTTCAAATTTTAACCCAAAATCACAAGTGAAAGTTTGACTAGCATTTATCCCTTTTCACGGTTCCACATGACTTTTCAGTTTAAACTCAGCAGGTATCCTACATTTTTCTTCCATTTATTTGTGACTTGAATTAGTTAAATTTTCCAGATCCTTATCAAGATATATTCAGATTAAAGCCAATTACTGTTGTAATGGAAAGAAATAAAGGAGCTCAATCATATAAGCCTTGAAGTGAAATTCAGTGCAAGGTTCCTGTTATAATCATCTTGAAATTACAATATGCATTTAAATTAATCATAGATATTTTTTCAGAATAGTGCTTTCATGTTGGTGTATTATACACAGGTTATAGATAAGTTTACACTTCCTCTTCATTTGATTTTTCCTGGAAGCTGAATGCATGCTGCTTCCCACCCCAACTTGTTGTACATACCTCATGAATGTTTACTCTTCAGAATATTTTTTTGTGATGTGTTTCTGAGTTCAAACTTGTTATTTTGGGTATGGTTGGTTGAAGTTTATTCTGATCAGTAACCATACAACTACTTCCTGTTCAAGAATATGGGATATTTTTTATTGACATGATACCCGAATAATAATAAAAATTGAATTGATATACAAGACCCCTTCTCAACAAAGCTAAATTCCATGATGGCTGTTTTTATTTCTTGACTGAAATTTACCCCATGAATTATTGTATGCTCTGGAAGTTGGAAGTGATTGGTAATATCATTATTTCAAAATTACATATCATCAGGATTCACCCAGATACAACAATTGGATTTCATCACTCCTCATTAAGATCATTCACAATCTATAAGATCAAACATGCACACATACCATGAGACCTAGGAGGATACCAAGCACACTGAAGAGCAGGGTATGAATCTTCATAAATTAGGGGTCTAACTTGAATACATTTTTCAACATGAATAAATTGATTGATGAACTAGAATATGTATAGATATTTTCATGGGAATGGTTACTGTTTTACAAATACCCTGAATCAAAAAATATGTCATTAGAATACGGTTTGAATTCATTTATTTGTTTTTAATTCATATACATGAAGATCTTCATCTGACTTTGTTCATTCCTCAAGGTTTGAAGGATTTTACTTACTGTGTATAAAATTATTAATTAAATATATGTAAATACTTCAACTTTGGAGAAGTCATGTGAAAACAAGATACCTGGGGATACAGTCTAGATACAGTGTTGATATGTTGAGGATGGGTAAGAGATAAGCAAAGGCACCTCCATAGAGGTGCCATCTTTTTTTCCTGGTGTGTGTTGTTTGACTGGGGGGGACAACTGCCCAGGCAAGTTGATGGCAGTGTGTCATGGGCAGGCAGATTTGCTTGCCTGCAGGGTCATTGTGCCACCAACCTGACTGTTCACCTATTGGTGGGCCAACCCACAGCTCACGCCAGCTAGGATTTGACGTTGGACAGCCTTTGACAGACTTCTTCATGGCCCAATGGAGTCAGGAGTTGTTGGGCAGTGTAGCCTGCTACAAAGGCCCTTTGGGTTTCTATGAAAGCTTTGTGTAGTCAATCAACTTGACCATGTGAAAAACACAAAACTTGAAGATTTGGATTGCCCCATTAAAATTGTCTTCTGAAGAATAGAAACAAGAATGAACCCGCAATGACAAAGACAATTTGAACTACTCAAATGAACAGAACAATCAAAATGTGAAAACAAAAACTGTATGATATAATCAATTGTGGAATGTTTGATGTGTATAATTTTATTCGGTTGAATATACACATGGATTAACTATCTTGGTGTACAATTTTCCGCTTTCTTTAGTTACAAGCTGTACAACATCTGGCTCTGTATTTATCAATTCTTTCAATGCAGCAATCACCTCTTGACTAAGACAGGCAAACTGTTCCAAGCCATGAAACACAATAGAGGCTTGTCGACGGTCTCTCGGATCCTTTGCTGGCATGCGGCGAGTAGGTATGGCCCGAAGAAGGGGTAGGGTCGATGTACCGGATTTAGTGCTTTGTAATCCCATGGAGATGATCAGGTAGGGATTTTCCTCTGAAATTGCAACGTTTGCGTGTGAATCGGTCCACTTATGATTGCCGGTTTCTAGATCGATGTCTTTACCGGTTTCGTGATTTTTGACTTGAATTCCACAAAAGGAAATGTTGTTTTCCTTCAGCTCACCTGAATCTCGTGTGAGGTAGATAGTGAAGAGTTGGTCCAAGCCAGGCTGCTTTGGTTTGCACTGCACAGCCATGCTTCGATATAAGAATTGTAAAAGATCTTTGGATGATGGAGAGTACTTGATGAACGAGAAATGATTCCAAAAAATCATTCCGTGATCCAAGAGATCTTTTCTTTGGTCGGGGTCTATTGACCCGAGATCCAAATCCTCTTCCTTTCTGACGCCAGTTAAAGCTATTAAAAAATCCAACAACCGGACCGGACTTCCATAGGCTAAACCATTCTGGCGCGATGAACGCAAAGCGTCTTGCATTGCGCGGAACAGGATGATCCGACTAGCAAGTTCTCCTGCGCCTTCGGCGGAATCGAGTCCGTGGAGCACGAAGGTAGTAAGGGCTTTGATACAGTCTATCAACTTGTTGTCATCCTTCAGAAACTTCATAGCAGCAGCTGCAAGCGTGAATTGTGATGGGTAGTTGCTCATGACCGTATCATAGGCTGGGCTGATGAAATTGACATGAGCAGCGTGTGATGTAATGAGCTCTGTGTTGAGGTGATACGCGCCATTGATTCGGGGCTGGATGGTCGGTCCAAGAAACGCAAAGGCTTGAGCGCTTGTCAAATTTTCTGGTCGAGTAGGATCAGTTGGACCAAGCAGTTTGAAATGCGCCAATTCTAGAATAGCTTCATAAATTTTCGCAGGTGATTGCCCGTCGGCCAAGGCATCGCGAAAGTAGGCACCAAAGATAGGACTCCCATACTTGGATAACCGTTCCAGAGACATCAATTCCGCCCATGATCTAGGTGGTTCGGGTCCGACCATCGCGTCCAACGAAGCGATTTCATAAATCGGTGGATATAGCTTGTTGGGTCCCACAAAGCCATGTCGCGCACTCGGATCAAATTTTGTTGCAATACTGAAGTTAGGAACATGAAATGTAGTATCGACCAAGATCGCAAAGAACCCCATGTCCGAAGCTGTCTGTCCCAGTACACGACGAAGGGTAAGGAAGAATGACGATTCTTTGGTGGGCTCGGGGGTTCTGAGTAACTCCCTTGCTTCATCAAGCACAAGCAGTACCCTCAAGGAAGACTGTCTATGTATGAACTTCGTGGATTTACTCATTGTCTTCACCGCATCACCAAAGAAATCATCCCTGCACATAGCCAATTTCTCCATTTCGGCAAGAACATCATTTGTGAATCGTTGTTGCGTTCTTAGCGACCAGTCAAGGTTTCCCCGGCTTGCCACCTCCGTGTAGTCGTTCCACTTATTCAACCTATCTTCCTTCTTCTCAGTGGCATTCTGATTGTTGAAAAAATTAGCCACCACTCTGAAGATGGCAGCAATAATGGTATTGTAATGCGAGGTGAGATCGTAACTGGTGTCTGACAATATATGGTCCGCAAGTGCTGATCTGGGGGGGTAGGCTTTGGAGTCCGAGGGGCGAAGGCAGACGTAAACCACGCAAACGTGCTGCGCCATTTCGACGAGTGAGCGACTTTTTCCAGACATCGAGGGGCCAATTAATGCAACGTATGGTGAAAGATATTGGATTGTTTGCCAGGCTTCAGCGTATTGATCGAGCGTTTCCAACATTGGTTTGACGATCTCGTCGAATCTCAAAAAAGGCGAACTGTAACCTTTCTTGATGACACCATCAGAGACTGCTGATGAGGAAGTATGTTTGGGGGAGGCTTCTAGGATTCGGCGGGCGTCGCTTTCGGATTCGGCGTCAACAGCTTGATGCATCATCGCAATACTGATGTCAGGTTTATCATAATACTGAGGGTGATTCCGCAAGAAAGCTAGTTTGATCGCGCGATCAATCAAGTCCTTATTGTCAACAAAAGACAGTTTTCTAGCGAGGCATTGAGAGTTAAATCGCCTGTCGACAAAGTTGTTCCAGTTGTGTGCAAGTAACATAGGGTTGATTTCAGGAAAGTTGTTGTAGAATGTCTCAAGATCGGCGAGGTAGATTTTTACTAGCTTGTCTGAGTGGTTGAAATTGTCAAAACAAATCAGTCAACCTGGATAACCCACAGAAGCTTTAGCTAGTTTGACTTGCCTCCAGCAACTTTTCGGAAGGGTGAGAAAGATTCTTCCACTTGATCATCCTGAACGGCGACATGGAGTTTTTTGTATTGACCAAGCAGTTGCTCAGTCTCCTCTTCGAAGGGTCCTGAGATTCTTTCAATCAAATCAGTGTGACAAGTTTGATGAGGGATGGGAGTGGCTGACTGACGTTTGGCACCGTCCTTTTCAAGAGCGTTTGCATTGCTTTTGCCGCGTTCAGGCATGATGATGGTTTCGTGGATTGAAGTTCGTTTGAGGATGTGACTGTGTTGTGGGGGTGGGAGAGGGAGTTCGGTTAACAATGGAGGTTTATATATAAAGAGGTTTGTAGTAAAGTGCCCGAAGTGTGAAATACTTGGGTATCATGCTGTAAATACAGCCGCCCCAATTAAAAAGCTTCCGTGTGTAGAAGGGCGCTCTACAGATCTGTGAAATGGGTCTGCGGCGGAGCAATAAGCTACACGCGGCGAAAACGAACAGAGAAAAGAAAGGGTCTGGATTTCCAACCACTCAAGGATTGATGGGGGGAACATCTGAAAGAGAGAGGCCCTTATATGGGGCCGACAACGGAAAGAGAAAAAGAAACGGCAGGAAGACCGTTTTGTTGTGACATACGTGTCACACAGACCAGACTCGCCGCAGTACTACACTCTCGGAACCAGGTTGAGAGGAGATGCAATAGAACTACTACGATTATCCAATCACATCATCTTATAGGTTATGAGCCTTATTTATCGTATAACTCTATATTCCTCATAAACAGACATACTCTACAAATCTTCAACTCGACCTGAAGATTTAATACCACCTTTTATATTGGTAGCTCAGATTAGAGCGTAATTGTCCGGAATTTCGGGTGGAACTGTGTTGCTTCGTTGCAACACTGTAGAGTAGTTTGGTTTTTTGAGTTAGACTTCCGTTTTTTCCCTTCCACTTTCTGAACTTTGATTAGACTTCTGAACCTACTATGCTAAGCAAACTCGCCATTTGCTGATTACATCATTGGTGGCCCCGGTGTTTGGTGCAGAAAAGTAAAGTCGTTTGATCATTGATCTACTCCCTCTCAACATTTCTTTTCTCTTCTCATGAACCTAAACTACTACACTCTGTTGCGGTGAGTGACATAGTTTTGCTCAGGTTCTGTCTCAGTTTCACTCTACATCTTGTCTACTGTCATCTTTTTCTTCTTTCAATCTTTTATGTCTCGAAGAACGTCTTTCAGCTCGGCCGATGCCAATTCAGAGGGAGAGCTGGATGGTACCGTTATTCCCAATGGTGGACGAAGGATGGCAAATCCCTACAACTCGATAGCTGTAGGAGGGACTCGGTCTTGTTTGGGCAATGAAACCATCAGGGCGTCTGCGTCAACTTCATCAGCGATGGCCGGAGGGGCAATTCCAACGGGCAGAGGGCCAGCCCCACATCAAACACAGGCCAATCAGACTCAAGTCGCGGACCTGACAAGCGACCAACAAGATTTCTTGGCAGCCAAGTTGCAACTCGAGCAGGCAAAGCTAGTAAGTCAGACAGCGACGTCAATCAACAACCAATGGAGGACGGCAAATCAACTAGCAGCAGACGGAAACAATCTGGCGCAATGGCTCAGAGAACTTCAGGAAGCAGGGGCAACACACATGTCAAACGGTGATTTCTTTTTCAAGGCCATCCCAAATTCAACATTTGAGAAAATCACACAAATGGTAGTGCTGGCCGGAGTACACTCGTCTTTAATTCCCAATGTACAACTGATAGGAACTACACTTGAAATTGTGGCGTTTATCAGAAGAAAATTCTCAGTCATATCCCAAGCAGCACAGATGAACATCTTCAACAGATTTCTGAACTTCTCCGTTGACGACTCAGATAGTGCAGGGCTATCTTCAGGCATGCGCAACCTCTATACCGACTGGAATAATGTGAATGTGAGGATCAACTCGGACGTGTTTTTTGGTTTTGTTTTCCAAGCGGCGGTGATGCGGTCTTCAGCTCCTTTCAAGAAAGATTTCAAACAGCAAATCAAAAATCTAATGCAAAACGACCCCTCAAAAGTGTTACCAAAATTCAATCTGCTGGTCAATAATTTTGACATCTGCAAATGACAATAATCAGATAGAGTTGCATCCCAATCAACAATCACCAATTCACCGGAAGCTCCATCAGCCTTGTTGACATTGGCGGAAAGTGGTGGTTTTGATTTTGATGATTTTCTTGCTGACTTACCTGAGGAAAACTGGCCTGAGGCGCTTGATTTCTATGCCATGACAGCACATTGGTGCTGGCAATGCGGGGCAGCGGACCACTATTTGAGGGATTGCCCGCAACAAGCAAAATCTAATCAGATCAATAGGCGTGTTTGAGGACCGGGGGTGTCCCCATTCCAGAAACCGGGAATGCGGACCCAAGCAACTTTTGTGGGACCGCTTTACACTCAACCAGCGACAACTTCCAACAACACTTCAGTCCCAAGATCAACAGCCCCCCCCAGTCACACTCAAGTGCACGCGAAAAGGTTAGCTGATCTATATTGCCCACGGCATTCAAACCAGGGTCCTCGCCAAAACCAGTCGGGAGGATTGACTCAACAAACATCGGTCTCAAATGGGGGGGGCACAGCCCAGTTTCTGGAAATCAGTGATCTGCCGGATGACTTGGATGAACTTGATTTCAAGAATATGTCTCTTGGGGAGGATATTGTGAGTAATCCTGCTGTTTTTGACACAGGGGCATCTCACCATTTCTCTGGCCTCCGCTCTTGTTTGCATAACTTTTGTCTCTTATATAAACCCTTACCATTATCGGTAGCTACCACATCCAACAAATCCCATATCACTGGAGTCAGAAATATCCACTTTAGAGTAGGAGCTGGACAAACTGTTGTTCTCAAAGGAGTTCTTTTATGTGAGCAAGCCAGATCTACCTTGATATCAATGGCGGCTCTCAGAAAAGCTAATGCTTGCGTGTCCTATAACAACGACAGCAATACTTTTGATGTTCTTGGAGCAAATGGGAAGCTGATTTTTAGCTGTATGATGGATAAGAAACGGAATCAATGGTGTCTGCCTCACTCCCTAATTCCCATCAAAAATGATGCTGAAAGCCTTTCCCAGACATGTTCGAGTCAACCCTTGATAACTTCCCAGTTCCCTTTGTGTCCAATTCTTTCCCTGAATCCTGCAAAATCTTTCTTAAAAACTTCAATTCCTTTTGTTTCCCACAAACCAGCTAAGGCTTCTATTCCAGATAACGCAATGACAAATATATCTGCTCATGTTGACATTAATCATGGGGATTTATTCCTTGAACCAGTACTGAAAAAGGATACTCCTGTGTGGAGGGCTGAGACGTTGGCAAAGAACAAGCGAGTTTTATTGTTTTGGCACCGTATTTTTGGACATGCAGGTTTAAGGCACATTCAACGGCTTATAAAAGAAAACCTTGGGATTGAACTGCCAAAGTCATTGCCACCAGGGAACATCCACTGCCCAGTTTGCAAAATTTGGAAGAGCACAAAGATCAACCCCATTGGACCGAGCAACAGGCCAGTTTCAAAATGGAAATATGGGCCGCTGATCTTATTGGGCCGTTCCAAGTGACAGAAGTAGATGGAGGTAACTATCTACTTACAATGAGAGACGTGGCAACCAGCTACTCTTTTGTAAAAGTTTTAAAGACCAAGTCCAAAACAAACAGTGCTATAATGGAACTGATCACACATTTAGAGAGGGTTACAGGTCTATCTGTTAAAATACTTCGCAGTGACAATGGCTGTGAATTCGCGAACAAGGCGCTTGGTGATTTTCTGAAATCTAAAGGAATACAGGGTGAACAATCCTTGCCGTATCATCATTACCAGAACAGCATGGTGGAACAATTCAACAGGACAATTCAGGACATGGCGAGAACTGTCCTTATTGACAGCACGTTACAAAAGAATATCTGGAACTACACTTTCATGTGGGCAGGGCATGTATTGAACAGAATACCGAACCGGGCTAGCGGGAAAGCTACACCTTACAAGGCTCTTTTTGGGTGTAAGCCAGTGTTTGACAGGTTCTGGGCTTTTGGCAGTATTGCCTATATCCATGTTCCCCCGGAAAAGCAACAGAAATTGGATGCTAGAGCGGTTCAAGGCCAGGTCATTGGTCACCTTGAAACGAGTAAGGGTTGGCTTTTCTGGATTCCTACTGAGAAACGTTTTGTGGTTTTGGCCATGGCAAGGTTTGTTGATGAAAATCTGGCACATTTTGAAGGCCCTGAGTTGACCGGAAAGAGTATTGAAAAGACACCTGCTAATGATGTAAACCAAAAGGCAGCAGCTGATCATTTAAACAAGCCTAAAAAGTTATCGCTGAATTTTGTTATGAATATTTTGGAGCTAGGAAATTTTGACAGGGAGATCAAGTTCCACAATCAAGAATTGATTGTGGATAAGATCATTGAGTTATGCCAATTCTATGCAATTTCGGTTCCCACAACTTTTAAGAAAGCCATGTCTTCACCAAAGAAGGAAGCATGGTCAAAAGCAATCGCAACTGAACTAAACAATCTAGAGCAGATGAGGGTTTGGCAGGTAAGACTTCAACCAGAAGATAAAAGAGCTCTCAACAGAAGATGGGTCTTTACAACAAAAAATGGAAATGACGGGTCAGGTGTAAGATTCAAAGTGCTTTTTGTGGCTAAAGGTTTTACAAAGGTAGCCGGTACAGATTTCAACAAGACTTTTGCACCCACGCCTACTTTTGTCGCTCTACGTTTGCTGTTGACAGTTGCAGCAAAGAACGATTGGCCGGTACATAGTTTCAATTTTGTGGCCGCCTATCTGAACTCGCCCATCTTGGAGGAAGTTTAAACCACCACAAGGAATGTCTGTTCCACCTGGTCATGCACTCATGTTGAAAAAGGCGTTGTACGGCACCAGACAAGCTGCGAGGTGCTGGTGGCTTCATCTAAAAGGCATCCTTGATAAGTTTGGCTATTCCCCTTCTCAATATGATAACAGATTATATATCCTCAAACATCCAACGGAACACAGTGTTATTTGGCTGCATGTGGATGACGGTGTGGTCACCGCATCTTCTGTTGACTTACTGACAAAGTTAGAAGCTGATCTAAAAGAAATCCTTAAAATAAAATGGGAGAAAAAATTAGATGCAATTGTAGGTCTCAATGTGGAACGGACAAGTGGGGGTTTCATTTTACAGCAACAAGAACTGACGAAGTCCCTACTTGAGGCTGAATGGGACGGCATGACCCTAGCCAGAACTCCACTCCCATCGAATTTCAACGCCGTTACGGATCCAGATGGAGACGCTAGTAAGTCAGGCAAATACTACATCTTGACGAATCGACTTGGGGATTTGTAATTCAGAGCAGGTTTTGGCAAATTCTTGGATCTTTCCGACATTGTTCAAGAATTCTTCTTCACTGATCTCTTGAACTTCAGACCCAAGGAGTGGCTCACCAGGGGGGATTGTTGGTTCCAAGGCTTGGAATGTTGGTGGTTGTTGGTTTGAATTGGGAGATGGGAAAGACATTTTGTACAAATGCAGATCTGATAAGAAGTTGGGTGGTAAAAAAAATTGAATGTTTATGGGGTGAGAATCTGGATCACACTGGGAATTTGAGTAAGATCAACTGACCAGGTGGTGGGGTGGATTCAAGATTAGGGGCAGAGCCACTTGGCAATGCTGGTGTGCCTTGGTCAACTACGGGCGTTGATAAACGCACGCCAAGCGCGCACGCCAACGCCAACCCGCACGCCAATTTATTTTGGCGTGCGGGGCCTACACGCCATTTTTTTTTGGCGTGTAGGGTCTACACGCCAAAATAAATTGGCGTGTGAGACCTGCACGCCAAAAATGGCGTGTGGTTCCCACACGCCATTTTTTTTTGGCGTGTGGGCCCCGCACGCCAAATAAAATTGGCGTGTGGGCCCCGCACGCCAATTGTTTGGCGTGCGCTCTCACACGCCAAACAATTGGCGTGTGGGAGCGCACGCCAAACAATTGGCGTGCGGGGCCCACACGCCAATTGTTTGGCGTGCAGGTCCCCCCTTGCTCACATAATCGAGTGGGAGGGACCACTCAATTACGTGAGCGAGGCCGGCTGACGAGGTTATACAGCCTCGTCAGCCGGGAGGACTTCCTCCCGGCCGGCGAGGCTATACAACCTCGTCGGCCAGGAGGAAGTCCTCCTGGCTGACGAGGTTGTATAACCTCGTCAGCCGGGAGGACTTCCTCCCGGCCGGCGAGTTTATACAGCCTTGTCAGCCAGGAGGAAGTCCTCCTGGCCGACGAGGTTGTATAACCTCGTCGGCTGGGAGGACTTCCTCCTGGCCGACGAGGTTGTATAGCCTCGTCGGCCGGGAGGACTTCCTCCTGGCCGACGAGGTTATACAACCTCGTCGGCCAGGAGGAAGTCCTCCCGGCCGGCGAGGCTATACAACCTCGTCGGCCAGGAGGAAGTCCTCCTGGCTGACGAGGTTGTATAACCTCGTCGGCCAGGAGGAAGTCCTCCCGGCCGACGAGGCTATACAACCTTGTCGGCCAGGAGGACTTCCACACGCCATTTTTGGCGTGCAGGTCTCACACGCCAATTTATTTTGGCGTGTAGACCCTACACGCCAAAAAAAAATGGCGTGTAGGCCCCGCACGCCAAAATAAATTGGCGTGCGGGTTGGCGTTGGCGTGCGCGCTTGGCGTGCGTTTATCAACGCCCGTAGTTGACCAAGGCACACCAGCATTGCCAAGTGGCTCTGCCCCTAATCTTGAATCCACCCCACCACCTGGTCAGTTGATCTTACTCAAATTCCCAGTGTGATCCAGATTCTCACCCCATAAACATTCAATTTTTTTTTACCACCCAACTTCTTATCAGATCTGCATTCGTACAAAATGTCTTTCCCATCTCCCAATTCAAACCAACAACCACCAACATTCCAAGCCTTGGAACCAACAATCCCCCCTGGTGAGCCACTCCTTGGGTCTGAAGTTCAAGAGATCAGTGAAGAAGAATTCTTGAACAATGTCGGAAAGATCCAAGAATTTGCCAAAACCTGCTCTGAATTACAAATCCCCAAGTTGATTCGTCAAGATGTAGTATTTGCCTGACTTACTAGCGTCTCCATCTGGATCCGTAACGGCGTTGAAATTCAATGGGAGTGGAGTTCTGGCTAGGGTCATGCCGTCCCATTCAGCCTCAAGTAGGGACTTCGTCAGTTCTTGTTGCTGTAAAATGAAACCCCCACTCGTCCGTTCCACATTGAGACCTACAATTGCATCTAATTTTTTCTCCCATTTTATTTTAAGGATTTCTTTTAGATCAGCTTCTAACTTTGTCAGTAAGTCAACGGAAGATGCGGTGACCACACCGTCATCCACATGCAGCCAAATAACACTGTGTTCCGTTGGATGTTTGAGGATATATAATCTGTTATCATATTGAGAAGGGGAATAGCCAAGCTTATCAAGGATGCCTTTTAGATGAAGCCACCAGAACCTCGCAGCTTGTCTGGTGCCGTACAACGCCTTTTTCAACATGAGTGCATGACCAGGTGGAACAGACATTCCTTGTGGTGGTTTAAACTTCCTCCAAGATGGGCGAGTTCAGATAGGCGGCCACGAAATTGAAACTATGTACCGGCCAATCGTTCTTTGCTGCAACTGTCAACAGCAAACGTAGAGCGACAAAAGTAGGCGTGGGTGCAAAAGTCTTGTTGAAATCTGTACCGGCTACCTTTGTAAAACCTTTAGCCACAAAAAGCACTTTGAATCTTACACCTGACCCGTCATTTCGTCAGCCGGGAGGAAGTCCTCCCGGCTGACGAGGTTATACAGCCTTGTGCTGGGAGGAAGTCCTCCCGGCTGACGAGGTTGTATAACCTCGTCAGCCGGCCTCGCTCACGTAATCGAGTGGTCCCTCCCACTCGATTATGTGAGCGAGGGGGGACCCGCACGCCAAACAATTGGCGTGCGGGGCCCACACGCCAATTTTATTTGGCGTGCGGGGCCCACACGCCAAAAAAAAATGGCGTGTGGGAACCACACGCCATTTTTGGCGTGTGGGTCTCACACGCCCTTTTTTTTTGGCGTGTAGACCCTACACGCCAAAAAAAATGGCGTGTAGGCCCCGCACGCCAAAAAAAATTGGCGTGCGGGTTGGCGTTGGCGTGCGCCGTTGGCGTGCGTTTATCAACGCCCGAAAGGAAGACTAATCCCCTCTCAGGCACATCATACTAAAAATTCAGCTCATTTTTTGTCATTTCCACCTGGAATTTTAGACATAAAAGCAGCCTCCTTTCAAGTCTTGTCATACTCACAACAAGCAACTTGATTTTACCGCATAAAAATCATAGTACAACTACTATTACTCTCAATAAAGTAACCAATTCACACTACTTTATACCTCCTTTCTCTATAAAACAATAACCCTTTTAAGCCCTCTTCAAAGAACAATTCTGAAGAGTAAGCAAACATCTTTAAATCAGTAAACATATAACACATTTTTACTAATTTTATTTTGTTTTTAGTGTCCACCAACGTAGACAAACTCACCCCTGAGTTGGATATCTTGAAAGTGTCTGACAAGACCACTACAGCCCGTGACACTAGAGAAACCTCTGAGATTACCACTAACAGAGAAGCCTCTGTTACTCCATCAGCCAAGTCATCTGGTGAATTAATCTTTACAACTTATTTTCTTATTAAAAACTCCTACTAACAAATTTATTTACGCATTTTTACCATGACTCCTCCTTCCCTTAGATATAGAGGTTACAATGGCCGCACCAGGGAGCCAGAGCCAGGACTTGGATTTCCACCAGCGTCAGTTTTGCCCCCTGGCAAACAAGAATCCTTAAATAAAATTATTTACAGAAGCAAAAAGACTTATCATAAGTCAATTTCCTCTGATTCTAGTAACAGCAGAAGAGAACTTTGAAAGGTTTTATTACAGGATGAAGGAAAACAAGTATTGGTTAAAGGATGTAAGGAACAGGAGAAGCTTCAATGCAGTGAAAGCCCATCTAAGCTACTGCCAGGAGGATTTCCGTCAAATGGTCAGCCTCAAAGGGCTACCAGCAACCCTCTACTGCACAAAGGATTGGAATCCTCTTCATTTATCTCCAGGAATCCTTTTCTCTCCCCCCAATCCTTCCAACACTCCAATCAGAACCCAAAATCCCCGTGGTCCCGAGGGCAGAAATGTCAATTCCAGACATCCCAGGAACACAGGGAAGAATACCCAATGGAAAAACCAGATTTATTCAGAGATGGTACGCCTAGGGAGGTCCTTACAAGGAACTTACCAACATCTAGAGCAAGGCAAAATAGCCCGTCAAGAGCGCCAGATGGAGAATCCCCATAAATTGTACAAGTCCCCCATCTTCTAGTCATAACATTAGAACACAAAGTTCCCCATGTGTAGTAATTAATGACTCAAACAATTCTGCCTGTACCCCTGAACAACATCAACAAATTACCACATTTCAACATGTAGTAAATGCTATGAACAATAGTAACAAAGCTCTGTCCAATGATTTACAAGAGTTATGCCGTGAAATTATGAGAGCCACAGATGAGCAGGTGAACTCAGAAGATAGTACATTATATCTTATTCAACAGAGGTTGACTGAAATGGATACCAAAATTGATATGTTTAATGTAGAATTGGCTGACCATTGTAAGACATTTAGTAAACAATTGTCTAATTCTATGACCAGAATTGATGACTGGGTTGAAGAGCAAGGTAATTCCAACCAAGATCTTGTTAAGAAAGTGGAACAATTGGAATTAAAAATTAAGAATTTACAGTCAGATACTACTAATAAAGTAGATTCTCAATTTAGAACCTTTGAAGATGTAGTGAACAGAATTGAGAAACAGTTCACATGTGTTACGTCAGAAATGACCAAAAACAACTCAGATATCATGCACAAGTTGGAAGAACTCCTGACTAGAGATGCCCAACCAAGAAGCAGACATGATACTATTAATGACATTGGAGATGACAGTCAATCTATTCCTCCAGTCATTACAACTCAATTGGCCAATGTGACCCCTTCACCTTTACAGAGTACCCAGATTGAACCTAGCAGGGATCAAACTGCTACACCAACTCCTAATAATCAACAAATTAGAGTGGCCACATCCACCATTAATACTTTGGATGAAGACAAGGCCATCCACAAATTAGTGTTAGCAGGTCTGCCAAAAACTAATGAGTGGCTAACCTTTTCTGGAGTGGGAGAATATGACCACTTCAAATTTATTGATTGGATTGACAACTTGAAAGAAGACACTAATGCCCCTGATCAAATTATATGCTCAAAATTGAATTCAATTCTTACTGGAGTTGCAAATTAATGGTATAATTCTAGGAAAGAAGAAGTACCTGGCAATAAAAATTGGTTATTCTGGAAAAAGGAAATCATTAATAAATTTAGCACTCCTGAATGGAAGAGAAAAGTGAAAACCAACTTCAGAAGAAGCAGATTTGACATACTGAGTGATGTAGAACCATCTGATTGGGTTACACAACAAGTGAACAGAATTAAAGCCATTGAACGAGATGTAGACAATGCCTCTATTAATGATAAATTACTTGGACAATTAGATCACAATACTGAGTACATGATGCGTAGAGTTCTTCAAAGTGACAGTGAATTACTGAATTCATTAATCAACTGGAAAGTCTTGTTAATGTCAAAAGAAAAGACAAGAAAGAAAAGTATAAATCTGTCAAAAGAGATAATTATAAAGATTCCAGGAAATCAGACCAGAAGGAAACCAAAGACACTTCTGAGAAAGAAATTACGTGTTATGAATGTGGAAAGAAAGGACATAGATCCAATAAATGTCCCAATAAGAAATCTAGTAAGAAAGTACACTGCATTGAAAATATTGATGATAACTTGGTCCCAATTAATGAAGATTCCCAATCTAGTATAGAATCTTTGCCAGATGATTCTGATTCTGACTCCCTTGATTCTGATTCTGCTATTCATAGTACTCATGCTATTGTTTCAAAAGAAGAATTAATCATATCTAATATTTCTAAAATGGAAGATAAATCCAAACCTATGAACATTAAGAAATTACACTTGTCCAATGAGATACATTCTGGAAAAATACATAAGACTGGTGGTACTAATATCACTAATATAATATGTAACAAGTTTAAAATTAAATCTTTAATTGATGGAGGAGCCTTCTGCTCTATTATTGGTCCAAATTTATTAGATAAGATATTACCACAATGGAAGAAAGAATTAATCCCCATTAATTCTGAGAAGTTCTACAGTTGTAACAGCAAATTAAAACCACTAGGTATTATAAAATTAGATATTATATTCCCTCATAACAGGCAAAGTATTCAGATTAGCACTGAATTAATAGTTATGGAAGATTTTAAAATGAAATACATCATTTTAGGAAATGATTATATCATTAACTATGGAATAGACGTAATAAATTCTAATGGAAGATATTTTACCTTCAGAGGTGACCTTATGAACAAGTTTGAACTTGGCATAAGTGACAAAATGAACCTGGAACAACTTTAATGTAATTCTATTAATAATTCTAACTTTGATAATACAATATTGGATGCAAAGATTGCTGAAACTTTAGATGATGAGCAATTAAAGGAACTGAAGAATTTGCTACATAGAAAGAAACTTGCATTTGCCACTGCTGATGAACCCTTTGGAAGCATTAGAGGACATGAAGTAAGAATTAATCTTAATACTACTAGACCTTATCCTCCTGCCTTGAGAAAAGCTGCTTATCCTGCTTTCCCTAGAAGTAGAGAAGCCTTACAGCAACATGTCACAGAATTAGTAAGAATGAATGTTTTACGCAAAGTGGGAGCAAATGAAAATGTAGAAGTTACTACCCCAGTTATTATTGCTTGGCATAATGGAAAATCAAGAATGGTTGGAGACTTTAGAGGTCTTAATAATTATACCATACCTGACAGATACCCCATGCCCAAAATCAGTGAAGCACTGACTCAGATAAAAGATGCAAAATTTATAACCTGTATGGATGTACTCAAAGGTTTCCATCAGAATGTAATTCATGAAGACAGTAGATATTTGATGAGAATAATATTACATATGGGAATTTATGAGTACCAAAGAATGCCTTTTGGAATTAAGAATGCCCCCTCTCACTTCCAAAGAATGATGGACATAGAATTCCACAAAGAATTACGTGAAGGCTGGCTTATTATCTACATTGATGACATCGTTATTTTTAGTCAAGACTGGAAAGAACATTTGGAAAAACTTTCAATAGTTTTAGACAGAGTTACAAAAATGAATATGAAAATCTCCATGAGCAAATGTCAATTTGGTTTTAAGGAATTAAAAGCACTTGGACATATAGTTTCTGGACTTAGTATTGCTATTGACATGAATAAAGTGGCTGCAGTATTGCTTAAGCCCATGCCAACTAATGTCAAGGAATTACAATCATTTTTAGGTTTTGCTAGTTATTACAGGCAACACATTAAAGACTTTGCTAAAATTACTGGACCCCTGTACCAAATTACTAGTCCAAACACTGCATATGAGATGTCTTCCCCCAGAGTAGATGCATTTAATAATAAAATCAGAGAAATGTTAACCTCTGCCCCTATATTATTAATGCCTGACCCTCACAAGCCTTACAAATTATATGTAGATGCAAGCATGGAAGGACTTGGAGCTGCTTTACATCAAGTACAAGATCTACAGGACATTCCCAAAGAAGGAGTAATATGTTATATTTCACGCAAACTTAAGGACAGTGAAAAGAAATATGGTGCTAGCCAACTAGAATGCTTATGTCTAGTATGGGCCTTGGAAAAATTATATTGCTACTTGGATGGTTGTGATTTTGAAGTTATTACTGATTGTAGTGCACTCAAAAGTTTACTCAGTATGAAAACTCCCAACAGACATATGTTAAGATGGCAGATTGCAATCCAAGAATGGAGAGGAAGTATGACTATTGTCCATAGAGCTGGAAATACACATAAAAATGCTGATGGTCTCAGTAGATGGTCTTTAGACAATCTACCAGAAAATCCTGCTTGGGATGGAGAGATAGCTGCAAAAATTATGTGCCTTTTTCCCTTAATTAATGATGAAAATAATCCTGCTTATGATGACCCTTCTGAAACATATGACATTCTTGGACTTCATGTTACTGAAATGAAGGAAGAATTTTGGGATGAAATATGTGAAAGTTATAACTTGGACAAGAATTGCTCCACTCTTAAAGAAATTCTACAAAGTAAACATAAAAACCTGGACTTGATTAATTATTTAGAAGAACCTTGGTCTACTGCCTTTAATGAAAACAGATATTCACTTCTGGATGGATTAATATATCATAGAACCAAACATACTAGTGTAGTAGTTCTGGCTAAAAAGGAACATATTAATCTTTTTCTTAAGGAATGCCATGATAATATCACAGCAGGACATTTTTATTTTGACAGAACTATAGAAAGAGTTAAACATATAGCTTGGTGGCCCCATTATAGAAATGCAACCAAGGAATATTGTGAATCTTGTGAAAGATGTCAAAAAGCAAATAAAGCTACTGGAAAAAGATATGGTTTACTACAGGAAATTGAAGAACCAACAGAAAGATGGTCTGTAATTAATATGGATTTTGTTACAGGATTACCTCCAGCAGGGATGAATAACTACAATTCTGTACTAGTAGTAGTTGACAGATTCTCTAAAAGAGCTAAATTCTTGCCATGTCATAAGGAGAATAATGCATTTGACGTAGCACTACTATTTTGGCAAAAGATTATAGCTGATGTAGGATGTCCTAGATATATTATTACAGACAGAGATCCAAAATTTAAATCTGAATTCTGGAAAGGTTTATATGATTTATGTGGCACTCAATTGAAGTTCTCTACAGCTTATCATCCTCAAACAGATGGATTGGCTGAAAGAATGATTCAAACCTTGGAAGATATGATTAGAAGATATTGTGCTTATGGTCTAGAATTTAAAGACAAAGATAATTACTCACATGACTGGTGTTCACTATTACCAGCATTAGAATTTTCTTATAATTCCAGTAAACACAGTAGTACTGACATTACTCCTTTTGAATTAGAAAGAGGATGGATACCTTGGTTCCCCAAGGAATTAGTTCTCTCTAAATCAGTGACAATTCACCCCAATGCTACAAATTTCCATCAAATGATGACTAAAACTGCTAATTACGCAGCAGAATGTATAAAGAAATCTTTTGAATATAATAAGACCAGATGGGATAAAACCCATAAAGTTCACCAATTTAAAGTTGGAGATCAAGTTCTTATTTCTAAATTTAATTTTACTAATTTATCAGGACCCAAGAAACTCAGGGATTCCTATGTTGGACCTTATACAATTAAAGCTTTACATGGTGCAAATGCAGTAGAAGTTATATTAACTGGAGAATTAGAAAGGAAACACCCCACATTCCCAGTTAGTCTAATCAAACCATTTATTCCTAATAATGATGATAAATTTCCTCTGAGGAAAGATAACATTAGAGTTGTGATACCTCCAGTAGAGAAAGACCAACTCATTAAAGTTAAGAAAGTTATACAACATAGAAAAATTAGAAAGAATAATGAAGATGTTAAACAGTACTTAGTCAGATATAGTGGATCCAAAGAGGATGAATGGCTTACAGCTGATCAGATCCCTGATTCAGAAAGAATTCTGAGACAATACAGAGTTGACAAAAGAAACCATTAAAAATTTTTTTTTAGTCAACCCTTTTTTAGAGGGAGGAAGTGTCAGCCACTGAGTACATATCACAGTACCTGACATGTACCACGTAACTGCAAATATTATTAATTATTATCATCTCTAATAATAATTACTATTCTTATTGATTATTATTACTATTTATTTATTCTAAATAACTCCATGTAATATTAATTATTATTATCTTTAATAATAATTACTATTCTATATTTATTACTATTATTATACCTTCATTATTATTACATTAATATTAATATTATTAAAGTACATTAGTTACATTAATTAATATAAATACTTTAATAATATATTCATTAATAACTCATGAATAATTCTGGTTAAGCTATGTACTCCTGTTATACAAGATACATAACTTGTAGGCCCTTTGCCCTCCTTTCACGTGAAATATCCAGAGTAACAGATGTCACTCTTTCCCCTCTGATTACGCCCACATTCCTTAACATTGGAATATTTCACGTATAAGATATGTACTTTAATATCTTATTAATAAAAGAACTTATTAATATTATAATAATTAATACTTATAAGATGTACCAATAATAAATGACATCATTATAAGTTAATAACCTTATTAATATTAATAACAGATCAATTAATACAAATGTCATGATGTGATCCAATCCCACTAAGGACTACTGATCAAAGATGTGTCCCATAACACAGCCTTAGTAGAAATCACATCATAAACATTAACAGATCCTCCCAAAAGGATCTGTCTTGCCCCTGAAGTTCCACAGTACCTCCCAGGTCATGGAAGCGCTCACAGTTCCCCCCTGAGGAACTCTTACAATATATAAACAGACTGTAAACAGTTGTTTATCCCCCAGAGAATATTTAGAACACCACAGCACAGTACATACCTTAGAGTTATTTACCTTGCTTAGTTCCCCATTCTCCAACAATCCCCCAATTCTGGATAATCTATAGTTTAATACTGTTATTACCTCAAGAATTGGCCACAACCTACCTTCAATAAGGTAGTCACCACGAACCCAAGTGAGTATCTCCTTGGATGCCTATTAATACTTTGTATTGATTTGGATGCGCCTAATTAGAGCAATTAGAGAAAGCCTCTCAGACAAGACTTACTGATTGAGGAAGTACCTTTTTACAGGACTTAAACATTACCCAAACCACTTTACACCATCAACCTAACTCAGTTACAACCATTAACCACGGTTAGTTCCACACCCAGGCTGACATCCATCCCATACATCACTCATCTTTCCATTCCTCTGGCGTTCATATTGAGGTTCAAATTGGCAAGACATTCAAAGCCAGGTAGCCAGAGCTTTTGAGACAGCCAGTTCTTCAGAGGTTGGAAAGTGAACGTTTGGACTGGCTTGATGATCATCCTTTTACCAGATCCTTCAATTGTGGCAAGTTTTGTGTCACAGAGGGGCGTTGATAAACGCACGCCAAGCGCGCACGCCAATGCCAACCCGCACGCCAATTGTTTTTGGCATGCGGGGCCTACACGCCAATTGTTTTTGGCGTGTAGGTTCTACACACCAAAATAAATTGGCGTGTGAGACCCGCACGCCAAAAATGGCGTGTGGGCCCCGCACGCCAATTGTTTAGCGTGTGCTCCCACACTCTCACGTAATCAAATGGGCCACCCATTCAATTACGTGAGCGAGGGGATGTGTATATCCCCATACACATAATACATGTATGTATTATGTGTATGGGGATATACACATCCCCTCGCTCACGTAATCGAATGGGAGGGCCCACTTGATTACGTGAGCAAGCCCGAGTCTGATTCCTTTTAGGAATCAGACCGTTGGTCTGGTTGTTTTCAACCAGAACGACCACAAATTCAAGCAAGCGACGATTGCCACCACCCACCAATTAAAAAAAAATGTGAGTAACAAAAAAAAAAAAAAAAGGACAAAATGAGAAAAAAAAAAGATACAAAATGAGAAATATAAATAAAAAAAATGAGACAAAAACACAAAAAAAAAGAAAAAAATGAGAAAAAAATAGAACAAAATAAGAAAAAAACCCCAAAAAAAACAATTAAGAAAAAATAAAAAAAATAAAAAAAAAACACATAAAACATACTGTTTTGTGGGAGAAAAAAAGCCCACAGGCCCAGGGCCCTCTCCAAGACCCAACTGGCCCAAAGACAGGGCCCAATGGCCATAAGAAGGGGCCCGCCTCTGCCCATCACCTCCAGTGGGCCCACAGGCCCACTTTGATGCTCCAAAGGGGCAATAAAACATTCAAAGGGGCTATTCACACCCCCCAGGAAGCTCAAAGGGCCCCGTATAAGCCCCAGACGCACACCATCCCCCCCAAAAGTGGCCCAATGGGCTCATCTCAAACACATTAATTCCCCCACATCTCTTCCAATTTTTTTTAAAAATTGTTTTTACCATAGATATAGTAACACGTGCTGAAATACTCTCCCATTCAAATGCTAAAAGATTCCGCACAAATCACCAATTTGACTTCAACAATCAACAATGTCTTCACATCAGACCTGTGAACTAGGACATGAGATTCATTCCTTTATTTTGTGTATAATATAAGTAGCTGGCTCACTCCCACCCACCCTCCCACCATTACACAGGTTTGGATCTCTGGGAAAAATGCACAGAGCTGGTGCGGCACCCTGCGTTGAAACCAGATGAACGTGAAAGCCTGGAGAATTGGGCCTCTAAAATAAAGGCTGAATACAAGCAGTCAGACGATGAGAATGAACAGGTCTCCAGAACCCCGGCGCCGGCTAGAAACACCTTAGGCGCCACTAGGCCTGCTCCACCACAGTCCCACCCCCGCCCTGAATTTGCAACCGACTCAATGGCATACTTATATGCACACACTCCTGATCACCTACCTCCTGCAACCAACCCAATCCCCACCCTCAATCAATTTGCAAACCAAATCAACAAGGATGTTCAATATGGCCAGCCCAACACAACAAACCCAGCTGATGGATCCCCACGTCGAAGCGGAGAGATGCAGACAGATGTCGAAGGCCACAAGACAACCCCCAACACCTTTGGCCAGTCTTACCTTCAAGGCGTACAAACGGCCCAACAACTCATTGGCCAGAGGTCCTCCAAAGCCCCCAATGCGGACGGGAGACAAGAAATTAACAATCCAGCCTTCCGGGACACCTCTGAAGACCCTGACGCAGAGGGTGAAACAGATGACTCTGAAGATGGTGCAGAAGACCAGCAAGTCCACCAAAAATTCCTTCATGGACGTCCCAAACCTACCTTCCACCAGGAGCCAGTCCATGAACCTGTGCCACGACAAACCCGATATCGCTATGAGATGGTACAAATTGAAGATCCTACGGTTGAAGACCCTACAAGCAAAAAGGCGCGCCTGGACAACTCGGCTTCTTCTTCTAAAAATACAGGCCCCATGTATAATCTCTTCACCCCTCATCCCACCTCTCACGAATTCATCACTGCGCAATCACTGCAAGGCCTCAGAATTCCACGGAACCCCCCTGTTTCTGGGCCATCAACAGTCAAGCCACCTACCCAAAGACCACCGGGCAAATCAATTCCTCCTCCCCCTGTCCTGACGCCTGCTTGTAAGTCACTCCCCATTGCTTATGCACACCCATCTTGTAATTAACATCCCTCCTTTGCGCACAGCTATGGGTCTATTTATCCCTGGCCCAATGCTTCCAAAAGCATTGGCAGATGATTTGAATGAAAATTTGGCGGGTGGAATTGTGTGGTCACACTGTTCAGCCGAGAAAATGATTGAAAACATAGCATTCATCCTCACACACCTTCCCTCAATGGTCACGCCACATCCAACGATGCCACAGGAGTTCAGCCGAGTTGTTTGGAGGGAAGTGGATACACTTCTGAAGGCATGCAAATCTGGTAATTAATCACTTTTTTTCTCACTTGTTCATACATCACAAAGGCTGATATTTGTGTGGTATGCAGAGAGAATTCTTAACCCCACTCGACCTTGTGCTCTCTCTCTGATAACTCCTGAAGTTGTCAACATGGCACAGCTTGAGGCTTCCCAGGAGAACCGGAAGCCGCCGCCGTCCAAACGTGTCCAGACCCACACATTTGCGGTGAATCTGGCCGGTCACTTTTCTCCAAGTGACCACGCTTATACCTGGCTTAAAAGTGCTTTGCAAGACTGCTGGGCCCTTTGACACATGGAGCAACAGGGCAGTGAATGGCAGCCTCTCCCCCTGGACAAATCTTTGGTGCATACTGCCCATCTTGCATTCCAACGAACTTACGAAAACCTTGGAAGTCACGCAAAGGATGGATCAAGCTCCCAACCAAACACCTCCGGTCTCAAGGGCCTTGGTCTATACTTCACGGGGGCTATGTCAGCCTTGTGTTACATCTGCGGTCTCCAGGCACCAATAAGACCAAAGTATAAAAATCTTGATGAGTGGTCAACATCAAATACGCGGGAGCAAATGCGGATGCTTGCTGGTCTCCTGGTTTTTGGTCCAACAACCGCCTTTGTCACTAACAAATCCCATTGCAAACGTCCGACTACTTCAAATGCTTTGGCCTTATTGGAATTTGGCGCCAATGTTCTGAAACATAAGGTCAATAGTGGTAATACTTCTGTGATGCCTCACGGGACTTTGGATAACCTCCGATTATACTTTCTCAACTTTTCTGTGCTCCATGGGATTTAACCGGATTAGTCATGATGGTTTGCCAATGGTTGATTGGAAAAAAACCCATGAAGAGTTTCACAAATGTTTTTCTATTCAAAACCTCCAAATTTTGTTTTCCCAAGATGTAGAAATAGCTGTAGCCAACTACCACTTCTGATATATGTACTACCACTTCTGATATATGTACCGGGGGTTGTTTTTTCTTTGGTTTCCCTTTTATTTCTCATTCACATGCCCTTGAGTTGTAATTTCCACCACTGTCTTGCTCATCCACTTGAATGAAACATCACACCTAAGTGTTTTTTGAAATATAACCCAAACAGAGTATTATTAATAGGCATACAAGGAGTACTCATGTGGGTTTGTGGTTTCTACCTTATTGAAGGTAGGTTGTGGCCAATTCTTGATGATATATCAGCATTACACTATAGATTATCCAGAATTGGGCTATTGGGATTCCTTAGTGGTATCACAATTATTATAGGGCATTAAGGAAAAAACCCGGTTTGTCCGCGTTTACACACAGTTTTACGCAGCGGCGACCTCAAATTTGCTGCGCAGCACACCCGGTTTTCCGCTTTTAAACCGGTTTATTTATTTATTTTTTTGCGGGCGGATTTTAATTTTTTTTCAAAATTTTGAAATTGTTTAATATAATTCCAGGGGTGTAGAAATTTATGGTATTTTTTATTTCCCAAAAAAACAATGTCTTCTATTTTTTTTTTGCCCATTAGCTATCAGTTCAGCAATGTAATTCTGGCGTATACTCACCATTTGTAAGCATTTTCTAGCTGTTATCAGTAGTTTTTATAACAATTTCTCTTTAGTCTGTACTAATGTCTCTTTGTTGTTAATTAAATTTATTATTTATTAATAAATTATTAACTTGCAATTATGTCTCTTGCTTTTTATTTTATTTATTTATTTTATTCATTTCATTTATTCTGATTATTTTATTTTGTTTATTTTACTTGTTTTACTGATTTATTTTATTTGTTTTAAATAAAATTTTGAATGAGGATGATGGGGGTTGATAAATGCACGCCCCCCCGGGCACACCCACGCCCACGCACGCCCTTAAAAAAAAAGGCGTGCAACCCGCACGCCTTTTTTTTATCGGCATGCGTCCTGCACGCCCATCCTTGGGCGTGGGCACGCCTGTAGATGGGCGTGCAGTTCGCACGCCCATCTACAGGCGTGCGACACCCCCAAGGAGGGCGTGCAGCCGCACGCCCTGCCGGGGAGGACTGCAAGCCCCTCGGCCGGAGGGATCCCCCCGGTCGAGGAGGTTATACAACCTTCTCGACCGGAGGGAATCCCCCTCCGGTCGAGGAGGTTATACAGCCTCCTCGACCGGAGGGATCCCTCCCGGTCGAGGAGGTCATACAACCTCCTCGGCCGGAGGGATGCCCCCTCCGGTCGAGGAGGTTGTATAACCTCCTCGGCCGGAGGGATCCCTCCCGGTCGAGGAGGTTATACAACCTCCTCGACCGGAGGGAATCCCCCTCCGGTCGAGGAGGTTATACAGCCTCCTCGACCGGAGGGATCCCTCCCGGTCGAGGAGGTCATACAACCTCCTCGGCCGGAGGGGGATTCCCTCCGGTCGAGGAGGTTGTATAACCTCCTCGGCCGGAGGGATCCCTCCCGGTCGAGGAGGTCATACAACCTCCTTGACCGGAGGGGGCATCCCTCCGGCCAAGGAGGTTGTATGACCTCCTTGACCGGAGGGAATCCCCCTCCGGTCAAGGAGGTTATACAACCTGCTCGACCGGAGGGAATCCCCCTCCGGCCGAGGAGGTTATACAACCTCCTCGACCGGAGGGGGCATCCCTCCGGTCGAGGAGGCTGTATAACCTCCTCGACCGGAGGGGGATTCCCTCCGGTCGAGCAGGTTGTATAACCTCCTCGACCGGAGGGGGATTCCCTCCGGTCAAGGAGGTCATACAACCTCCTCGACCGGAGGGGGCATCCCTCCGGCCGAGGAGGTTGTATGACCTCCTCAACCCCTCCGGTCGAGGAGGTTGTACAGCCTCCTTGACCGGAGCTGATGTCATGCGTACATTGTTGTGTACGCATGACATCAGCATGTGTATAGGCAGGGGCGTGCCCCCTGCCTATATACATAGAAAGGGCGTGTTGGTCGCACGCCCTTTTTATGTGTATAGGCAGGGGGCACGCCCCTGCCTATACACATAAAAAGGGCGTGCGGTTCGCACGCCCTTTTCTGAACAGGGCGTGCGACCGCACGCCTGAAGTCTCGCACGCCGATGGGCGTGCAGCCCCCACGCCGATAAAAAAAAGGCGTGCGGGCAGCACGCCTTTTTTTTTATCGGCGTGCGTTCGGCGTGGGCGTGCCCGGGGGGGCGTGCATTTATCAACCCCCGAGGATGATTGGGGAGGTTGCGTTATTCATAAATGATTAACTTTCAATTATGTCTCTTGCTTTAAATTAATTATTTTATTTTATTTGTTTCATTCATTCTTATTTATTTAATTTTATATTATTTAATTTTGTTTATTTTACTTGTTTTACTTATTTAAAATGCCGCCCTCCATAATTTTGTTTTGTTTATATTCCTTGTTTTAATTTTTAATTTTATTTGTTTTAAATAAAATATTGAATGAGGATGATTGGGGAGGTCACGCGCATCAAATGCCGCGCTCCACGTGCTATTTGCTTAAAATTTAACAATTAAAAAAAACCGGGTGGAAATGCGGAAAACTGGGTGCACTGCGCAGCGGCAGCTGCACAGTGAACCGGGTGTAAACGCGGAAAAACCGGGTTTTTTTTATTAATGCCCTTATTATATTAAAGGCCCTTTTATTAATATTAATAAAATATTAACTTATCATTGTGTATGTGTAATTTGTTATTGTCACATCTTATAAGTATTAATTATTACCATAGAGTAACCTGAATTATTCATGTGTTAGTTAATCAACATATTATTAATTTAAGTATATTATTTATTGTAAAGATTGTAGTTTAATAATACTATGTTATCACTTCTTAAAGTCATAATGATGAATTAATAATACTAATAATATTCACTAGAGATCTTAAAGGAATAATGTTAAAGAATAATAAGAATGGTAAATATTAATAAGGATAATAATAATTAGTGTTACTTGCAGTAACTTGGTACATTTAATCATTTAGGGATCAAAGAGTGAAGGGTAGTGGAAGGGGAAACACAGTCTAGCCAAGCAGCTGCTGGGCTCTTGTGAAATAACCGGGAGACTTTAGGGAGAGGAAAGGGAATCGTGGGGGTCCGCTTGACTATCACACGTATCCAATGATTATCATTGAAAAATGATAAGAAGAGGGCTGGCAGCAGTTTAGGGTCCGGGGGAACTGTGGCGGGAATATATGTGGTGCTCCCGCCCGTTCTGCTGAGGAAGACAAATGGCCGGTTATACGCATTGGCCAGAATTGGTCCCACATCCAACTTGCTCATCCATTTGTTCATGGGGACTGATCCACGTGGGTCAGTCACCTGAACACGTCTGTAAGCGCAGTCGAATTCTGAAGGCCCCCCAAGGTATCTTGTCCAATGTGCCTTGTTCTTTTCCATCTCTTCTAACACATCCTTTTGCACTTGGTACCACCCATTGGCCTTAGCGTAGGGACCCTCTGGTCTATCTGCTGCCAATGCATGTCCCACACATGCATAACCACAATTCCCATCACCGGCAGGGTTATAAGTGGAATGCAGGTATTTTAAGATACATGGTGGAAGCTGCGCCTGACAAGAATGATGAGAAGTCGGTTATCAGTTAGAGTCAGTGCATTCCTCCTTGTCCGTGTCAAGCTTGAGTCACTCACTGCAACATCAGGGTTGGTATTCCCCTGTCTCGTTCGGCCAGTCTTGGGTGCAACCTCAGCATCTACATGCCGGTCCTATGAAACATACAATGGAATCAGACCTTGATAATCTAATGTCAAAGTTATAGTACTTACCTTGGCTGTGGGGGGTGAATGTAGCCTGGCCTCACCCTGAAACTGATCATGAGAGCTTGAGGTTTTTCTTGAGGCTTCTGGAGGTGACAGCAGCTTTTCCTCAACCTGCATCTCAATAGATGAGGAGGAATCCACTGGGGGATCAGATTCTTCATCTGATTCCCCACCTTGTGCGTCAGATTCTGCGACTGATTCCCCATCTGTGGCATCAGATTCTTCTTCCGATACCCCATGTGGGGAATCAGATTCTTTATCTGATTCCCCATCTGGGGAATCAGAATCTTCATCTGAAACTGCATCCGCAGAATCAGAATCTTCATCTGTTACACCATCCATACTACCATACTTGGGCTGCCCTGTTTCCTTGCGCTGTGATGTTCCTGAACCGGAAGACCCCCGATTCCGTTTCCCAATAGTGAGGCTGCCAACTCGTGGGGGGTGATTTCTCTTGACTGCTTAGTAAGTCCATCATTATCATCCCATCAGTTATCAGCCTCTTAAAAAGAAATGCAATAAAGTTGCTTACACATGAGTGTCTCCACACTGGGAAGCTCATCCAGGTCCCCAGAGGAAGAAGCTGAGGTGTCCAATGGAGCCTGCTCCCGCTTGGACTGTTGCTTACCCCCTTTTCCTTTTGATACACCGGCCTTCTGTCTTGCTTTCCTTGCTTGCGACTTTTGGATTTGCGCTTCCACAATTTCCGCATGGGTGTCATCGCGCTTTTGAACTCGCCCACTACCCTTTCTCTTCTTCCACGGCCTTTCCAGTATGTGTTTCACTTGGATAGGATCAGGCTCTGCAAGCGGAACCACGTGTGTGTTTGCATGGACCCTTTGTAATTTTTTCATTGTTGCTTCTAACGCCGAGGGGTGGTGGGAAGCCAAGATCTCCTGCTTGAAATCCTTGAAATCTTTGTCAAAGTCGTACACTGGTTGATCAAGAGCCTGCAATGAACATAGATGAAGATTAGCTATGAGGGACATGAACAAGTCATACATCAGGAGGAATCACTGGACCTTCAGGGTTATAGGCCAGATGCCACTGGACATGGAAATCAGAAGGCTCCACATCTCCCTTCCCCTGGACCAAACATTCAATAGTGTGCAAACACGGAATGCCCAAGCCAGCCTGGAAATTACCTTTGCATTGAAGGCTGGGATCCCCAGGCTTGGATTTCTTCATCTTGATGAACTTGTTGTACTGAGACAAGGCCAACTTGAGCGCATGACAGGAGATTTTGCAGCTGAGGGACTTGAAGGCATTTGGTAGTCCGGTTAATCCCTTCTGTAACTCGTGTTCCAGGTTCGTGTGGGCTGTGTCAAGTTGTCGGTCCACTGCTGCAGCAATTGTAATGAAAAGTGTTGCAAAGTCGCACCTAGCCAACGTCACATAGGTTTTCAGCCAGCTGTGGGCAGATTCACATCGTGACGAAGTCAGATTTCCTATATGGGGTGTCATTCTGGCCCACGCATTCATGAACTTCTGTCGCTCGCTCCAGACGTTCTTGTATAGGTATTCGTAGACGTTAGTTCGAGTGACTAGGTACCGTGTCAGTTGAGCCCACTTTGAGTTGAGGTGTCCTCATTGGGGGCATGTGCGACCTCATGCCAGAGCCTCATGAATTTGGCCCATTCTGTGCCATCGCCAGCAAATGCTTGCTTGCAGTTTGTCACAATGTTCCGATCGATGTGCCACATGCACAAGTTCGCGGTTGCATTTGGAAAGTGCTTTGAGATAGCATTACACAGTGCTGATTCCCTGTCTGTCACAAATACCTTTGGCGCGTGGTCAGCGTCCCATATAGATCTATGGGTATCACACAGGCACCGGAGTACAGTCAGTTTCTGATGAGAATGGGTGATTAGTCAAATATACCACCCACTTCAATATATCAAGAGCCCATGAGTAGGCCTCATTCTTCTCGTTTTGCATCAAACAAAAACCAATCGAAAAACTGTGATTGGTTGCAGTTTGGCCAACCACATGCAGCAGGGGGTAGTTGTTCAGGTTTGTCTTGTAAGTGCAGTCAATGTTGACCACATGGTGGAACCTGCAAGCAAGAAGCAACAATCCTGGGTGCGCAAACCACAAGTAAAGGAGCTTGCCGTCTGTGTCGTAAACGTCCTTGTGTGTCCAATTGGATTTGTTGAGGCAACGTAGGAGGTACACGATTGGGGTGTTGCCAGCCCTCTTCTCTGCCCTCAGTGCCTGCTTTGTGTTGTATATCGTCCTGTTGGTTACAAACCTTCCCTCACTGCTAGTAAGGAGTCTAGCGATTGCCTGGGGTTGCATTCCTAGAGACAATAAGCGAGCAACCTCAGTTTGGCCTTCGACAGAGAGCTTCTTGTGGATGACTACATGTTCCAGATTGATTGGACCATGATTTTGCTCAATCGTCTTTCGGCATCAGAGTTCCCATGGTGCATCCTTGAGTTTTACTGAAGTCGGTTTGTGGCCGGATATTTTGAAGCAGCACCCCAGTCGCTTATTCCTAGATTCTCAAAACCGGATAGCATCAACTGAGGTTTGGTCTTCCCCGGCAACTGTGCATGCAAAGTAGATGTTCTTTTCCCGCTTGGAAGCACAAACTTTCAGAGCGTAACCATGCTCGTGGGCCCATGTGGTGACAAAGTGTTTGAGATCAGTGACACATGTGAAAAGGAATTCAGGTGGTGCATCCATTGCATCTGGAAACACAAGCAGTTCAGCCAGTCTGCCTCAAGTGGGCAAATTAAGAAACTAGAAGAACTTACTGCAAACTGAATAATCATAAGATTGTACATCTTCAGATTTCATCAACACTTTATGCGGTTGATTGGCGGCGGGTAACATTGCGGGGGCCAGCGGTGAACGTCCTAAAGGATTGAGCGGGTATACTGGAAGATTGACTAGGTAAACATTAGGTCTTGGTAAGATGAAAACAAGGTGGAGAAATATTTGAAGACTCACCTTCAGCCACAGTTTGAGGGACTTGAGGGCTGAAAGTTTCAGGGGTAAACGGTTGAGGGCTGGGTGGTGCAGGGTGATACCCGCCGGGAGATGTAGCCGTGACGCTTGGGTATTTTACTGGGAGATTGTGCAGGTAAACATTAGTTCTTGGTAAGATGAAAACAAAGTGGAGAAGTATTTGAAGACTCACCTTCAGCCACAGTTTGAGGGACTTGAGGGCTGAAATGTGCTTGGGGAAACAGTTGAGGGCTGGGTGGTGCAGGTTGATACCCGCCAGGAGATGTAGCCGTGATCCTTGGGTATTTGACTGGGGAATTGAGTAGGTAAACATTAGTTCTTGGTAATATGAAAACAAAGTGGAGAAGTATTTGAAGACTCACCTTCAGCAACAGTTTGTGGGACTTGAGGGCTGAAATTTCCTCGGGGGAACTGTTGAGGAGTTTGTTGTGCAGGCGGCCAAATTTGAGGGCTAAATGGCGCAGAGGAGGTTATTTCCCCCAGAGATGGCTGTATATCTTGCATGACAGGTATGGAAGGGACTTGATTTGTCTGCAGCGGAGCGGGCACTGATGGTTGGCCAACGGGGAAATTGTGAGAGGTTGGCAGGCCTTGGAAGTGAGTGGGTCCAAGAGTGAATGGGTTGGCCGGGTGGGACAATGGTTGGGGTCCCGGCTGCCAGTAGTTTGAGATTTGTGGTGCTTGATGGGGTTGCGGAAACGGATGGGATGGTGGGGCTTGAGTTATATGGGGTGGTGCGTAGAGGGCTGGTTGGGCTGGATCAAGCGGATAGGTAGAGGCTGGAGGTTGATGGTGATAGTGGGTGAATTGAGGCAATTGTACCTCATATGGGCGGAAAAAAGGCTGGGTTCCTGGGTGAGCTGGGGGGACAGGGTTTGGCTGGATTGCCACTCTGTATTTGGTGTCTGTGAAGCTGTAGCTGGCTGGGTGGGCTGGGGGGACAGTAAGGGGCTGGGGGGCTTGGCCATATTGGTTGCTTGGGTAGCAATATTTGGTTGCTAGCTGGCCTGATTGGTTGAGTTGAGCTGCAGGTTGGCCAAGCACGTGTGAATTTCCATACGCAGAGATTTGATTTTGATACATGTTGCCAAGTGGGGCGTGAGGGTGATGGTTGGGGTCGACCTCATAGAATCCGTATGGGCGTGGAGGCTGATTGCTTGAGGAGTCGTAATGACCGGTGTGAGACTGCTTGTGCTGCTGATTTGGTGAATTGTGCAGAATCTGTTTGCATTTGAATGGGAGAGTTTGTCAGCACGTGTTACTATATTTACGGTGAAAAAAAATAGAAATAGGAAGAGATGTGTTTGAGATGGGCCACTTTTGGGGGGATGGTGTGCGTCTGGGGCTTATACGGGGCCCTTTGAGCTGCCTGGGGGGTTTGAATGGCCCCTTTGAATGTTTTATTGCCCCTTTGGAGCATCAAAGTGGGCCTGTGGGCCCACTGGAGGTGATGGGCAGAGGCTGGCCCCTTCTCAAGGCCATTGGGCCCTGTCTATTGGGCCAGTTGGGTCTTGGAGAGGGCCCTGGGCCTGTGGGCTATTTTTCTCCCACAAAATTAAACCCCAAAAATTTCCTTTTTTTTGGATTATTTGGGGTGTTTTTTCTCATTTTTTATTTCTCACTTTTTGTAATTGTTTTGATTTTTTTTTTGATTTTTTTCTGATTTTTTTATTTTTTATTTTATTTATTTTTTATTTATTTATTTTATTTATTTATTTTATTTATTTTATTTATTTTATTTATTTTATTTATTTTATTTATTTATTTTATTTATTTTATTTATTTTATTTATTTTATTTATTTTATTTATTTTATTTATTTTATTTATTTTATTTATTTTATTTATTTTATTTATTTTATTTATTTTATTTATTTTATTTATTTTATTTATTTTATTTATTTTATTTATTTTATTTATTTTATTTATTTTATTTATTTTATTTATTTTATTTATTTTATTTATTTTATTTATTTTATTTATTTTTTATTTATTTTATTTATTTTATTTATTTATTTTATTTTTATTATTTTTTTTATTTTATTATTTTTTTTATTTTATTTATTTTCTTTCTTTCTTTTTTTATTTTTATTTTTTTATTTTATTTTTTTATTTTATTTTATTTTTTCTTTCTTTTATTTTATTTTATTTTATTTTTTATTTTTATTTTTTTTTCGGATTTTCAGACTCACCGCTTTTTTGATTGAATCGGTGAGCGGTGGGCGGTGTTTGTTGTGGTTCTGGTTGAAAAAACTAGGACCATAAGCAAGCCCCAGTCCGGAAACAGACTCGGGCTCGCTCACGTAATCAAATGGGCCCTCCCATTTGATTACGTGAGCGGGGGATGTGTATATCCCTTACACATAATACATACATGTATTATGTGTATGGGATATACACATCCCCCGCTCACGTAATCAAATGGGAGGGCCCATTCAATTACGTGAGCGTGTGGGACCCGCACGCCAAACAATTGGCGTGCAGGTCCCACACGCCAAACAATTGGCGTGCGGGTCCCACACGCCAAACAATTGGCGTGCGGGTGCCACACGCCAATTTTCTTTGGCGTGCGGGGCCCACACGCCAAACAAAAATGGCGTGTGGGAACCACACACCATTTTTGGCGTGCGGGTCTCACACGCCAATTTATTTTGGCGTGTAGACCCTACACGCCAAAAAAAATTGGCGTGCAGGTTGGCGTTGGCGTGCGTTTATCAACGCCCGTCACAGAGTTGTTCTTCATTTTCAACCTCCTTCAGGAACTTCTTTGATGTTGAGTAGAATATAGTTGTACACGTGGTTTTGACTTCATGAGTCAACTTGTCATCCTTTCTTGGCATTTCAGGAATTGGATACAGTATGAAACAATCTGGGCAGCAGAGCATCTTTGAGAAACCAACATTAAATCCAAGGCGTTGTATGAGAGTCGTTTTCAAGAGAGGTATGTTGCTGATGATTGAGGATCCGTCAAACTTAAATTCCTGTGCAAGTTGTTTCACTTTTTCAATCTCTGTCTTCAATAACTGTGTCACGTTTTTATCACTGACACCAGTTATAAGGGAAAGGCAAGATGCTTGTAGCATTACTGCCAGACTATGTTGAGGGATAAGCTGAAACATGTTTATTCAAGATGTTTGAGTGTTGACTATTGAATGATCACTTGGGCCTTCATTCACATTTTGATTTGATCTGTCAGGAATAGTTGTGGTCAAAATTGTTGGACTTCCAGTCTACCCATTCCTAGTAAGTCAGCCCAGATGATTGAATGTTATCAACAGAAGTCAATACCACTCAACTTGAAAATCTGTTGAAGTATGGGGACTTGGCTCATCTTCCATCTCCTGTTCATGTGTCTTCTTCCTCTTCATAATTTCTTTTAAATGTGTCTTGAAACATGTTACTGACCATGCCTTCCCCACCTTCTGTTCACCTGTTTTGGAATCCCTGTAGGTCTCTCGATCACACCCCAAATCCGTACACTGGCAGATTTTCCATCAAGAGTGCATTCTTCAATGTAATTATATTGTGAGTGGTATGGTTGTTGTTGTAAAGCAATTACTCTTTTCTCCTTGGTAACACTGTTGTTAGATCAAGATTCTTTGCAACACATCATATCTCCATATGCATAATGCATGGCATGCATGCCCCATGCTCCTTTGAACCATCACCTAATGGCAACCTTTTTGCTTGAACTCAACAGCTGGGTGGCCTCGTTTCATGTTGTGTATATGTTACACATGTCACATTTGTTATTTCTCAAATTAAGCCCGGCGGGCTTAATCCTCCCTACACCACCTTCATTTGGTAGAGGCAAATTCCCAAATCTACCAACACCATTACCTCCAGTTGTCTCAATTGGTTCACCCTCACCACTCATTAATAATTTAAGCCCGCCGGGCTTAATCAAATCACAGGAGATGTACACACCCATTAATAAATTAAGCCCGCCGGGCTTAATAAAATCACATGAGATGTACCTCATTCCACCATTCCCACCAACTCACACAATAAAGGGGGCACTGATTCACAAATCTTGATTATGAATTCAGCACAGCCAGAACAACATATATTCACCCAGTGCAAGAAAATAATTTTAACACAATCTTATTTCAACCACAGCCATGGTCAAGTCACTCAAAAACGGAAAAGCTCCAGCCAATCAACGGGGCCCTTTTAGAAATCATCCCTCCACCCAACTCTCACTTTTCCAGGTCCATGGCTTCTTTCTGCCGCCTTCTCCTGAATATTGAACACCTTGCTGGGTAACATTGGCAAGCAACACCATCACCTGAACAGATTCAACATGTCAACAACCTCCCAATAACCATCACTAGCCATCCCATTTGTTCCAGAATGTCCCTCACCCACTCATCAGCCAACATGCTTCATGGCATTTCACTCAAATGTCTCGGCTTATTTCTCAGTGACTTGAAAGAAGCAACATTCCCCTTGGCAACTTTTCATTGGGCTTCTCCCTGGGATTCCCAGTGGAACAAGCTTTTTTCCTCATTCATACTCAAGCATTTCAACCATGCATACCACAACGGTGCCTTAGCCAACTTTCCCATCAATCCTATTCATCATGCTCCATCAAATGCAATCGCTTTTCTCAAATGCTGGTTTACTGGAAAAAAAAACGATCTTGAGAAAAATAAATACTCCCCTGATGAAATTGCAAAGAAAGCATACCAGGTGAAAAAGTCAAAGTGGCGGAAGCAGGTCCGCCAAATTCTTCTTGGTTTTTCTGTTTCAATTCTTGAATATCAATTCTTTGTTCCAGCCATCTCAACGACGTACAGAAATCCTCACCACATTGGACATTCCTGTTGATTACCAGGATATCTTTGACAATTCTGCCTGCTGCTCAGACACTGAGCCACTTCCCAATGGGGACCTTCAGAGGATTCAATGCTCATGGCGTTCCCCAATGTTCTCCTTATTAGGTCATCAACTCGACCATCTTTACAACAAGAATAAAGCTGAGAAGCTTGGTAAACGGTACAAGTATGGGATTCTTTCTTTCTCCTTTGTCAAATAAGTGATTTACAGGAGAGGACTAAAAAATAACCCTCTGTACTTCCCAAAAACTGTTACCATCCAGACTTCCTTGCCTCTCTCAATGAAATTGATTTATTGCTGCTTCAACCACAGCAAGAAATTGATTTTGCAGCTATTATACAACAGGTTTCTCCATCCTAGGTACGTCTTTTGAATTCATATTGTCGAGTTGGTTTCCCTCATTGAACGTCTCACCATTCCAAATTCCAGGTTTCCACTCAACGGAACACTCAACCTATTGCAACCAATTTCATCAATTCATCCTTTCCATTCTTTTGACAAGACATTTAAACCAAAAACTACTCACATGGCCAGCTCAGCCTTCTTCCGTTTGATCTGAAAGATATTTCCCTCAATACTATTCATCACACAGTAGCGCACAACCTGTACCTTTGATTTTTGTCCAATCCTATACAGTCTATCTACAGCTTGTTCCTCCACTGCTGGGTTCCATGTTGGTTCCTATTTAGTATGAAATTGTACAACATTTAATCCGTCAAATTTCCTACATCCCAATAGTTTTATTTGACTCACCGTGATATATACCTTCTGCGCACATCTGAGATCAATGCCTACTCCTGCCGTCTT
This sequence comes from Puccinia hordei, assembly GCA_007896445.1. Lineage (NCBI taxonomy): Eukaryota > Fungi > Basidiomycota > Pucciniomycetes > Pucciniales > Pucciniaceae > Puccinia > Puccinia hordei. The sequence continues at coordinate 410,868 of RDRW01000170.1, read as the reverse complement.
GATTGTTGCCAACAAGATTCTACATTGGGAATCACCACGAAACCGTTCCAAATTCTTTTTTCTCGTCTCATGATCTGTCTTTCCATAATGTGTTGTAAACCAAATCCCCTCATCATTCAAAGCTATTCCAATTCTACAAAATTGCAACAATTTCATATTAGTGTAACCTCTTTATCTAACCTAGTTTTCAGTCACCCAGAATTCAGACTCACATTTCTAGGAACCATTTAAATCCTGAAAATATTACTGCCCAATTTTCAGCTCCTCTCCCAAGAAATTCTTTGATGTCGCTAGCCAGATGTACAATTTTTGAACTCTCATTCCAGCCATAGCCCTTTATTCCTGGCCCCTTTTCAATCAAAGCTGGGTGGTTGCATATTTGCCGTAAATCTACAAGTTCCCCAAAGAAATCCGCAGAGTTCCATCCTTGTCCAGCAATTCAATTTTTTCCAAATTGGATTGCAAATGTTTCATGGTTCTTCTTGTAGATTTCATTCCATGGATATTTCAGTTCAATGTTAACAATGCTTTCTAGTTTTTCAGGAAGCTCTAGCACTGTTGTTTTTAACCTTCTCATGCTGATTCCGTTCATAAGATTTTGAAGTGTTAATATCCCCCAAGGATCACATAGCTGGACCGGTACCTTGACACATTGCTTCCAGATTGAGTTGTTTGACCAGGGTTGCAGTTGAAGAAACTTCAGCAAATTTTGCAGATCTCCCAGGTTATTCTGCATTGGTGTACCTGTCAGGCACAATCTTCTGTGTGCGTTTAAGCCTAGGAGTACCGTACTTCAATTGGTCTTGGGATCCTTCATATAACTAACAATTTATTTCGGTTTTATTTTATACTATCATGCTCATACAATCATACATGGCTTCACTTACTGTGCCTCATCCAGTACTATTCGGAACCATCTGACATTTGCTAGATTCAGATCACTTTTTCCCTTCCTCACTTGGTTGCTCGTTCCAACTTGTTGACTATCAGCACTTTCCTTTGATCCAGAATTGCAAATGGATTTTTAGATCGCTAGAACAATTGCAACTTGGCAAATATCTTGAAACTGAATGGTTGATCTTTCTGTACCGTAAAACACTTTGTATGGGAGGCTACTGTTATCAAAATGAGTATTGATTTCGTTAATCCAGTTGTCCAACGTCGATAACGGGAAGATTATTAACGTGGCAGCAGTCCGCATTTCATCTTGATCTTGCTTTTTGTTGGCAAATGCAATAGCCTGCTTTTGTGAGAGTTGAATGGTGCTTAACGTCGTCAGAGTTTTTCCTAGTCCCATATCATCCGCAAGAATACACCCATGACTTTCAAACATAATATTCTTCTCAACAAGTCCTTGTGCCACGGCATCTGAAAATATTTGCTTTACCCATTCGTTATCTGGATTTGTCCATATTTCATGAGCTATTGATATCTGATTGGATTCGCCCCTTTGGATAAACTCAACCGCTTTATATTGGTGATCCAGGGCGTTGATAAACGCACGCCAAGCGCGCACGCCAACGCCATCCCGCACGCCAATTTTTTTTGGCGTGCGGGGCCTACACGCCAAACAAAAGTGGCATGTAGGGTCTACACGCCAATTTTATTTGGCGTGTGAGACCCACACGCCAAAAATGGCGTGTGGGAGCCACACGCCAATTGTTTGGCGTGCGCTCCCACACGCCAAACAATTGGCGTGTGGGAGCGCACGCCAAACAATTGGCGTGTGGGAGCGCACGCCAAACAATTGGCGTGTGGCTCCCACACGCCAATTGTTTGGCGTGTGGGGGGATCCCGCTCACGTAATCGAATGGGAGGTCCCATTCGATTACGTGAGCGGGCCGGCTGACGAGGCTGTATAGCCTCGTCGGCCGGGAGGACTTCCTCCCTGTCAGCCTCCCTGATGCCAAGGACAAGTCCTTCTAGCTACAGGTGGTGCAAGGATAGATGGTAAGAGTTATATAAACTCTGGGTAAGGTACAAGTTACAATTCCCAAAAAGACATGGGGGGATTGTGACGTAAAAATTGAGAGAAAAAATAGATTAATAATTATATTAAATAAATTTAATATAATTAAAAACCAGAGGGGCCTGATAAATCAGGGGTGGTTTAGATCCCTCTAAGGTATCTTACAAATAAATGCAGAGGATTTAGGTACCTGGAACACTGGGGCCTGTTGGAACAGGGGTGGTTTAATCCCAGTAATGGAAATGGGGGAATATCTTCAAGACAAGGGTTATTACTTACTAGTAATAAACCTTGGGGGATCTTGGGGATATTCTGGGTGGAACTGGACAGTTTGAAGCGCTTGGATGGATGGATGGTGGAGCTTGGTGGACACTGTGAAGTTTTTGGGGAAGACAGGGCTAAAGAATAACTACTAAGAAGCTTACCAGACTGTGTTATAAAGATGTGTATATCTAATAAGAAGTGGGTAAGGTTGTTAGTGGGTATTGGAAAGCATGAGGAGCCTTCTTTGGGCGGTTGAAGAGCTCCTTAAATAGTCCTGAGTTCCCTCTGGGGACCCTGTAGGTGTTATTGGCCAACTTGTGGGATCTTTGGACCACATTTTGGCCATTTATGCTTTCTTGGTGACGCTTCAGCAGCCCCTGCTTTGAATACACGTCACCAATTGATTTTATTATGATATTTATTATTTATTTATTCATTTGTATTGAAGTACAGTCTGTAGTACATTACTACTATTAATACTAGTGGCTGATCAGTATTTATAATAAGCCACAGTATTGTTTGTACTGTTTTTTTATTCAATACAAAATGTATAAGTTATTAATATCATTCAATATAATTAATTATGTAGTCCCCAGTATCCTTTATTACATATGTAACATATGTAAAGAGGTTACTGGGGCGTGGTTTTATTGATTTGGGGGTACATGAGTGACTGTGGAGTCCGCGTGCCAAGCTGCGAGCCTGTAAGGGGCTTGATGCTTGCGCGGGGGCTTATATCTCAACTTTGGCGCCGGCTTTCAGTCACGCGGGTTGAACTTCAAGCTCTGCGGACTGCGGTACGCGGGGTTTGAGCAGAACACGGTGTAATTACACTATCTCCCCTAATTTACACAACACCTCATTTCCGTGACTGGAAATGGGGTTTAAGCGTATGCATATATATATATAAGCATTTTTAAGGCAAGTACTTTTTATTAAAAAGGTACTTGCTAATTCTTCTTTGCCTATTTACATAGTGAAGGAGTAAGATTTAAGGGGACCTATGAGTGAGGTACCCTAGGTTAATTTTAGTGTAGATTCAGAATATCAAATAATATTCCAACTATTATTTGATTTTCTTATTCATTATTTATTTTTTATAATATGTTTTTTGTAAATCCTGTGACAGGTTGCTCTGTCATAGTAGCAAGCTGACACTCCCGGCCGACGAGGTTATACAACCTTGTCGGCCAGGAGGAAGTCCTCCCAGCCGACGAGGTTATACAGCCTCGTCGGCCAGGAGGACTTCCTCCTGGCCAACGAGGTTTTATAACCTCGTCAGCCGGGAGGAAGTCCTCCCGGCCGACAAGGCTATACAGCCTCGTCAGCCAGGAGGACTTCCTCCTGGCCGACAAGGTTGTATAACCTCGTTGGCCGGGAGGAAGTCCTCCCGGCCGACGAGGTTATACAGCCTCGTGCCGGGAGGAAGTCCTCCCGGCTGACGAGGTTGTATAACCTCGTCAGCCGGCCCGCTCACGTAATTGAATGGGCCCTCCCATTCGATTACGTGAGCGAGAGGGGACCCGCACGCCAAAAAAATTGGCGTGCGGGGCCCACACGCCAAAAAAAATTGGCGTGTGGGAACCACACGCCATTTTTGGCGTGTGGGTCTCACACGCCAATTTATTTTGGCGTGTAGACCCTACACGCCAATTTTTTTTGGCGTGTAGGCCCTGCACGCCAAAAAAAAGTGGCGTGCGGGTTGGCGTTGGCGTGCGCCGTTGGCGTGCGTTTATCAACGCCCGGTGATCCATCAGTGTTGTTTGGCATCCTGGGATCTTGAACGTTTTTTCTGAAGGTGTGGTTTTCGGTGAAGTGTCAATTTGGCTGACACCAAAAAAATGGCTTGGCTGATAGTTGGGTATCTTCTTGATTTGAATATTTGATAATGAGAAAGCTTCCATCACTCGTGATAACAAACCAAACGGTGAAAATATAAATCCATGGACATGCAAAGTATTTCCATGTTGGGCTTGCACATAGAAGAGTCAGAGAAATATTTTCTTTGGGTTTGAATTGCCAACAAACGATCTTGAGGAAAGAGGCTCAGAAAGCTGACCTATCTCCCCAATCAATGGACCAATCAAACGGCTCTGATGGTCATTGAGATCTCCAACCTTTTCATAATTCAAGCAGAGGTGTAAGCCCTGCTCCTCACAGGCTTACACATAGATGTCACAATATTACATAATCTGATTCTGCCTTGTATTTAGTCTCTTCTTTCCCCTTTACCTAGACAGCAGAGATCTTTCTCTCCTGTCTAGGTAAGTACCTTTCCTTCATTCCTTCTCTTCTCAATTCCTTTTCTCATTGCCTTCACTTGTAGATACTAACTAGAGAGATCTTTCTCTCCTGTCTAGACTGAAATTCATCCCACTTTGGTACTAGAACCCTCCAGAGGCTCTTAGCCTGGCTCCTCCATGCCACATTTCCAACAGCTTCTTCAACAAAGAACAGTGAAGGGACTCAACCCTTACAAGAGGATATGTAGATTTGTTCTTCCTTGGTGAAATACTGCATCTCGAAGACCACTGGTGGACTGATTGGAGGATTGTGGAGTTCGGAAAACTAGTGTAGTGAAGAAGCCTAAGCAAGATATCTTGGACATTGTTGGTTTTGGTAAGAGAACAAATACGTTTCTGGATTACCTGAAAATGTGTAACATCTTTTATTCCCTTTTAGCTTAGGTGGGGGATAGTGTAGATATGCTTGGATTAACCATGGTGGACATTGGGAGGAGGTGGTGTGCCTCAAGTCATGCATCTATGGGCATCTTGCCCTTGATATATGGGTCGACTCTGAAAATCCAAGGACAAAGGGTATCTAACCTCTGTTGATGATTTGTTTGTTCTTATATCTCTCAAAAATAAAATTTATGTGAATTGCCTTGACATTCCTTGTTTGTTGAGGTTGTGTCAAGACATCTCCATTGCCTGGTTAAGAACTGTTTAGCACTTAACCCTTAGTATTGTTTATGTATGCTACATAATTCACACATCCAAGGGCCGTTTAAATTAAAATTCATGTCGCTTGTTATATAACTATGTGGATATATCACCTTCAAATTGTTGGTGTGCATGACCCCTTAGCTATAAGAGTACCTTATCCAAATAAACTTTTAAACACTCACAACTGCATGTCTCAATCAAATCCAAAAATCTTTTGTACTGGTACCAACATGTAACAATTCTTTTTCCTTTTTCTCTTGGAATTCATAAGTTTTGAGTGTTATAATTATATACCCTGATGCCAAATCAGGCATCAAATAATTACTTCATTATATACCTTATTCTGCAGAGACCAGATAATTATTCCAAGTATGCACTAACCCCCTGAATGATATATTGACATTGCACAGTCAATTAAGATCATTTTTGTAACATATTACTTTACATTATGAGGAATGTTTGGACCAAATACGTCTTTCAAAACTGTGCAAAATATTTGGTGGAAAATTGTGCAAACATCTTGGAAGTGTGTAGATAATTTCAAATATCAAGCTTAATGGATTTAAGTATATAAACAGTATATCTCATTTAATATTCCATCTATATTCCAAACTCTCTTTATCAATCAAATAATTTTGAATAAAGACTTTAGTCAGATTTACAAAAAGAATGTTGCAAACCTACAACAGTCAATTGCTTTTTTTTCCTTAAGAAATAAATGTCCAGGTTTATATCAAGGTATTGGTATTGTAGTAATAACAAAACAAATCACCCAGGAAATTACCATTATCAGGCCTTGGGAGTAAAAAGGGGGATCTAACACAGCTTCATATCCTCTGAGGAGATTTTATAATTAGAATCAAAATACAACACAACTTATCAGTACACCATATAATATTCATGAGCTAGTTTTTAACTTCAAAATTTCAACCAACCCAGGAATAGTTGTTCAAATTTTAACCCAAAATCACAAGTGAAAGTTTGACTAGCGTTTATTCCTTTTCATGGTTCCTCATGACTTTTCAGTTTAAACTCAGCAGGTATCCTACATTTTTCTGCCATTTCTTTGTGACTTGAATTAGTTAAATTTTCCACATCCTTATCAATATATATTCAGATTAAAAACAATTAATGTTGTAATGGAAAGAAAGAAAGGAGCTCAATCATATAAGGCTTGGAGTGAAAGTCAGTGTAAGGTTCCTATTATAATCATCTTGAAATTACAATATGCATTTAAATTCATCATAGATATGTTTTCAGAACAGTGCTTTCATATTGGTGTATTATAGACAGTTTCTAGCTAAGTTTACACTTACTAATTATTTGTTTTTTCCTGGAACCTGAATGCATGCTGCTTCACACCTCAACTTGATGTACATAACTCATGAATGTTTACTCTTCAGAATTTCTTTTTGTATTGTTTTTCTGAGTTCAAACTCATTATTTTGGGTATGGATGGTTGAAGTTTATTCTGATCAGTAACCATACAACTAGTTCCTGGTTGAGACTACTGGATATTTTTTATTAACATGATACCCAAATAATACTAAAAATTTAATTGATATACAAGACCCCTTCTCAATCAAGCCAAATTCCATGACAGCTGGTTTTATTTTTGACTGAAATTTACCCTCATGAATTATTGTATGCTCTGGAAGTTGTAAGTGATTGGTAATATCATTATTTCAATATTAGACATCATCAGGATTCACCCAGATACAACAATTTGATTTCATCTATCCTTGTCAAGATCATTCAAAATCTATATGATCAAACATGCACACATACCATGTGACCTAGATGATTGAGAATACCAAGCACACTGAAGAACAGGTTATGAATCTTCATAAATCAGAGGTCTAACTTGAATACATTCTTCACAATAATTTGATTGATGAACTAGAATATGTATGTATATTCTCATGGGAATGGTTACTCAGCAGAGTTACAAATAACCTGAATCAAAAAATATGTCATTAGAATACGGTTTGAATTCATTTATTTGTTTTAATTCATATACATGAAGCTCTTCATCTGAATTGTGTCATTCCTCAAGGTTTGGGGGATTTTACTTACCATGTAAAAAATTTTTAATTAAATATATGTAAATACTTCAACTTTGGAGCAGTCATGTCAATACAAGATACCACATTGATACATTTTGTTAAAGTGGGGGATACAGTCTAGATACAGTTTTGATATGTTGAGGATAGGTAAGAGATAAGCAAAGGCACATCCATAGAGGTGCCAACTTTTTTTTCCTGGTGGGTGTATAGGTGGTTTCCTGCAGCTGAATTCTCTCCCATGGCAAAACTCTGCAGCATAGAACACTCACACTGACTCTTAAATAGATAAGTAGGCCTCTTTCCCCCTCTTCAGTTCCCTGTTTGTCATCAGCCTACAGAAGTTTGGTCACAGTGGTTATTTTATTTAGTGGTAGTGGTAGTTAGTGGTAGTGGGAGCGGTAGTACTAGTAGTAGTGGTAGTGGTAGTAACAGTAACAAATAGTATTATTAACAGTAAAAAGAATTAGTAGTAACAGAAGCTCTAGTATTGACTACAGTGTCTTATCAAGAGGTTGATTAACGAAGAGATCATTACCAACCTTCTCAATTAACAACTCAGTATTAGTAACAATTTATATCTTACATAATTAATCCCACTGGATTATTGTATCCATAATAATCATTAGTTGTAACAGATCTATGTGAATAGTGATTTGAGGTATCTAGTTCTGATATAGATTACTATCAACAGTGGGTTGCTACACTAGACTACACTATTTGACCACTAAATGTTAGCATAGCAGGTTTTGTTTTTTCCCAGAAAATTTGTAATGTTAGCTGAAATTACACTCCACTAAACTATCAGTTAGCATAGCAACCAATTCTTCAAGCCATTTTTTTAGCATTAGCTGGGAAAATTCACCGCTATGCTAACAAGTAGTGTAATTTTTCTTGGGGGTTGGTAAATACACGCCCATAAAAAAGAGGGCGTGCAGCCCGCACACCCTTTTTTGAATGGGGTGTGTGACTGAACACCCTTTTTTGGGTGTCAGCACGTCTACAGGCATGCAACACCCACCCAAAACAGGGTGTGGGGTTGCACACCCCATTCAAAAAAGGCTGTGCAACCTGCACACCCTTTTTATGTACATAGGTAGGGGCATGCGTGCCTACCCATATACATAGAAAGGGTGTGCAAGCGGCACACCCTGTCTATGTATATAGGTAGGGGCATGCACGCCCCTACCTATGTACATAGGGCGTGCTGACGGCATAGTCCCCATTTTTGGGGACTGTGCTGTCTGCAGACGCACAGCTCAACCGGGGATCCCTCAGGCCAAGGAGGTCATACAACCTCCTTGGCCGGAGGGATCCCCCCCAGTCAAGGAGGTTGTATAACCTCCTCAACCTTGTATAACCTCCTTGACCGGAGGGATTCCCTCCGGTCAAAGGGGTTATACAACCTCTTCATCCAGAGGGGAATCCCTCCAGTCAAAGAGGTTTTATAACCTCTTTGACCCAAGGGATCTCCCCCGTTCAAGGAGGTTGTATAAACTCCTTGACCAGAGGGATTCCCTCCGGTCAAGGAGGTCATACAACCTCCTCGGCCAGAGGGATCCCCCCCGGTTGAGGAGGTTGTATAACCTCCTTGACCGGAGGGAATCCCTCCGGTTGAAGGGGTTATACAACCTCTTTGACCGGAGGGAATCCCTCCGGTTGAAGAGGTTATACAACCTCTTTGACCGGAGGGGAATCCCTCCAGTGGAACAGGTTGTATAAACTCTTTGACCGGAGGGATCCCCCCCAGTTGAGGAGGTTGTATAACCTCCTTGACCGGGAGGGATCCCTCCAGCCAAGGAGATTGTATGACCTCCTTGACCGGAGGCCCTCCAGTCAAGGAGGTTATAAAAACTCTTTGACTGGAGGGATTCCCCTCCGGTGAAGGAGGTGATACAACCTCCTTGGCCGGAGGGATCCCCCCTGTTTGAGGCACTGCCAGCATAATTGCCTAGGTTGAGTTCATCCCAGTTAAACTAGGATGCAACCAACCAGTTTAAAGTAGGTTGACCTCAACCAATGAAATATAAAACCAAGGGGGGTCCCTTGGGTTTATATTTCATCAGTTGATATCAGCCAAGTTTAAATTGGTTGAGTGAATCCCAGTTTAACTGGGATGATTTCATCCTAGGTAAATATTCTGGCAGTGAGGAGGTTGTATAAACTCCTTTACTGGAGGGCCTCTGGTTAAGGAGGTCATACAACCTCCTCGGACCGGGGGGGATCCCTCTGGCTGAGGGGGTTGTATACCTCCCTGGCAGGGCGTGCAGTTTGGCAGGGCGTGCAAACTGCACGCCCATCCTTGGGGGTGTTGCACGCCTGTGGATGCAAACTGCACGCCCATCTACAGGCATGCGCACGCCCTTTTTTTGATGGGTGTGCCCCTGGCGTGGGCTTGCGGCCAGGGGCGTGTATTTATCAATCCCCATTTTTCTTCCACTAAAAGATTTTGAAGCTTCCAGTAGCATAGCGGCATCAGATCATTGCTACACTACCCTAAATATTAGCTGTTAGCTGACATTTTCCCGCTAAATATTAGCTGATATTTTCCCGCTAAATATTAGCTTTTAGCTGATATTTTTCCTGCTAAATGTTAGCTGTTAGCTGAAGTTTTTCCCATTACACTATGCTCAAATAGAGGGGTTTTTTTGCTTGCTACCTGTTAGATTCACAAGTTAACATGGCTGCTGCATAAAGCTGTTTTTATGGCTTCAAAAGGTAAAATCCTGCTGCATTAAAGCTCTCAGAAGAGAAGGGACAGGGGACAGGGGACAGGGGACAGGGGACAGGACAGGAACAGGAACAGGTGACAGGGGAAAGGACAGGACCAGGAACAGGTACTGGGGACAGGAACAGGAACAGGATGTGACCACTTGGTCAGACAGGAAATAACAGGACAAAGGCCACTTGGCCTGACAAGATGAAGGATGAGAGAAATGTGAGTGGACTGAAAGGTCAGAATTCTGACAAAAGCCACACGGAAAACAAATTTGTTTTGAAAAAAAAAGAAAACAAAAAAATCTTAAAGATAGAAATTAAAAATAAATACATCAGAAATAAGCTGTTTTGATTGATGTACTTCCTCAAGTACAGGAGTTAAAGCAGCATTTTGAGTGGTTTACTTGTGCAAGTACAGCTTTTTGATTGCTTTACTTGTGGAAGTACAGGATCCTAATTGAGCAGAGTGGACCAGCTTTGACCTCAGAAAAGGGAATTTATCACTCCTGCTATACTATAAGTAACTGAAACATACCTCATCAGTGCCACCCTCATTGGTGAGTAGGATGTGGTGATGAGGTTGACACCAATTAGGTATTTTGCACTCACTTGTAACATAGCAGGAGTGATAAATTCCCCTGTCTTGGGTCACAGCTGGTCCACTGCTCAATTAGGATCCTTCACTTCCAAAAGTAAAGCAATCAAAAAGCTGTACTTGCAGAAGTAAACCAATCAAAATTCTGCCTTAACTCCTGTACTTGAGCAAGTAAATCAATCAAAACAGCGTATTTCTGATTTATGTATTTTTAATTTCTATCTTTAAGATTTATTTTCTTTGTTTTTCAAATAAAATTGGTTTTCCATGTGGCTTTTGTCAGAATTCTGACCGTTCAGTCCACTCACATGTCTCTCATCCCTCATCTTGTCAGGCGAAGTGGCCTGTGTCCTGTTATACTGTCCTGTTATTTCCTGTCTGACCAAGTGGTCACATCCTGTTCTTGTTCCTGTCCCCAGTACCTGTTCCCGTTCCTGTCCTGTCCCCTGTCACCTTTTCCTGTTCCTGTCCTGTCCCCTGTCCACCTGTCACCTGTCAGTCCAGTTTATTGATTAGTCATGTATAGGCCCCCTTTGGATCTTGCAAGCTCTCTAGTTGGGCTCCTCTATGTTGAGTCTGACATTAAGTCTGCTCCTCAGTGTGATGAAATAACACATTACTGTGAGTCCTGCCAGCACTTCATTTTCCTCAGAAACCTTTACTCTGTGGTCCTCCAGTCCCCATCCTCAGGTTGACCTTGAGCTTGATAATCTATCAACAGCTTTTGGCATCCTATAATAAATATGTATCCACTGCTGGGCGTTTCACAGCTGTCCATGTTGGCCATCCCACCGCCAAAAATGGTGTGTGGTCCCACACGCCAATTTTTTTTGGCGTGTGGGCCCCGCACGCCAAATAAAATGACAATGAACTTCATTTGGCCTCAAATATTTAGGATATATGTCTAATTTGTTTTCATTGAAATGCTCGTTTGATATTTAAATGATGGAAGTCCTTGGGTATAATACTGTTCTGGGGACCTGGCCTTTTAATCATCAGATTCATTGCCAAGGATACTAATTCCTACAATCATCAAGGATCCTCAAGAAAAGGACATGATTGCTATACTCACCGAATGCATTAGTATAGCGCGTGTAAACGCCAAATAAAACGTGTTAGTGTAGTTTATCAACGCCCTGTATGCTAACAGTTAGGTCACCACACAAGGGAACTATTCTAACAGTTAGTGTATCTGAAAATAGTGCTACGCTAACTGTTAGCGTAGCTGACAAGAGTGCTAAGCTAACAGTTAGTGTAGCTGAAAAGAGTGCTATGCTAACAGTTAGCCTAGCATTTGTTCCAGCTACCACCGCTAAAAATCAGCTAACAGGCTATTTCTGTAGCGTTAAATATTTTGTTTGGATGTTGCAAACTGTTAAGTTAGTCAAATTATGTTATCTATCAGTCATCTTGTGCTACATACATTTCATTTTCTTTAATTTATTTTCTTTCATCAGTTTCACACTATCTAAACATGTTACATAGCTTTCACATATCTACATAGTGATCTGAGACAGCAGACCGTGGAAGGACTCCTTTGCTCATCCTTCCACAACATCTTCACTCACCCCTTCCTTGTGTCTGCTGCTCTCAGGCCTGTTCAGCTTATCACAAACTCTATGCTACCCGCTATTTACTTTTTTTGACAAAAATGTTTTTGAGCCCACCATTGTTACTATATAAAATTAAGATCTATCTTGGAATCAGACATATCTTTATAAATATTGATTACAAAACTCTTAGTTATTTGCATAGTACCATTTAGAGGGGCAGGTATTTCAAAACACCCATAAGTTGTAATAGCCTTTCAACCTATTTTAATTTATTTCCCCCTCAGCAGATATTTGACCAAGTTATATTTAGTGTCCCACAAGAGTCCTACAACACCCTTCTATGTATATGTGCAGCGGCGTGCCCCCATATATACATAGATATATACATAGAAAGGGTGTGAAAACCACATTCCCTTTTTTGGACAGTGTGTGCAACCGCACACCCATCTTTGGGCGGGTTTCACATGCCTGTAGATGGGCACACCCATCTACAGGAATGCTGACACCTCAAAAAGGGTGTGCCCCTACTTATCAATCCCCAAAATAAAGGCATAATTAAAAAGCAGAAAAAAGAGAGAAAAAAGAACTCCCAATTCATTTTATAATGTTTTCCTTTGTGTTAGAAAATGAACAGCTGATGCTACCCTTGGTTTTTTAAACTGAACAATTGGGTCAGGGTTTTTTTTGCCTTGTGAATGCCATTCCCTTAGGTATATGTAGTTTTCTATTTATATAAGCTTAGGTTTATAATGTTTCATCAGCTGGGATTAACCTGAATATTTGAATTTGTTGAGTGCATCCTAGTGTAACTGAAAACCCTTCCAATTATTTGTGCAGTAAGATTGCTGGGTTTCCCTGTATACATCACCATAATTTATTTATGTATTTTTGGCTTGTCTTTTATGCCCAATTACTGTTTGGAATATATAGAGCTATATAAGCCCTACTGTGAGCGCTTCTTGCTTGCGTGGACGGCCCATTTTGTATAGTGAAAGACAAAAAAAAACTTTTGGGTAACATCAAAAACGGTTCAAAATCATGTGAATGATTATAGTCTTACATCAGGATGTACCAAATATGACCAAATCCACCATTATTTACTTGACTGGTTTGAGAAAATTCATCCTTTCAAAACCTTTTTAGTCCTTATCCTACCCCCTTTTGAAAAAAACTGATGAAAAAAATATTTTTGCCAAATTTTTCTGGTTAGATACTTAATGGAACTCTTTTTTTTTCTTAAATCAGGACACAAATAATTTTGCAAGAAATGTGTTTCCTGAACATTTGAGGAATGTTTTGGAATCTGAAAATCAAATATATGTGGTGCTGGATTGATAAATGCACACCCCTCAAGTCTCTAGTGTGTGGCCTGCATGCTGTTCCCCACAGGGGTGTGGGGGCTGCACACCATGCATCAGCACACATCTGGAGAAGCTATGCCTCACACACCCCTGCATTGAAAGGCATGAAATTCACACACACATCCCAGTTTTAATGACAGTTTCCAGAAGAGGGGCTTGAAGCTTCAATTCCCATGGAGGAAAGGACATGTGGCTTGACAGCTCCTCCTATGTACATAGGTATGAGTGTATAACCCACATCCTATATAAATGGTAGGTCTATGTAGGGAAACCTGAATTCAGGCTTGCTTACATACTCTCACCCCCTAACCCTATCCCCTCAGCTAGAGGAGGTCCCCCAGTTGAAGAGGATTTGCAGCCCTTTTTACCATGAAGCTTCCTCTGGTTGTAAATGCTTCATAGCCTCCTCAACTGGAGGATGTCCCCCAGTCAAATAGACTGTATGGCCTTCTTGACTGGAGGCAGTCCCCCATTCGAAGAGGCTGTATGTACTTCTTGACTAGAGGTATTTCTTTGGGTAAAAGAGGCTGTAGAGCCTCTCCAACTGGAATTATTTTCTCTGGAAAAGAGGCTGTTCCTGTAGAGCCTCTTCAAATGAAGGAATTAGTATTTCATAATTCTGAATTGATTAAAAGTACGCTGATTTATCCCTCTATGAATTTCCTCATTTATCAAAGTTTAATTGAGAGCCTTGGTCTCTCATGTGAAAAACAGTATTGGGTTGAGACCAGTCATATTTCAGGGTAAGATGGAATAAAAAAAGTAGGAAAAATGAGAGAAGAAGAGAAGAGAAATGGTGGCTATATTTGATTGGCCTTTTTAATTTAATGTTCAACCAAAAAACAAGAAAGTGGGAAGAAACTTGCCAATAATTAAGCACAAAACAACTCTGATGATAATACCACTTCCAAAGGGGATGACTTTCTCACATTAATTTACTGGCTAGAAATCCAAAACAATACCATTTTGTGCTTTGGAATGGGCAACACACCTGCTTTTTGATTACCAGAAAAATGGAGTTTAATAGATTGGAGTGGCAATTAACCTGCAAAATCAATACACCTCAAGAGTAAAAAGAAACCCCAGGCAGATGAATTACTTGTTTCAGCAGCTCCAGTGACAAGTAAAAGAAAAACAAGAAGAAAAAAATTCTCTACTAGCTTTGGACCCACTGAAAAAGACACAGCTGGAATTATAACAATTTATCATCAGCTTAATAAAATGTGCTTACATTTTTATGCTATGAATCAGCTGATGGGAACACATATGAAAAAACTTACCATCATATAACTGTTTTTTTTGGAGAACATTCACCTTTTCTCAAAAACTACTGGTCTTTTAACATCCCCCTTTCAAAAATTACTAATGAAGAAACTCTGTTTGGATAATTGAAATTTTGCATTTGTAATTTCTTAGATTTGACATCCCCTGTTGTATTTACTTCCAAAAAAAGAAAAAAAGGAAACTCTATAAATTAATTTTGGGTATAAACCCAAGCCTCTAGATTCACAACGGGAATTCTAAATTGATTTCCAAAGACATACATACAATCAATTCAACTGAGTTGAAGTAGAAACCAGCATTGATTAGGGAACAGGGCCAGGTGTATGTCTTTTTCAGGGAAGCAGGAAAATATGGCTTTGATTAATATTTATGAGCTTTCTTGGGTGTTGATTAATGTACACCTGATGATCTTACCCCATTACAAAGGGGTTGTGATGAAAACTGGTCCAAAAATTAGGTTTCTTTCTCATGCTCCCTGTCTTCTTTTGAAAATTCTACACCCCAAAAATGGACATTGTGGTCATCCTGTTCCTTCTCACATCAATTCTTCTACATCATATAAACCATCCATATATTCATCAATATTATTTCAGATTCAGATTCTAAACCTTATTGTACCCCTAGTCACTCACTCAAACCACCCTTGATTTCCTTTTTGATCAGAAGTTATTAGCCTTCATAGTTTTCATAGGTACATTTGTTTCTTTTCTTTTCTTTTTGGCTTACATCATCCAAGTCATTAATATTCTACAACAAAGTAAACACTTCACTAACAGTTGTAGTCTTTTTGCTTACTATTATATTGTGGTCATTCCTCTCATCATATCTTGTAATACTGTGCTCATCATTTGTTCCCCTTTTGAAGGGCTCATCATTACAACAAACTATCCTACCTACATACACTTCACTATTACAGTTGTAGTCTTTTTGCTTATCACTATTACTATTGTGGTCATTCCTCATCATCATATCTTGTAATACTGTGCTCATCATTTGTTCCCCTTTTGAAGGGCCTTTCCACATATATACTCCACTCTGATTTTTGTATAACCTCATATAAAATTTCTACCCCATACAACCTGTATGACCTTTTACACCAAATATTAGATTCATTTTCTTCAAAGACACTTTTACCCAGACAATTTAGAAATCCTTGCCATTAAACCTTTTAAAAAAACCATTTCCCCTCACAAATCCTCCTCATCTCCCCGTACCTTAGAGGTATTATTAGTCAGCTTATAAGTAATAGTCAGTCTAAGACTAAAATAAAAAAGCCACACCTTTTATTTTATTCTTAGTGTTACACTCTTCCCCATCAGCATTAGTCAGGAAGGTAGCTTTCATCCTCTGTGATTCCAAGAAGTGTATTCTTCTAGCTACACAGGGTGCAAGGTAAAAACAGCTGCAGGTTGTGCAGTGGAAAGTGGGTAAAAAAAGGTGAAAGATATAAAAACTATAAAGTTATTATTACCAGAGGGGCCTGAGTTACAGGGGTATTTACTGTTATAAATAATCAGGACATGTGTGAATAGGGAGGATTTTGGGTAGCTGAAAGTCTAGTCCTTTGGACAAGGAGTACACCTAACTATAACTGCTGAAGGAATAGAGGAAATAGACTTACTGGTTCTATTTCCAATCAGAAATTCTTCAGGAATTTGTAGATGTTCCAGAAGCGCTCAAAAGGTTGAGTAACAGGTGATTTTTGAGTGATTAAAGAGGTGAAAACAGGTGGTTGATGAACTTCAGGTATAAAACAAGCAGAAACTACATCATGTAACAGGCTACAAGACTTTGTTTATAATATTGTAAAAGCTGGTAAATGTAAATGAAGATTGGGATATCATTTCGTGGGAAGGAAGGGCTGTTTAAATTTTTATTCTGGTCCCTTGGGGGCGAAGCAGAAGCTCTGGTTTGCCCAGTCTAGTCTTCTACTAAGCCCTAGTTACCTGTATAACTGGTTTGGTTACGGTACTATGGCTTAGCTACCTGTTTCAAAAAGGCCCAAAGTGTTTTAATGTAAGGTTAATAATTTCGTGTCTTCCTTCCTTTTGGACCAGTAGTCCCTTTACAACCAACCAATTGGGCAATATTGGACTTAGTAGGACAAGTATGGCCACGGCGTTGGTTGTGGCTTTTATTACAGGTGCCAGGTACATTTCACGCCAAACAATTGGCATGTGGGTCCCACACACCAATTTTTTTTGGCGTGTAGGCCCCGCACGCCAATTTTTCTTGGTGTGCAGGTCCCACACACCAATTTTTTGGCGTGTGGAACGCTCACGTAATCAAACCGGTCCACCGGTTCAATTACGTGACCAGATCCCCACACGCCAAAAAAATTGGCGTGTGGGAAACCTTGTCGGCCGGCCAGGAGGAGTTCCTCCCGGCTGACAAGGTTATACAACCTCATCGGCCGGGAGGAACTCCTCCTGGCTGAAAAGTTTATACAGCCTCATTGGCCAGGAGGAACTCCTCCAGGCTGACAAGTTTATACACCCTTGTTGGCCAGGAGGAGTTCCTCCTGGCCAACGAGGTTGTATAACTTTGTCAGCCAGGAGGAACTCCTCCTGGCCAACAAGGCCAACCTTGTCAGCCAGGAGGAGTTCCTCCCAATACAACCTTGTCGGCCAGGAGGAAATCCTCCTGGCTGACCAGGTTGTATAGCCTTGCCGGCCAGTACCTCCTGGCCAATGAGGTTGTATAACCTCGTCAGCTGGGAGGAACTCCTCCCAGCTTACAAGGTTATACAACTTTGTTGGCCAAGAGGAGTTCCTCCTGGCCGACCAGGTTGTATGACCTTGTCAGCCAGGGGGAGTTCCTCCCGGCTGATGAGATTATACAACCTTGTTGGCCAGGAGGAGTACCTCCTGGCCGGCCAACTAGATTTCCCACATGCCAATTTTTTTGGCTTGTGGGAATCTGCTAGCGTAATCCAACCGGTCCACCAGTTTGATTACCTGAGAAAGTCCCACACGCCAAAAAACTGGCATGTGGGACCCGCACACCAAACACAATTGGCGTGCGGGGCCTACGTGCCAAAAACAATTGGCCTCCTGGCTGACAAGGTTGTATAGCCTTGTCGGCCAGGAGGAACTCCTCCAGGCTGACAAGGTTATACAACCTCGTCGGCAAGGAGGAACTGCCAACGAGGTTATACAACCTCGTAGGCCAGGAGGAGTTCCTCCTGGCTGACGAGGTTATACAACCTCATCGGCCGGGAGGAACTCCTCCTGGCAGACAAGGCTATACAACCTTGTCAGCAGTTCCTCCTGGCCGACGAGGTTGTATAACCTTGTCAGCCGGGAGGAACTCCTCCTGGCCGGCCAACAAAGTTTCCCACACACCAATTTTTTTGGCGTGTGGGGATCTGCTCACGTAATTACAACAGGATTGAGTCAGATGAAGGAAATAAGTCTTAAGTATGTATCTTTTATGTGTTTTTATATATATTTATAATTGAGGTGTAGATAAACTAGTAAAAATAATTCTTGACGGAACTGATGTTATATGTGAACTATTCAAAGTGTATTTGCCCTCTTACTTAACCTTCAGGTAAGGGCACAATGGGTAAATTCAATTTTGCTTGTTAAGAGCACAAATAGTGATGTTAGCTACTGGACTACTTATATATCCTCTGAGGTATGAAAGATTTTGATGGGTTACTTGATTGAGATCACACTGTGGGATTTACTTGGATTTGAGATGGAAACTCTAAGTGAGATGTGTGGTCTGCTTAGGATTCCTCCTCTGGCATGCTGAAACTGAGGAGAGACAACCTCCTCCTTTTATAGTAAAACATGAGGGATTTCTGCTGGTGTGACTGCCATGGAGGTGCTCATATGATGGTGGTGGTAAGGGTATCCATGTGGTGGTGGTGGTATTCATGTGGTGGTGGTACCCATGTGGTGGTGGTACCCATGTGGTGGTGGTATCCATTAAATATACTACAACTATGCACTTGAATCTAATTCTATACTATGTACTATCAATATATATTCCTAAATTCTGAAATAACAGTTTAATCCAGATATCTTTTAAATGAGGGGAGCTAGCCTAGTGGTTCCAGTGAGTGACTAGGGGTTAAATGACCCGTAGAACCTAATTATGCAATAATACATCTAGAAATATGTCTCCTTATCAATAGTAAACTGTGACTCTATGTGATTTGATACTTGGAACACATTTGGCACACCACACCGGCCAACAAGATTTACCACAGTCCAATTTTGTTGGTGGGTGGGAATCTGCTAGCGTAATTGAACCGGTCCACCGGTTTGATTACCTGAGCAAGTCCCACATGCAAAACAATTGGCGTGTGGGACCCGCACGCCAAACAAAATTGGTGTGCGGGGCCTACACGCCAAGAACAATTGGTGTGTGGGACCCACACACCAATTGTTTGGCGTGCGCTGCCACACACCAACTCTTTTTTGGCCTGTAGACCCTACACGCCAAAAAAAATGGTGTGTAGGCGCTGCACACCAAAACAAATTGGTGCACGGGTTG
Source organism: Puccinia hordei (assembly GCA_007896445.1). Taxonomy (NCBI): domain Eukaryota; kingdom Fungi; phylum Basidiomycota; class Pucciniomycetes; order Pucciniales; family Pucciniaceae; genus Puccinia; species Puccinia hordei. The sequence continues at coordinate 391,607 of RDRW01000170.1, read as the reverse complement.
GTGTTGGCCTGCACCGTTGGCGTGCGTTTATCAACGCCCCCAAGACAAAGACAAAGACTTTTTGTTGAAATGAGATAATTGAGGATCCTGAGGCCGGAATGCCAGTGAGCAATTGATGGGTTGTGCAGATGTTGTGAAAGTCAATTGACAGCAAAAGACATATCTGGTCGCGTACATTGGGAAACCCACAGCAAGGAACCTATGAGCTGAGGATAGGGTCCAGGAGATTCAAGTTTGGATTCACCGCGTTGACCAATGTTTTTGAAGTTTGAATCAGTTGGAGTTGACACCATTGTGTTTTTTGAGTTAAGGAAATGTTGATCACAGAGTTTGTCAATGTAGTGTGACTGGTTAAGAAAGACATAACAATTTTTGAGATTGCAGGAGATTTTCAGAGAAAGGAAGTGATGTAGATCTTCATCTGCTCCAATTTTAAAACGTTTGCCAAGCGATGATATGAGAGAATTGACAATTGATGGTTCACCAACAATTGCAAGATCATCCACATGAGTAGTCAAAGCCCCTACAAGTTTCCTGTTGAGAAGTTTGAAGTATAGTGTTGTATTGTATTTTGAGTTCACAAGACCTTGATCCAGTAGCACCTTGTGTCACTCAATGTTCCACTGCCTCGGCAATTGTTTCAAGCCGTATAGAGAGCGGTTAACTTCACAAACCCAGTTGGGATGGATCAACAAATCCGGGAGGTTGTTCCACATAGACTGGTTTGTCAAGATGTCCATTCAGGAAAGCTGTTTTAAAATCTACCTGGTGCCCTTTCCAACCACGAGAAGCAAGGAGAGTAAAGATGGTACAGAGAGTTTCAAGGCGGAGAGTAGGAGAGAAGACTTTGTTGTAGTCTTGAACATGAATTTGAGAATAACCTGTAGCCACCAGAAGAGCCTTGAGTTTTTGGATACTTCTATCCGGCCGGTGTTTCACTTTGAACACCCATTTGGATTTGATGATCCTCCTCTTATCTGGACGTGGAACCAGCTTCCAGGTTTGCATCCCCATAAGGGAGGCAAATTCTTTTTCAGCAGCTTTCAACCATTTGTGTTTATTAGGGGACTTGAGAAGTTGGCGCCAGGTGTATGGTGTATCAATGTCTTTGTCAGTCAAAACTTGTTTGCACCATTGACCATAGCAATCCGGCACTTTTCTGATACGTCCAGACGTTCAACTGTGATAATTGGTAAAGGTGCACTTTATTGCAGCAGAAATAATAAAAACTAATAGTAGTAAATGACTTAAATAAAACAAAAACAAGTGAGTAATCATGAAATCAAGGAAAAAATTCTAATGAGTAAAATAAATAAAGAGTGATACCTTCTTATAATCTGATCCTAGCTGAGACTTGATGAAGATGAAAGTAAAGATGTAAAATAGGAGATAATGAAATATTCACAAGCCTAAGTAGAATATTTTATAATAAGAAATAGTAGGTCAATAACACAAACGATTGACAATTAAAAAGAGTGAAAATACTAGCTACCTCCACTTGGAATATAACTAGCTCCTCCTGAATCTTTACTGATCTTCGACAAGTTCTGAGTTCGGATGAGATTTGGCAGATGGATGCTTGACGGTGGATTAAGGGTCTTGGATGCTTTGGGTTGATTGTTGAACGGCTTCTCGAGTCTGGTTCTTCCTCCAACTTGAACTTCGAGCGAGTTGAAAAGAGTAGTCGACGTGCATGCATATGCTATCATAATGCATATCAGAGATTTCAGCGAGTTGGGTTAGGATCATTATTCGACACTCCTCCTTGATCCTGACTCGATTAGATGAAGTTGAGTACGTGAACTTTCCAGCTTGATGAATCCAAGTGGCTTTGTCAAACCGTCAGCAATCATGTTCGTTCGTAGATACTTGTTGAATAGTCAATTGCTTCTTGTTGATTAACTGTAATACATATTGAAATCGTACTTCGATGTGTTTGGTGTTCTCATTGAGCTGGGCTTCCTTGCTGATTATCACTGCGCCCGAGTTATCATTCTTCATAATTGGGGCTTTGATCTTGATATGTAAATTGAGTATTAAATTGGTCATCCAACGAAGTTGTTTAGCGCATTGATTTATCGCAACGAATTTCGGCTTCAGTAGTTGACTGAGCGACAACAGGTTGCTTCTTAGCCAACCAGCAAATTGGGTTGCCATACATGGTTATTACATAACCAGATGTTGACTTTTTTGTTACCAATGAAGTGGCGTAATCAGCATCCGCCCAACCGCATAAACCATCATCTGATTCACTTGTCTGCGTAAAGGAAATCCCGATGGTTCTGGTTCCGTTCAGATATCGGAGCAAGTGCTTGATTGCCGCCCAGTGCAATTTGTTTGGTAAGTTAGTGAATTGCGCCAGAAGATTGGTCGCAAAGGTGATGTCGGGCCTTGTATGTAGAGCAAGATAATTCAACATGCCTACTGCTTTCTGGTAGAGTTTTTGGTTGATTTCAGGAGCATTTGTGGCCACTATCTTATGAAGGTTCATCGGCGCCGGCGCTCTGACTGGATTTGAGTCGAGCATATTGAATTCATATAGAATTTTTTTGATAAAATCAGCCCAATTAATATGAACCGACCCATCCTCCTTCCAGTCAAGGGTATAGCCGAGGTGTTGAGTCGGGCATTCCTTAACCTTGATAGAGTACGTTGCACGGATCAATACTAGAAAAGCTTCAATTTCCTCCCGACATTTTCCAATTACAAGTCCGTCATTGACGTGCATGTGAAGAAGAATAGATCGATCATGATTGTAGAACAGCAACTCGTCAAGCGGTGAGAATGACATGCCAAGCTTTGTCAAGGTTTTGACCAGATGCTGTTGCCATTGTCGAGGGGCTTGCTTAGTCCCATACAGGGATTTGTTCAGCCGCCACACCCAGTCTTCCTTTCCTGGGAATTCGAACCCTTCAACTTGAGCTACGTAGATCGGAGCGTCAATCTCCCCATACAGAAAGGCAGTTTCAACATCAAATTGGAATACATGCCAACAATGGTTCACCGCCACGGTGAGCAATAGCTTGAACGACTCGTTCCATGCCACAGAGGCATATGTGTCGAAGTAGTGGACCATGTGAACTTGATGGTTTCCGAAGCACACCCATCTAGCCTTGTAACGTAGCAGATCACCAAATTCGTTCTTTTTCGCCCCAACAACCACATGCCGCCTATTACCTTGTCATCAGCCGGAGGAGGAACCAGGGTACCGGTGTTCTTAGCCGTAAGCAAATTGAACTCTTGATCCATTGCATCCTGCCACCCGGACACTTCATCTACGTTGTTCATCGCTTCCTTGAGCGTCACCGATTCAGTGAGGAAAATAAAGTCCGGTTCATCAAACTGAGTGAGAAGGAGCGATTCGTGAGGGTTTGAGATGACAGGAGAGATAGTGAAATTCCTTTTGCTTGATCCAGAACGTTGCGATGTATTGACTATATTTTCTACATCGATACTACTGGATATCTCCTTCGGAGGTCGGAGCGTACCAGGAACATAAGCATGATGTTTTGTAGGCACCAGTGATTGGGGGGGTGGAGACATTGGCGGAGACAAACGATCTTTGGAGGAAGAACGAATGATTGGGACAGGATTATTTATAGACACGACGTCTTTGCTCGACGATTTGTAGGGAGGTACAGCTAGAGGGAGTGTTTCAGGGGGCTTGAGAACAGCCCGTTTGCTATCGTACGCAAAAGCCAGCGTTGACGGAGTGTAGTCACGACTGATGACTATGTGTCGCCTATCGGGGTGAAAGAAACGTAGTGCATCGGAGTGTTCTTCATAACCAAGGCAAATGAGGGGTTTCGAGGGGACCAATACCTTTGACGGAGGTTTGTGGGATACGAAAACCTTGAGTCCAAAAGGGATCAATTTGTTAAAATCCCGTACCGGTTCAATACACATGTTCAATTCGGCCAGTACACTAACCGGAGATGACCAGTCAAGGGATCGTGTTGGAAGGATGTTGATGAGTGTCGAAGCATACTTTGCAGCCTCGTCCCAAACATTTACAGGCACCAAGGATTGTGCTAGGAGACATCTAATTTATACAAGTAGCGTTTGGTTGAAACGTTCAGCCAATCCATTTGTCTGTGGGCTATTAGCGGGGCCTGCCTCAATCCTTATGCCTAGTTTTTCAAGATAGGACAAGAATACAGTTGAGCTGAATTCTCCTCCACAATCTGTATGAATGATCGCAGGACACTTACCCGTTTTATTCATTACTTTGTTTACGTAAGACATGATTTTTTCGGCAGAGTCGGACTTATGTCACAGAAGATAGATTTGATTAAACCTTGAGAAATTGTCTATGATTACCAAAACGTATTTCATCGATGATTTGCTTTGAGGTGAGATTTGTAGCACATTGATGTGAAGTGTTTTGAAGGGTCGATCAGTAGTCGGTAGAGGGTTTGCATGTGGCAATTGCTTGAGCTTGCATTGTTTACATATTTCACAGTGTTTAGCCAACTGGTTTTTTGCAGTGGGATTGATACCGTAAAGCTGGAGGAATCGCTTTAAATATTCATTGGATGGATGTCAGAGTAATACGTGGTAGTCGAAATCCGGTGAAGGTTCCAAAACGTTCATCACATAACTTATTGACCGGATTTTTGGGGCTGCGGCTTGATACAAATTCCCTACTCGTGGGAAACGGAATACAATCTTCTGACCAGATCGAATTAGGATCAATCGATTTTTAAAAACCACTCGCAGGCCGTGATCTTCTAGCTGCGACACTGAGATGAGATTTTGAGGCCCATTTGGGGCATAGAAGACAGGGTAGATTAGAGTCCCACCAATATTGAATTTTCCAGTGTGAGTGATCCGGATTGAGCCTGAATAAGTATTGATGAGCTTGGTTATCGGTTCTGGGTCCACCAGAAGCTTGAAGTCACAAAACGTTGACCGTGACGCCCCTGAGTCGAATATTAAAGTCGTATTATCTGGGGCCCTTGGAACACCACTAGCCATAATCACATCATCAATCATAAATCCAGTCGCATCCGCATGTGATTCATCAATAATTTCTTCTTCTTGAATTACATCAGCAATTTCCTCCTCCTCATCGTCCATCATGTTGGCCTGACCAGACATGTAGATCTTCATTTGAGCTTTAAATCTTGTAGCGAAATCGTCCTCCTCATTTTGATTAGGTGCTGGACGAGTAGGGGCAACGCCTCTGAAATTTCCACAAGATACAGTACCACCTCAATAGTTTCCTCGACTTGAGCTAGAGCCTCGAGTTGGACCAGTCTGCGATCGATCATATCGCTGTTTACCAGTACGTCTATTCGAATTAGCAAAATATGCTGCTTCTGATTGAGGAGCTCCTCGTCGAGTTTCTTTGATGAGTAGCCGATCATGAACTTTGGTGAAAGTTAGTGGCTCCAGATCATATAGACTCTGGGTGAGAGACGACAGTGATTCGTCTTGATCAAGGCTTCGTAGCAATAAAGCCGCCGCCATTCCAGTTGTTATTTTTAGAAAATCAGGGTTTGATTGGATCGACATTTCGAGGGCCGTATAAAGTTTTCTAAATTCAGTAACATGTTTGGCCAACAATGATCCTGGTGAGTACGTCAGATTGATCAACATGAATAGCTTGTTGCATAGCTGAATGATCGATTTTTCGCCGCATGCTGTGGCCAACTCTTCCATAGCATCGTAAATGTTTTCTCCAGGAGTTGATGCAATAACTGGATGTAATTCGCTTTTTACTGCCGCATACAGCTTATCGATTGCCCAGGCTGACATTTGTCGAAATTCTGGTTTCGTTTTATTAGCATCGACCCAGGCTTTGTTCATGAGTTCTTCATATCCTTTCGCCGTTATGATGGTACAGAATCGTTTCTTCCATTGGGACCAGTTGTGTCGATTCAATTTGTCAAAACGGCGTCGAGACGTTCGACCATTGTCAGAGCTATCGGATGAATTCCCCATGTCGTCGTAATCCTAAATGCTGTCTATTTCTAACTTTAGTTTTTATTATTTCGCCAAGTGTTTCCTCTCGCTACCATGTGATAATTGGTAAAGGTTCACTTTATTGCAGCAGAAATAATAAAAACTAATAGTAGTAAATGACTTAAATAAAACAAAAACAAGTGAGTAATCATGAAATCAAGGAAAAATTTCTAATGATTAAAATAAATAAAGAGTGATACCTTCTTATAATCTGATCCTAGCTGAGACTTGATGAAGATGAAAGTAAAGATGTAAAATAGGAGATAATGAAATATTCACAAGCCTAAGTAGAATATTTTATAATAAGAAATAGTAGGTCAATAACACAAACAATTGACAATTAAAAAGAGTGAAAATACTAGCTACCTCCACTTGGAATATGACTAGCTCCTCCTGAATCTTTACTGATCTTCAACAAGTTCTGAGTTCGGATGAGATTTGGCAGATGGATGCTTGATGGTGGATTAAGGGTCTTGGATGCTTTGGGTTGATCGTTGAACGGCTTCTCAAGTCTGGTTCTTCCTCCAACTTGAACTTCGAGCGAGTTGAAAAGAGTAGTCGACGCGCATGCATATGCTATCATAATGTATATCAGAGATTTCAGCGAGTTGGGTTAGGATCATTATTTGACATCAACAAGGAGGTGAGGACGGCATTCCTTGTGTGTTTTTTGGCTTGGATGCTGGGACAGACAGTTCAGGGGTGTTCGAAGAGAGGTTGGGAGAGGACAAAAGAGGAAGCACAGAAGAGGACAGAGGGGGAGGGGAGGGAGGAAGGGGAGGGAGGGCAATCACAGAAACCTCAAGCGGGGATACTGGCGATGGGATGACTGGTGACTTGGGAGAGGATGATTTTGAGGGAGATTCTGGTTGAGAGTCCAAGTCGGAGGATATTTGGGTTTCTGCACAAGGAGAATTGCCTAGGGCATGAATTGACACTGTCAGACGTCTATCAAATATAGGGGCCAGATTGAACGTTAATGGTGGGTTAGATAGGCTGTCATCAGCGCAAGTTGTATATTTGGGAGGCAAAGTTTGTAGAGAGATGGGGGGAGAAGAAATGGTGTTGGGGTTATCACTTGACTGGATTTCCTGTGGTGTGGGGTGAGAGATAACCGGCCAGATGATTTCTACTGGGACGGGTGAAGGAGAAGTTTTGAGGAGAGCGCCATAGGGAAAGGTAAAGTCATCAAAGATTACATCACATGATTTGATAACCGTCCAATTCTCCAGATACCACAAGCAAAAGCCATTTCCGTCCAATAAATATGAGAGCAGGATAGACAAGCGACCTTTGTTGTCAATCTTCTTCCGGTTAGCCTCAGGTACCTTATACCATACCAGAGACCCAAACGGATGAAGGTTCTTTGGATTCACTTGCGGAATTGAGAGAATTGAGTTCGGAGAGGCAAAGCCCATTGGAGTGTGAAAGGGTACCGAGTTGTACGCAAAGAGTGAATGACGAAGGGCATCTGCCCAGAACAACTTGGGGAAACATGCATTCAGTAAAGAGCATCAAACCATGTTGCTAATGGTCCTATTTGTTTGTTCCGCCACGCCGTTTAGTTCAGGGGAGTGAGGAGGGCCCGGCTCATGTTTTATTCCAGCTGAATGTAGGTAGGATGAGAACTCATTTGACATATACTCACCACCATTGTCCGTGCAGAGAGCCAAGATCTTATTTGACCCATCCTTTTCAAAGAAAGCTTGGAAAACTTTAAAGCATGCAAATGATTCACTCTTATATTTCATGGGATAGACAGATAGAGACTTTGAGCAGTTATCAACAAAGGTAATGTAGTAGGAGTAACCCTCCCTGGACTTGACCTCTTAAGAACCGACATCCAAATGAATCAGCTGACCCGGTACCAAGGAGCGATGAGACGATCTTGATTTTAGAGCATGTTGAGGCATTTTTGACTGAGCACATGTCGCACATTGTTGAACATCCATTTTGTTCATTACTGGAGGGAAGATTTTATGACTTTTTAGCAGAAGTTTGAGGGGCCTAAGCCCAATGTGGGAAAGTCAAAGATGATAACCATAGAGGGAATTATTGACTGAAGCAGAGGATGTTGATGACCACAAGCTTACAGGTTCCAATGGGAGGTAGTAGAGATTTCCTTTTTGGTAACCTCGTCCATTAAGAGTTCCTTTTACCTCTATTTTGGAGGGTTGATAGATGTCACGCGCCAATTTTGTGAACACAACTGTTAGACCGGCGTTGCAGAGAGAGGCAATGGAGAGAAGCGATTCATGCAAAGAAGGGACAACTAGGGTTTTCACCTGTGTGGTGCCGCTGATGGGAAGGTCAATCATCCCTTTGTGAGTAGCCTCCACCCCCGGGTGGTTGGCAAGACAGACAGGAGTTTGGTTGGGTTTGACGTCTTTGACGGCCACAAGATCAGGGGAAATTGACATAGAACACCCTGAGTCCAGATTGGCATTGCCGGAAGCATACAGGGTGAGGGAAGTAGAGAGAGAGGCTACCGTGTTGCTGGCTTTTACCTCTATCTCTGAACCGGAATAATCGGACTCCTTGTCTTTGTCATATACGTGTGACGAGAGGCTGAGAGTTGCTGCAGAGGTACGTCCTGCCTTAGCTGCCGGTTGACCAGACTGACCAGTGGTGGTTGGTTGAGCAGAGGTGGTGTGACAAGTGCGTTGCTTGGCCTTGTGTTCCGTAAGAAGACGACGGGTGTTGTGGCACATGTTAAGATTGTGACCAACAACATTGCAAAGGAAGCAATGCTTCTTCTCGCCTCCTTCATCCTTATTCTTATCAGAGGATGGTTTGGTCTTGGCCAACATTACAGATGCAGCAACATCAGACTGGGATTGACAACAAGTGTGTTTGTTCTTCAAAGCCAGGACAATTGTTTCTGTCACAAAATTTTCTTGATTCAAGAGATTGGAAACGCAACCCATCCAGTCCACAGGGATGGAACTGAGTAGGGCAGCTGAGTGAACATTGGAAGGAGTGAGAGGTTTCTCAGGAGTTACAAGGGCATTGAGTCGCTCGTAAGACTTGGCCATGGGGTCAATGTGGTCAAGTGTGTTGTCTCCCTCCATTTGGGTGAGAAGTAGTTTGCGTAGCCAATACACCCGTCCACCAGTTGAAGAGTCTTGATGAGCTTGAAGAAGAGCCTTCCAGATGCCTGCAGCTTCTCTGAAAACGTTACAAATGGAACAAACTTTTCCGTGTCAATTGCTTGAGTAAGAACGGCGCAGACTGCTTTGTTGTCCTCAACCCATTTCTGGTCTTGATATTGAGGATAAATTTCATCAATGACGTAGTCAACACCAACAGCTTCAAAGTAAGCAATGACAACAATCTCCCAGTAAAGAAAGTTTGAATCGGGGCCAGGAGGAGAAAGGACAGGAAGCCTTGTAGTAGAGATATTTGTGGAGGACATGGAGGAGGTGGAACCGACTCCAAGATTCATTTTGATGTGATCTGAGCTTGAAGGATTGGGTGTAGACGATTTTCCTTTTCCGTTCAACATGTTGACAAACAACCAACAAGAGATAATTGATCCTTGAGGTGAAAAACCACTCAGAAGAGAAAAACTTGTATTTAATGTGCCAGTTGTGCTGAGAGAATGGCTGGAAGCTAGCGCAGGCTCATAAACTGTTAATCTGGGATCAGCAGACACAAGGAAGAGGTGAGTGGGTGATGGTTGTGGAAGGATTAATTCATTTCACATAAGATAAGAACAACAAGACAAGAGAAAAATAGATAGAAAAGAAGAGAAGAAAACATGGGATCAGCAGACACAAGGCAGAGGTGAGTGGGTGATGGTTGTGGAAGGATGAATAAAGGGTCCTTCCACATCTGCTGTCCCAGTATAGCGCTATGTAACAATGTGAAATGTTTGTGACAGATGAGTGAAATGATACTAAAGAAAGAAAAAAGAAGAAATGTATGTAGCAGATAAAGAAACAGAAATAACTAAGTTTACTAACTTAACAATAATTTCTTTTGAAACAAAAGACATAAGGTGTGAATTCTTTTGAAACTAAGAATAAAAGTTGTATATTGATATAATTTGCTATAGTCAGTATGCTCTGAATTAGTAGCAGGCTGAAAGCAGCTCTTATATCAGCACCTTTGTCATAACATAAATTAGTACTAGTGTAGTTATATGTCAGCTTTCTGTACTCTACTCCACTTTTTGTGGCGTGTACAGTAAGGACTAAAAGAAAAATGTTACACTTGTAAAGTGTAATGAACTGATTTATCAATAAGAATAATGACTTAAGTGTTATAATAACACTAAGTATCAAATAAAAACAGGTTATTACCCTGCTGCCAAAACTTCAGTTATGGGAATAAATCCTCTGAAGGGCTAACCAGATTTGAACACGGTTCTTCCAATCAATTAAAGGTATTTTAATTAATTGGGGGGATTTGTTTTGAAGAATTTTAACTAATTAAGATAGTATATAAATAAAGGCCAGTCCTCCTTACTTACAGGAGAAGGTGAGCGCCTTTGTAGCTTATAATAAGTTATCTAGTGTGTGTTAAAACTGATGGGGGGAGGATGTCTTCAATTTAGTGAAGAAACCTCCTCCTTAAATAACAAAATATTTGTATTAATCCCTCTGCAATTTATTTGACAGTGGGGATTGGGGCAATGTTGACAGGTGATTCTGATCATCCTGTTCGTGGTAAGAAGTGAAGCATGGTGTCATTTTTAATTAAAATGATGCCATGTTTATTTCACATTAATTAAATTAATTTAATGTTTATTTTTCTTAATTAAACTAAATAATTTTTAATCACATGTACATGTAAACTCCTTTGGGGTTAGAGCTTGAAAAAGCGCTTGCTCTGGAGAGTTAAACATGTGGGAATTAATTTATAAGTCATTACTGCATAAGTAATATACTTTACATAAAGATTTACCTTTATTTATGTGTAATTTTATACTATAAATTACTATGGGTTAATCTTGGATCTTCCAGGATTTTCAAGAAGAAAACTATGCCAATAAATGGTTCTTTATCCATTTATTGCATGTTTGAAAATTAATTTTCCAAAGATTTTCATTAATTAAATTATAACTTAATTTTAGTAAAAAATAGAAATGATTTAAATAAGTGATTTTTTATTCAATCTGGTCATGAGTGTGGCTTGAACTCAGGTCCTGATGTCAATAACAGTTATTACTGAGCCAGTCTCTAACTGTTAGACTATTGTACCATTTGAAAAAATGATGAGGTCTAAATTTTTTTTTGTTCAGACTATAATAATAATAATAAAGTAAAGAATAATAATAATTATTCAAGATTGCAGTTTCAAGTATTACATGTTACATGATACATGTAATATCTTGGTGGCTGACATTATACATTTCCCTTCCAAGCTCTATTCTGGCCTTAGAGTAGTTCCACAACATGCACCTGGGAAATTCACTTCATTTGACTATTTAGATATTTATTTTACATTGAATTTCTGATTAAATTGAGGTTTCAAGTTTTTGTGGATTTGAGATGAACCAAATAATTAAATATTGTTGGATGGCAACTTTCATAGAAAGATGACAGAATGAAAGAAGTCAAAAAATTTGTTTTATTATTATTTTTAACTGCTTCAGAAGCATGATTTATTAATTCTATTTGAACTGGTTCAAACAATTCTAACCCTTCATTCTCAATTTCTTCCCAAGGTGCAACTAGTCCATTAGCTTTTGTTGAGCCCATGATAGGTAGACCCTTCTTTTTTTTTGGATGAATAATCATTTCATAGAGCCATTGGCAAAGATGTTCAATCAATTCCTCCTGATCTAATTCAGTCCCAGTTTGTATTCTGTCAATCAATTTCATAACATCTAGATGAGTGATGCATGCTAATTTGAGTACTTTTGGGAAGAAATCTATGTTCTTCAGTTTCATCATTCCCATTTCCTTCTTGTCCAGTATCTGAATATGTATGGTATCTTCTATTCCTTTCAAAAAGTACCCGGCTAATGGTAATGTAGGATGAAGGCTCCTCCCAACGTTGCATCCCATATTATCTCGAGCTGCCTGGCGCTCAATTGATAAGCAGTTCCGATTTATCAACCTATGAATAGGATTTGCATCGTTAAAAGGATACGAGTATACCTTTTTTGGTAAATTTGGCGGAATTCCGTTTAGTATTGAGGTCAAGCACTTTTCAAATTGTACTTTCTTTTGGATGCTTTCCCTCAGATGTTTGTGAATGATTTTCACAGGAGGACTTGAGATCAAATATTCATCTAAATAAATATGTGATCAGTGAGATAGATCGATTACAGGACGTCACAATGGGGTGTCAAATTGGCATCATCATCAATTCTGGGGATTGAATTAAACTTTAACTAACCTGGGTGTTGCTCTTGGTAAGTTGCTACTAGGTAGGCGGCCTTCTCGGCTGCCGCTTCATGCTCCCCATCTCCAGAGAAATAATCTATCAGCTCTATCTGCGTTTTTCCGATTCTCTCAAGAGGACGCAGTTGCCAATCCGGGTAAGGCTCTTGTGTGATACCCACGACTGGAAGGATGTTCTGACCAGGTTCAAAGATTTCTTTCAGCAGCCATTTGAATAATTTGTCGTGCTGCAACCTCTGAGCGGGCGCTTTCATCTCTGATTTGATTAGAACTCCCTGATGCAACTGGTAGACATATGTGATCAACTTCTTGGACAGTACCTTCCATTGCGCTAACGACAGTGAATTCTTAGATCCTTTCCGCCTAACTTTCACTACTCGTCCCGGAGTCCCGTTCCTGCGCGTGACCAGGACGACCCATAGAGCTGGGTTGAGAATAGCCTTCTTGGATATCGGATAGCCTTCCCATTCTTTTGAATCGATCCGCGCGTCGAAAATCGACTGCACTTCTCTGATAACTGCAACTGGGGATGTCAGACCTTTCAAGTAGTGAAATTCATCGAGATCAGACATTTTCGGCCGAATGAGATCCAAACGTGCTCTTTTGTCTTTTGGTTCAGCTAGCTCCTCGGTGTTATGAACCGGGTTCAAAGAAGAAGGAGTCGTGTTCAGAGGTTCCTCGTCACGGCACTTGCGTCTTCTTGAGCCTATATGTGACTGCTGGGTGATGATTGGGGCTGGAAAAGTTGACGACGGCCCGGCTAAGACCTCATGATCAGCTACGACTTGTTCGTCAGTCAAATGTTCATCGACTGGTGGAAAGTTTAAGTCAAAAGGGATGGTTGCCCAGACTCTTGTATAGCAACACATGAGATAGTGAAGGAAGGTGCGCCTCAAGATCGCAAAAAATAACATTCTTATTCCTCAGGGGGGGTAGTTGATATTCTTGAATGAGAAATGGTGCAAATTCTCTCTCATGTGTCATTAGCATAGCTAAGTAGCTTTCACAAAATCACCAATCATTCGCCAGATATGTTTCACCCAGACCTGATGCGGGTTTCCCTTTTGTCTTGTCTCTCGAAGTACCATAGCCAGTATTGGAGCTGCGGTCAAATCATGCCAAATGTACATATGTATAAGTCATGAAATGCCCTCCTTACTCCTTTTGACCAATGTACAATTGGCCGGAGGAAGAAAAGAAAATCCTACCTGTGTGAATGCTCGGCGGTTTTAGGTTACGGAAAATACGAGCGAACTGAGTTAAGGTTATATTTCAGGGACCTCGAAGGTCTATTTATAATGTTACAGGCTATTGAGATAAGAGAGAGATTTACAAGAGAGAGAGTGACCAGTCAAGGATGATTGGCCGGTTCCGGTCGAGTTCCATCAGATGGGACTCGCGGGATGTTACAAGGTTTGATATACAAGTATGAATGTGATCAGAGTACAGAGTAAGTGTAAAGTGCCGAGAGCGGCATGTAAGATGGCCGCGAACGGCGACGATAGAACTTATTCTATAGGAGGTGGAAGCCGGGAGCGGCTTGAAGGGAAGGGGAAATAAGAACATAGCCGAGAATAGATATAAGTGGAAGGAAGAAATGTAGACGGATTAGGAAGACGATGCGTGGTCTTCACACCTGTGCCACTAGTATCACCCAAGGAATATTTGTTGATCTTACCTCTAATTCTCTTGTACATTTATCTGAGATAGCGTCATAGATATCTTAGTAGTAGAAATATTATAAATATAAGATACACATTCTATTCACATGTACTAAAGTACATATTTTGTATGCCAAATACTGTATTGTTAACAAATGTGGATGTGTTAATATGGAATGAGTGACATCTGATACTCTAGGTGTTCCATGTTCTGTATGGCTGACATAGACATGTTTGAGGCTTGAAAATGAGGTATGTGGCAGGAATCTTCCTAATCTGAGGCAGCCACTTAGAGAAACAGTTCATTGATACAGGTACTCCAAAGGCTACAGTATCTTCATGGGTTACTCATTTAACCATTTGGTGTTCCTTATTTCTTTATGGATTAAGTTGGTTATTACATGGGTTTGATATATTAAAATAATGTATGATGTGAACAGGGTAGAATCAAAGATAACCTTTGATATAGTATGGGCTGATGGTCAGTATCCTGGACAGTGATGTGAGGGAGGCCTGAGTGAATTTTTGGAAAGGAGCAGAAGGTGATGAAGAAAAAAAAGAGAAATACAACCAAAGGAAACAATAGAGTCTAAGTACATGACTGTTAGCTGGCTACTATGGCAGAGCCAACTTGCCATAAGATAATAGAATAAAGAAACATAATGACTTTAGAAATAGAGATATTAGCACATTACAAATACACATTATTGTGCTCTCAATATAGTCATGATATATCAATATAGTCATTATATAGACTAAATAACAAACTTAATCATTGTAATTGAAATATTCCTTATTTTACATTTGTAACACCCGTAACCACTTGGAACCATAAAAATAAGTTATGTTATTACAAATGAATAAATAATACCAAAAGTATTGAATAACTTTTGAACCTTAAGTTAAACTTAGAATATTACTCTATATTCTGAATCTACATAAAGAATAACATAGGGTTCCTCACTCACAGGTACCCCTTATCTCAACTCCTTGATGCTGTAATGTCACAAACAAGGAATGGGAAAGATCCTCTCATGACACGAGTGAGCAATGCCCAGGTCTGTGACTACATGATTGTATGTGTATACATACAAAACAGTGTTTGTCTCAAAACTGAGGTGTTGTGTATAGTTTAGAAGACAGTGCAACAAGGTGTGTGGTATCTCCAGGCTAAAGATAAGCCCAGATGGATGATTGCTAAGCCCCCGCGCATGTGTACAGAGCTCAAGCCAGAATTTCAAAGCGAAGCAAGAGGACACCCTAGCCCACGCAATATACTCAAGTAAACAAGGAAAGCCCCTCAAGTACACTTATGACATGTGTTACATATGTAATAAGAAGTACTGGATAGAATTATAATGCATAATAAAATATGGAAATAAATGAAAACCCATATTTCAATATGTACTACATGCATTAAGCCTTGATATAATAATTGTGGCTTATTCTGTGGCACTTGTCTATAGAATTAAGCCAAAATTTTTATCACATGAAATATTAAACATTTAAAAATGATTATTTGTTGTTCAAATAAGTATTTTATCATTAAATATTGCCTCTGGTGACTGATATACATGGCTTCAACCCCTGTAGTGTCACCAAGTGGGCCAAAATAGACCAAAAAGTGCCCACAAGTTGGCCTTTGGCACCCATAGGGTCCCCAGAGGGATCCCAGTAATGTTTAAGGAGCTCTTCAACCGCCAAAAGAAGGCTCCTCATGCTTTGCAATACCCATTAGACAATTACCCACCTTTTACAATAGATATATTCTTGTTAAATTGCTAGATAAGGTCCTTAATAGTTATTCTTTAGCCCTGTTTTCCCTTAGAAATTCTACAGTTATCAGCTAGCCTTCCCACTACCATCTCTAAGCGCTTCCAACTGTCTTATTTTCACCCTGGAAATACTCAAGACTTTAGGGGATTATTACTAGTAAGTAAAATACCACTTTCTCTTGAGATTTCCCACTATTCTTCTACTGGGATGTAAACCACCCCTGTGTCAACAGGCCCTAGTTTTCCAGGTACCTAAATCCTCTGAATTATTTGCAAGATAACTTAGAGGGATCTAAACCACCCCTGATTTATCAGGCCCCTCTGTTTGTGTATTATATTAAATTTAGTTAATATAATAATTACCATTTTTCTTTACTTTTTACATCACAATTCCCTCCATTATTTGGGAATTAGAGCTGTTCTTTATTACTCCAGAGAATTTACACTCTCTAGCCTTATTTTTGCGCCATGTAGCTAGAAGGACCTATCCTGGGCATCACGTAGGCTGACAATGACACAGATTGGATAACCAACAACCCACCCCAGATTTTCCTAGCACTCTTAATAAACCCCCTTCCATTCTCTTCAATCTCTTATATGAATATGGCTCTATCTAGATAATACATATGTTCCAGGTGGTTTTGAATCCTATCAGGTATGTCTTTGGTTATTAGAAGATTTTTATGAAATCACTAATAACCAAAACCCAGAATGGAATAGAACAAGAGGCAGATAATTAAGAAACAGATGAAAATAATGATAAAGAACAAAGAATTAATACTTCTAATGATTACCACAAAGGAAGAGTGAAAGGACTTGACGTGGAAGTGAGGAGTAAGCTTTATAAATTAAGTAAGACTGAAGATAGATATGAGAGAAAGAGATCAGAAGAAAAAGATAAGGAATATCAGTGATTAGCTCATCCAACAAAGAAAAACACAAAAGGAAAGAAAGAGAAAGAGGAGAGAGAGGAAGTGGAGAAAATATAATAACAAACAGAACATGGATCAGATGTGATGCTGTAATACAAGTAAAGAAGGGCCAAAAACTACTGATTTGGAAAATTGATCTAATAAAGTCTAACAAACATTAAAAAAGAAAGGTAGAAGGTTAGATTGGATAGAGTTGAGATGCAAGCAAGGGTAAATTTATGACATGTTTTGAATAAGTTTTGAGGTCTCAATTGTTTGTCTTGACCTTGAAGAAAAGGTGGAGGCTTGATGGGGTTGAGGATTCCAGAACCAAAACACCAGTCTTCTGAGACAAACATATGCGGGTTTGGAGTGAGACACACTGGATTTACACTATCTCCCCTAATTTACGCAACACCCCATTTCTGTGACTGGAAATGGGGTTTAAGCATGTATGTAAATATATATAATCATACATTAATGTAAGTGACTTTTATTTTGAAAGGTACTTGCTAGATATTCAATTCTGATTTACATAGTCAAGGAGTAGTATTTAGGGGTGCCTGTAATTGTGGTACCCTATTTTAATTTCAGCATAGATTCAGAATATCAAATAATATTGTAACTTTTATTTGATATACTATTTGTTTTCATATGTATTTTTATTTAACAATGTTTTAAATGCTTGAGACAGGTTGCTCTGTCATAGTAGCAGGCTGACACAGACAAAAGACCTGGTTAATATTGCTACTGAAGAGAATCATGTGATTGTCAGTTTAATTAAGAAAACAGTGGCAAAACCACTGCGCACCATCATCAAATCATCTGGGAAGAAGAAATCCGGGGAGTTTTACAATATGTTGAAGACAAAGTGTCAACAGTCGGATTGTAGACATAAGACCCACCTTATGTCACAGCTTTTTGAGCTGATCAAAAATGGATCACCCAGTGACAAAATTACCATATCAAAATGGGTGAACGTGATTTTGGAACTCACACATTCAAAAGTGACACTTGATGAAGTGGGTGGGATCTTACTTCAAAGCCATTTTAAACCACCAAACGGTTTTGATAAGAAAACATTTGAGTTCAGCGTGGACCAAACACTGAATCACACTTTTCTTTTTTAAATGCTGCACTGTACAAGGGGAAGAATCAATCCGAGGCCCTCATGACTTGTTTTGGTACCTCTTGTGCATATTGTCAAGTAGATGGTCACTGGTTCTCCAACTGCAGCAACTACTGGAAGGATGTTGTGTTGAAGAACATATCACCCCCACCTGCGGACTATGCCTTGAGGGACTCACAATATGTACCGCCACAACAATCCAAAAATCATGTCAGGAAGGTGAATTTCCCTAATATTACCAAGGGTTTCCTCCTTGATTTGGGTGCCTTGGCTCATGTAAATGGAAATTTGTGTTTGTGTCATGCGACCAACCCAACGTACAGATGGGGATTTGGTTGATCGAAGCGCAAAGGGAACTGGAGGATGAGTCGAAGCTATTCTTCGAAGCAACTCGAAGATATCTTCAAGTCGAAGTAATTCTCGAAGATAACTTCGAGACTAGCTTCGAAGATGCGATGTGAGTAATAAGTACTGGGCTCAAATAGGACTCGGATTTAATCAGGGTGATGTCTGATTAAGGAAGGTAACGTAAAACAATATTATATTAATTAAGTGAGGAAAAGGGAATGTAGAGAAAAGTACAGTTGCTTTTATAGGCAAACATTGACATGAGGTTTTCGTGTGAAGATGAGTAAGGAAAGTATTTACTCGAAGTTGGATTTACACGAGCGATTGAAAAAATCAGATGAAAGAATAACTGATAGTATGACAATTGATTCGAGGATACAAATGGAAATTCCCAGGTGATATAGAGGGTAAGTGCAAGGCTTGATTGATAAGGTTAAGCGCCAAGCTGAGGGTCGAGGCATTTGAGCTAATCCGAAGGAAGGTTATTGGATAAGCGTCAAAATAGCCGTCGAATCACCGGAAGGGGAAATCTTCAAGACAGGGACCGGATCGGGTAATGAGGTTTGAATGTCCCTTTGATTAAGTGTCACGCATTTGGTCCTTGAAAGTTCGAAGTTGAGTCTTGCATTCGAAGTTCGATGCATAAGGAAATGCTGAGCCGGGTGTGGCTGAGACTGAGAGTTGCAGCGTGACAGATGCCCGGGTATAAAAGCCAAGCTCCTGCGAAGGTCGAAGGTAAAGAATTCCCACCATCTTACTTCCCACACTACTACTTTACTTAATTAAATCAAAGAAGAACAGAAAAAATACAGAAGAAAAAAGAAAAGAAAAATCGAAAATGTCAGAAGTCGAAGTCATTGATTGAAGATGCCGAAGATGCATTCGACAGAACTTGACGTGCTCGCCAAGTACCGCGACAAGAGGGGATAGGTCAAAATGTGAGATGTGTCGAAGAGTTCGGGTGCCCTGTGTCTTTGAACATGGGTTTCCTTTTGGTTCGGAGGATGCTTTGCCCATTTCGGCTATAAGTAGTCGTGCCGTTTCGACCGCAGTCCCCCCAATACCACCACCATCCAGATCGCCTTCCATCGTCCAAGTTCGAGGTGCTCGTCCAAGAAGAGCCATCACTCGAGTGAATTATTGGATACCGAATTTACTTGAGACGCCAGAATTGGAACAACCGGGAGATTTAAGTAAGTGACAAAGAGAAGAAAGAGAAGAAATGTAATTTTGAGATTGCTGATAATAATGAATTTGGTTTATTAGCGTTGTTAGGGCCGTATCGAAGATACACCACCATGACACCTCCTCCACCACCGCTGTATGACGAACCGGACCCAATTGTTTTGCTTGAACAACATAACAATCCGGAGGTGACTCGAGTCATCGAAGGGGCCGTAGGAAGAGTCGAAGCTATTGTTGGAACAATCATCGAAGAAGAGAGAGTCGAAGAAAGAGAAGTCGAAGAAGGAAGAAGAGTGGAGGGAGAGGAGAGGAGAGAAGTGGAGAATGGAGTCGATGAGGAGAGAAGAGTGGGAGAGGAGGAGAGAGGAGTGGAAAATGAAGATAGGGAAACCGATGCTCGAGTTTTAACCGAAGGTTTCGTCAAAGGAAGTAGTTCGAGGAAGCGAATTTACGAGGAAGAGTTGGAGAGGGACGAAGGTTGGTCCTGCAAGAAGTCGAGGACCGAAGAAGCGTCGAAGAAAATTAGTTCGATCTTCGACGAGCATCAAATGATTCAGGTTCGAATTGCGAAGCGAATGTCGAACTTGGTTGTAGGAAAAGATATGCGGGAATTTATGTTATTGGTGAAGGATTTGAAGGAAAGTTGGGAAGAAGCTGAGAAGAAATTGAAGGAAGAAGATGAAGAAGAATAGAGTGTTTTAGTATTTATTTTATTTATTATTTATTAGTTATTAGTGATAGTTTATTATTTTACTTTATTTTAATTTTATTAGTTTATTTAAAAAATTTATTGAGAGATAAGAAACATTTGACAATTTAAGAGAGTGTTTAGAAAAGTTATGAGAGAAAGAACAAGAGAGAAAGAAAGGGAAAAGGGGAAAAAGTGAAATAGAATGAGATAGAGTATTAAGAGGATTTCCGAGGTTTTCGAGGATACGTGGTATGGAAGTCTTGAACCAAGGCGGGAGAGTTTCGAAGATGTTGAGCTGGTTCCCAAGAGGTTCGATCTTCGTCAGACTGGAATCCAGTCCATTCGACAAGATATTGTAGTTTGCCTTTGCGTAGTCTTGAATCGAGGATACGACTTACTTCCCACTCGAGGTGATCTTGAACATTAACAGGTTCTGGAGGGGGATGAGTCTTGCCCGGGAAAAGATCCTTAGCTGGCTCTAGGAGTGATACATGAAAGACTGGGTGGATAGCGCTCCACTTCGAGGGAAGGGTGAGTCGGTAAGCGTTCTTTGAGATGATTGATTCGGTGGTGAAAGGACCTAATTTTCGTTCGGAAAGTTTTTTGGCGGGTCGAGTTGATCAAATGTTGCTGGAGTCGAGCCATACTTTGTCGCCGATGTTGTAAGCTGGAGATTCGAGTCGAAGTTTATCGGCTTGAAGCTTGTATCGTTGACTGGCTGCTTCGAGGTTGATTCAAAGTTGATCTTGAAGAAGCTTGAGGTTCGAGAGATAATCGGAGGCTGGAGTTGAAGGTGAGAGGTGAATTGAGTCGAAGGTTGGATTCCGACCATAGAGTGTTTGAAAAGGTGATTGTCGAGTTGAGGAGTGAGTGGCGTTGTTGTAGGCGAATTCGGCTAAGGCAAGCCATTGGCTCCAGTCGTCCTGCTGATAACTGACGAACATTCGAAGATATTGTTCGAGAATTTGATTGACTCGCTCGGTTTGACCATCTGATTCGGGATGATAGGCAGTTGATAAGTTGCGAGTTATTTTGAGTTGTTGACAGAGCGAAGTCCAGAAACCTGAAACAAACAATGAGCCACGATTGCTGACTATATTATCCGGGAGACCATGCTTGGAGAAAACATGTTCGATGAACAAGTTCGCAAGGTCTAATGAGGTACAAGTAGTCTTGGTTCGAAGAAATAGAGACATCTTCGAAAAACGATCCACTATCACTAGGATAGCGTCATGACCATCACTAAGGGGAAGTTGAGAGATAAAGTCCATAGAGAGGGAATGCCAAGGAAATGGTGGAATTGGAAGTGGTTGAAGCAACCCATACTTCCGATGCTTCGAGGATTTGTTCCTATTGCAAGTATGACAACGGTTTACATAATCTTTTACATCCTTGACCATTCCTGGCCAATAGAAGTCTCGAGCTATAAGTTGGTAAGTCTTATCCTGGCCAAAGTGACCAGCTAGGGGAGAATCATGTCTTGATTCGAAGATATCAAGTTTGATTTTAGGATCATTCGGAACAACAAACCTGCCCTTATAAAGGAGCACGTCATCTTTGTCGACGGTATAGTCCTTCGAGTCTTTTCCTCGAAGTTGTCGACAAACAGGGTCATCCTTCTGAGTTCGAACTAACTCGAGGAATTCTTTGCTGAGTCGTCCCAAATGTATTGAATTAAGAGATATACCAGGGGAAGGAGAAGAAAATATAGTTCGAACATTAGCAGGGTTATTATCAGCGAAGGCTCTCCCCTCCGAGGGATAAACGTCGTCTCGACGTGACAAAGCATCTGGGACTTCTGCTAATTTTCCAGGTTGGTAGTTTATAGTAAAATTAAACTCGGAAAGAAGTTCAGACCAACGAGCCTGCCTGCGAGTAAGAACTTTAGTGCTCGTAAAATATTTAAGAGCATTATGGTCAGTCAAAATCTCGAAAGGTTCGAGTAGGCTGAGCAAATAAGAGCGCCATTTTTTCAAGCAATGGACAATTGCAAGAAGTTCCTTATCATGAATCTCATAATTGAGTTCAGCGGATTGTAGCTTTCTTGACTCGAAAGCTACAGGGTGAATTTGCTTCGAAGAAGCGGAGAATTGAGATATAACACCTGCAATGGCGTAGTCACTTGCGTCAGTTTCAACAATGGTTTTACACATTTCACTGAAGTGAGCCAAAATTGGTGCCGTAGTAAAAGCTTTCTTGAGAGTATTAAACTCCCGTTCAGCTTCGACTGTGAAAATGAAAGGAGTATCCTTTCGAAGGAGATTAGTAAGGTTTACTATGGTTTTGGAATAATTCTTTATAAATTTGCGATAAAAATTAGCAAAGCCAAGGAAACCTTGGAGTGTTTTAACACTCGAGGGCTTGGGCCAGTCAAGGACTTTTTGACATTTGTCCGAGTCCATACTGATACCATCAGTAGAGATGACTACCCCGAGGAAATGAAGCGACGAGTTGTGAAATTCACATTTCGACAGTTTGGCGAAAAGGTTATTTTCTCGAAGTCTTCGAAGCACTTCTATGATATGAGAAGTGTGTTCTTCGAGGTTCTTTGAGTAAACCAGAATATCGTCGAGGTAGACTACTACGTATACTTCGACAATGTCAGCGAATATATCGTTGACAAGGTTCTGAAAAGTGGAAGGAGCATTGCAAAGCCCGAAAGGCATTACAGTATACTCATAACTACCAAATCTGGTCCTCATAGCCGTCAGCCATTCATGACCTTCGGCAATTCGAACCAAATTATAGGCACCTCGAAGATCGAACTTCAAGAAGTGAGTAGCTCCATGGAAGAGAGTAAGAAGGTGAGACATGGGAGGAACTGGATAAGCATTCTTTTGAGTGACATTATTCAGCCGTCTGTAGTCCACACAGAGTCTGAGGGACCCATCCTTCTTAGGGACGAAAAGAACAGGAGAACCTGTATTTGACTTGCTTGGTCAAAGGAAACCTTTTCCTACATTTTCCGCAATGTAGTCTCAAAGTTCAGCCGATTCTTGCTTCGAGAGCGAATAGACTGGGCCAGGCGAAGGTGCCGGACCTATGAGTTCAATCTGGTGATCATATGGTCGTCGAGGAGGGAGTTTCTCCGCTCTCGAAGAGGAAAAAACATCAGCAAATTCATGGTAGATGGGAAGAAGAGTCTTTCGGATGGTTTCGAGGTCTTCGATCTCATCATCTTCTTTGAGGCTTGGAATAGTCGTCGAAGGGGGATGTGAGAGGATCAGGGAGTACAGAAAACCTTTAAATGAAGGTAATTCCTTCTCTTCGAAGAAGGAAGTGAGAGATAAGTTAGAGCAATAAGCAATTACCCCGTGATCTTTCGAAGAAATGGAAGAGGGAGAGGCAGGATATTCAAAGTCTCCTGGCGGAAAAATGTCATCTAACTGAATGACATAGTCGGGTAAGCTGTTTAATTCTTTTTTGACTGGGAGAGAAGAGTTAGTGTCTGGAGATATTTTGGGTCGAAGGTTAATTACTCCTTCTTGCCAGTTAACATCTGGGTTCCAATACACCAGAAAGTCATGGCCAAGGATGGTATCATCCATCCCTTGGGCATCCAAGACCAAAAGATCCCATTCGAAGCTGGGGAAAGATTTGAATTGAAAGGTCCACTTCGCCTTCTTTGAAAACCAGAAACTGGGCTCCTTCGAAGAATTTACCAAGAAAATCGGGAATCTTGATGTCTCAGTGAGCTGAAGGGACTGTTGTTTGGCAAATGTCGAACTAATAAAAGACACATTAGCACCAGAGTCGAGAAGGACCCTGTATGGTTGATTCGAAGAATCAAATAAAATAAATCTCGAACTTGGAACACTCTCAGTGGTCTCACAAGCTCAAAGGTTGACTCGCGGAAAGGTAGAAGATAAGTAGTTTTCTTTGCGAATCGTAAGAGAACTACTCATTAATTTTTTGACAACTTAGCTGCCTCACGGGCTGCTCTTTTAGCACAAGCATCCAATTGATGTTTCCCACCGCAATACATACAAAGTCCCTCCTTTTCCCTTCTCGCCTTTTAATCCGCCTTGAGGACCCCGTCGGTGTTGAGCACCTTTGAGATCTCTTGAGGAATCCTGGTTCGAGTTTGTTGGGGGGTTGTGGTCGAGGGTTTTGACGTTGCAGGATGGATCTTTTTTGAGGTCGAATTCGAAGATTTCTTCGAGGATTGATCTTGCGTCGCAGGAGTGGAGTCGATCTTCTTGGTTCGAGATCGGTCGTGATAGCAGTTGTCCAACTCGATAGTGCGATCGATGAGATGTTGGAGTGTCGAGAGTCGATGACCACTGACCGCAAGCTGGTCGGTGATTCGAGAAGGTAGGCCTTTGCGGAAGTGAAACAGAAGAGCCGCGTCGTTCCAGTCGATGTGAGATTGTAAAACTCGGAACTGGGCAATGTAGGTCGAGGCTTTACCATTCTCCTTCATCGAAAGAGAATTGAGTTCGAACTCGGCATTGCGAACTTCATTAGGATCTCCAAACAATGTGAACAGCTGTTGTTTGAACTTTTCCCAGTTATTGAGGATGCAGTCCGGTTTGGTGTTGTTCAGAAGTTCGAGGTAAGGTTCGAACCATTGTGAGGCTCGGCCACTGAGATAAGAAGAAGCGTAAAGTACCTTCTGTCGATCGAGGGAGAAGGTTGCCGGGTCGTTCGAGAAGAGAATTTTGCAGGATTGAAGAAAACCTCTTAGTTTCGAGGATTGCTCGCCGTCGAACTTGTCGGGAGCTTTCATTCCGGGTGTCCGAAACTTGGGAGGTCCATTCCCTCCTTCAGTCTTCAGGGCCTTGATAAGGGCTACCAACATCGCAGTCGGTGATTCCCTGGCCGCCCTTTCGGGTTCATTAGAACCTGAAGGGTTTTGAGGTGGTGAAGGAGGTGGGTCCCGTCGCCGAGGTCGCCCTCGGTTGATCGGTTCCTGAAAAGTGAAGGAATCCTCCGAATCAGAGAGTTGCCGCAGTGGGTCAAGAGGCGCATTCTGATTCCGAGTCGAAGGAGGAATTTTTTCGATGGAAGGTTGATTGCCGATGGGAGTTGCGGGTGCTCGGCGTCGGTCAATGTCATGGTCCAGAGGGTGTTCGGTCGGACCTTGTGACCTAGTTCGAACTGGTGTACGTTGCATCACCAAAGAGATCAACAGTCGAAGAAGTTGACTGTCGAGCAACAAGATATAATAGAGAGAAAGATCTATAAACTTGTTGTAAGACTTAATTAATATACTGTCATGCGACCAACCCAACGTACAGATGGGGATTTGGTTGATCGAAGCGCAAAGGGAACTGGAGGATGAGTCAAAGCTATTCTTCGAAGCAACTCGAAGATATCTTCAAGTCGAAGTAATTCTCGAAGATAACTTCGAGACTAGCTTCGAAGATGCGATGTGAGTAATAAGTACTGGGCTCAAATCAGACTCGGATTTAATCAGGGTGATGTCTGATTAAGGAAGGTAACGTAAAACAATATTATATTAATTAAGTGAGGAAAAGGGAATGTAGAGAAAAGTACAGTTGCTTTTATAGGCAAACATTGACATGAGGTTTTCGTGTGAAGATGAGTAAGGAAAGTATTTACTCGAAGTTGGATTTACACAAGCGATTGAAAAAATCAGATGAAAGAATAACTGATAGTATGACAATTGATTTGAGGATACAAATGGAAATTCCCAGGTGATATAGAGGGTAAGTGCAAGGCTTGATTGATAAGGTTAAGCGCCAAGCTGAGGGTCGAGGCATTTGAGCTAATCCGAAGGAAGGTTATTGGATAAGCGTCAAAATAGCTGTCGAATCACCGGAAGGGGAAATCTTCAAGACAGGGACCGGATCGGGTAATGAGGTTTGAATGTCCCTTTGATTAAGTGTCACGCATTTGGTCCTTGAAAGTTCGAAGTTGAGTCTTGCATTCGAAGTTCGATGCATAAGGAAATGCTGAGCCGGGTGTGGCTGAGACTGAGAGTTGCAGCGTGACAGTTTGTTTGAAGTCACCGAAAAGCTGACAGATCCTTGGAAATTTTATCTTGCTGTTACTGCCTGCCATTTATCTGTCACCAGCATTGGTAGGGTCACAATTCTGACACCAACAGGGGAGATAGTGATTAATGAAGTCTTTCATGTACCCAGGGTTGATGGAATTATCCTATTGACAGGTTGGCTCATTGATTCTGGTTGGCGGCTTGTGTACAAGGGAACAGAGGCAAAATTGTTTGACCCAAGTAACAACCCTTACTCAAAAATATCTCACAATTACTTTTGGTTGTTGGAAATGTTGCCAGCTGCTTCTCAAGTGAATATAATCACAATCTCCATATTTTGATCTTTATAACTGGCATGTTAGACTTGGCCACATGTCAGATGAATTTGTGAGAAACTTTTGGAAGCAAAACTTCCCTGATGTGAAATTCAATCTTTCGCCGTTCTTCTGTGACCAGTGTGCAAGATCAAAAAGTACCGCCAGGAAATCTTTTGGTGTTTCATCGCAAATTCCATGTGAAAATCTTTTGGATTTCATGGTGAGTGATGTTGCGGGCCTGTTTGAGAAGCATGTGCATGGTATGAAGTACTGTGTGACACTCCGAGATCATGCAAGCACATTCTTGTTTGTAGGATTGATTGCGGCTAAGTCAGATGTCCCAAAAAAGATAATGTCCTGGATGGCCTACCTGAAGAACCACTTCAATAGCTATCCCACCTACATGCGCTGTGATAATGCCCCTGAATACGTCCAAGTACTTGCATGGCAACTCACTGAAGCTGGAGTGAAAAATGTGCCAACTTCTCCCTATAGCCCTCAGCAAAATGGTGAAGCGGAGCGGCTAAATTGTACAATTGGAGACATGGCTAGAGCCATGTTGCATGAGAGTGGACTGCCTAGGAGTTTTTGGGGGTACGCTTGGTCAACAGCTGGCCATATGCACAATCGAATTCCTAAGTCATGTGCTGTTGGGAAATCCCCTGTCAAGATCTTCTACAGCGTGATCCCCAACCCAAACATTTTGTATCCATTTGGAGAAAAGTTGCTCATTCACATCCCTGATGAGCAACCAATGAAAC
Organism: Puccinia hordei; assembly: GCA_007896445.1. NCBI lineage: Eukaryota > Fungi > Basidiomycota > Pucciniomycetes > Pucciniales > Pucciniaceae > Puccinia > Puccinia hordei. Next base: position 364,547 of record RDRW01000170.1, on the reverse strand, counting down.
TGGAAAAAAAACGGTGCAAGAGGCAGTTTTGATTGGGTATCCCAATGCCAGTGCAGGCAGGTTGTTTTTCTTGACGCAAGAGTGGAGATGTATTCATTTGACTTCAGTGATTTTCCCAGATTTTCAGAACCTTCCTGTAAAGAAAGCTGAGAAGAAATTGGATCTAGATTTCATCCTGAATCAGATCATGCTCAAGTTAGGGGAGGAAAAGACTGATGTCATTGTGGCTGAGGAAATGAAGACACTGAATCTGTTGGAAATTGGCCCTGAGATCAACCTACCTAAGACCATTACAGATGCGCTGATGGTTTTGGATTTGGTATTTTGGAAGGAGGTGGTGATGTATGAGATGGAAAAGTTCCGGGAGCTGGATGTTTGGGAAGAGGCAATACTGTTCAAGGGGATGAAGACACTGGGTGCAAGATGGGTGTTCTCTCTGAAACATCAACCGGATGGGACCATCAATAAATTCTAAGCTTGTTACTTGGCAAAGGGATTTAACCAACAGATGAGTATTGATGTGAATGTAACATATGTGCTCACTGCATCTTTGAACATTCTACGGCTTTTGATTTCCATGGATAATAAACTTCAGCTTCCAACAGCTTCCTTTGATGTGAGCTCGGCTTCTTGTATAGCCCCATTGAAGAGGATGTTTACGTCCAACCGCCGGTGGAAATCTTTCCAAGTTTGAAGGGTAAAGTCAAGAAATTGAAGAAAGTGCTCTATGGCACCAAGCAGGTGGCCCGCAGTTGGTGGAAATTTTTCAAGCAAACCGTTGAGGAATTGGGATTTGAGGCAAGTGAGATCAAACCGTCCCTTTATCTTTCCAAGAAAGGGGCCGGGTTTGTGATCATATGGCTCCACTTTGACAATGGCTTTGCAGTGTCCTTAGATGTTGAGTTACTCCAGCAACTGCGCAAAGGTATCCAGAAAAAGTTAGAGGTGAAATGGTTGGACAAGGTGGAACAGCTGGTGGGGATCAATTTTGACATGACGGAAACAGGAATCTACCTTAGTCAAATGCAAATGGCCTCAAAAATTGTAAACAACTACCCTTGTCCTGTGCACGCTAGAACTAGTCCAATGGGTGATTTCCTGCTTAAAACTCATACAGGTGACGCTGTTAATCCAACGGGTTATAGATCAGTCATAGGTTCATTGATGTATCTTTCAGGGGGGACAAGACAGGACCTGTCATACCCAGTAAATCTCTTGGCGCGGTTTAGTTCCAATCTGGGTGATGATCATTGGAGGGCGCTGGACCAGGTGATTGTTTACTTGAAGAAGACAGTTGGGAGACAATTGGGGTATCAGGGAAGGGGGGACGGATGCTAATTGGGGAGGGAAACATGAAAGATTGACAATGGGTTATTTGATGACATACTTTGGTGATGTCATTGCTTGGGGTTCTTGGCAACAAACTGTAGTTGCACTTTCAACCTGTGCAGCTGAATATCTGGCACTCTTGGATGGCTCACAGCAACTGGCACATATAATGAACATAATCAATGATATTGAACATTATCCTCAAACTTCCATTCATGTACATAAACAACAAACACATGTATGTACATAGATCCAAACATACATAGACCATAACCTAGTTGGTGATAGGGCCAAACCCATAACCCTACCACCAACAAGCATACAACAATTCAATCTATCACATGTACCAGCTCTTTTCTCTTTCCTTACCAAGATTGATGTTTGTATTTGATGCATGGTAATTTACCTGGCCATTGGACTGTTGTATGCAGGTTAGTCCAATTGTATTATGCAATCTACACCAAGATTAGAGTTTGTATTCAACATGTGGTAGCTTACCTGGCCATTGGACTGTTGTATGCAGATCCTAGAGTTCCAATACATCAACAATTGTGTGGATAACTTTTTGACAACTGTTGAGCTCTTAGTGAGTTTTACAGTTAATTCATTGAAGCCTGTCCCCACTCATGGCTCTATTTCTGGGTTATTGAGCTGGTTCCACACTTGTGCCCTCTGCAACTTGAGTAGCGCTGGAACCCGTACCCGGGCAGCCGGGGCATACCCGCGCGGCATACCCCGCGGGACTTGCTTCGGTCCACTTCTTAAGGTGGACCGTGCCCAGCCAGCGGTCCGGGTACGCTTTGGGACCCGTACCCGGACCGGTAGGGCATACCTGCGGGGTATGCCCCACGGGTACGCAAAGCCTACCCCGCAGTAAGGTAAAAAGTACACCGCGGGAAGGAGAAACGTACCCCGCGGGAAGGTGAAACGTACCCCGCGGGAAGGTGAAACGTACCCCGCGGGAAGGTGAAACGTACCCCGCGGGGAGGTGAAACATAGCAGAGTTGTTTATATTGCGTGTATGGAAGTGGAGAGTAGAATAAAATTACAAAAAAAAAAAATGAGAATAGGAGATTCAGTTGGAATCAATATCACTGTCATCTTCAACATCCTCTTCACTGCTTTTTTTGTAATTGTCAGCTTGAGGATATGAGTGTTGATTAATCGATGATTCAAGCATTTCTTCAAATTTTTGGTACCATTCCTTCACACAAAGGAGGTGCTCAATTGCACGCCTGCTGAGACTGTTTCTTTGCAATCCAACAATTGTTTTTGAGCGAGAAAAAACACGCTTGGAAGGAGCGCTGGTTGCTGGGATTCCAAGGAAGAATCTGGCCATCAAGGCCAGAGATGGATATACCTTCTGGTGTTTGGACCAGTAATAAAGGATATTGCTGGTGTGGTGTTCGTTCACTTTGGCTAAGTACTGGTTAATCTCTGCCTCCAAGTCGTTGGCAACTGTGGCCTCGCCAAAAATATCCGCCTCAATTGCCGGCATTCTTTTTTTCTTGGTCTTGGCCTTGTCTTGGGAAGGTGTTGATTGGGTTTGCGCGGGAGTTGATATTGATGAGTCCAATGTAGACAGACTTTGATCATACTTCTTTGCCTCAGAGTTGAATATTCTTAATGCGGACTCAGGAGTTATTGTAGAGATGGCGTGTTTGGTGAAGAACAAATGATTCCTGTCAAAGTAGCTCAGCTTGACACGAGGATTGAGTATCATCGCACATATTGCAGCAGGCTTGTTCAAGGCAAGGGTCAGATATTTGGATAATTTTTTGACCATCTTGTTGGCGGCTGGAATGAGCTGAGAAGAGTCGTACATTTGTTGGACATCATGGATAGCCTTGATAAGCAATATGTATATCGGTAGTGAGACCGTTAAAGTTGGATAGTTTGAGCGACATAGAATTTCGGTCACATTGTTGAGTGGCTCCAAGAACTTGGCCATCTGTTTGACTTTTTGCCACTCAACCTTGCTGAGTGAAAACTTGGAGACTTCCGGGTTAGTGCTGCAGTATGTTTGGCAGACTTGCTTCAGCTTAAGAGCTCGCTTCAGCATTAGAAAAGTTGAGTTCCAACGGGTGCAAACATCCCGTATGAGAGTAATATCATTAACTGGTTGTCTTGTGGAAGATTGACTGTTTACAAAGTTGATTGCAACTTGAAAAGCCTCGCGGCGCTGAGGCAAATATCAAGCATAAGTGGCAAGTCCGTGAATACGAGAAATGACAGTTTGAAGATTGACATTGGCTCCATCTGGTCAATCAACAAGACTGTTGATATCCATCTGGTTGGTGGTAAGTTCCTTCTCTGTATCATTGTATCTGCAGTCGCCAAAGACCTTAAGGCCATCTTGCGCGGCTAGGTTGATGACATGGGCCATGCACCCCAAGAGTTGAGGGTCCGCATGAAAAATGCCGTCCAGCTTCTGTTCAACTCGGGTTGAAAGCGTCGAGTTGTTGGATGCGTTGTTGGCTGTAATACCGCAAAGAGCATTTGCTATATTCATATCGTCAAGATGCTCCACAAATATTTCTCCAAAATTGGCACCGGTGTGACGTCCTAAGAGATAAGAGAATATAGAACATCACATCACCGAGCTAATGAATTGGTCATTAATTAATTGCCATGTACGGTAGGCATACCAACAAGTACATCCAACATCTTCCAATCGGAGGTGATTCCATGAAAAGTGATGGCCAAGAAAGCCTTTGAATTTGGGGAGGTCCAAGCGTTGACAGTGTGAGAAAGGTACTTCATACCACTGAGCGTCTTCTTGAGATGGTTCCTATGAGCAAAATATAACATGTCAACCTCTTTTGCAATTGTTTTTTGGCCAAACTCCATGTTCAGGGTTGCCGGGTTGAGAAGCTCAAGTAGATAATTGAATGATTTCTGCTTGACTATTGAGTAGGGGAGGTCCCCCTCAGCAACTAAATATGTGATGGCCCGTTTGATTAGGTCTGCTGTAAGAACAGGCTGAAGCATGTAATGTAAGCAAAAAGGCACATGGCGTTTAGAAAGCCAATGAACTTACCCGCTGCTCAACACGCTGGTGTTTCATGAAATTGGGAAGACCAGCCTGATTTGGTGGCAGAACATCCTGGATCCTCCTCAGGTGTTTGGTCATTGATTTTGTGCTACCAGTGGGGTCTTGTCGGAGTATTGTATCACAAGTCGCACCAGTGTTCTTTCCTGCTTGCAACTTGACACTGGACTCAATGTTGATCCAAGGTTTTGAAGTGCATCCAGACCCAGCTCTTCTTTATTGGACTTGTGTTTGCATATGAATCTGGGGGATGAGTTGAGGCTAGCTGATCAACTGGTGAGGCTGGCTGATTGACCAGTTCGGCTGGGATATCCTGATCCATGTCTTTGACAATCTTCTGGAGACTGGCAGGGTATGCTTGCGTTGCGCGGGTTAGCAGGGTATTCCCGTGTCCCGCACACAGGGTATTCCCGTGTCCCACGGGTAAGCAGGGTATTCCCGCTGTCCCAGATATTCCTGCGGGGCCTACCCAATTCCCGTGGGATGGTACCCACCAGGCGGGCATGCCGCCAGGATTTTGACAGGCGGGACTAGAGTTTCTGGGTACCCCGCGGGTTCCAGCGCTATATTGCTGGATTATTGAGCTGGTTCCATATTTGTGTCCTCTGCAACTTGAGTTGATAACTTGAGTTGCAGAGGAGCACTACCAGGGTGAGTTTTTTTATGAGTGGGAGTTCTTGGGGGTGCCAAATGGGGGTTCACAATGAGGTGACTTGTGAAAGGTTATATTGAGTGCCATCAAGCACACAAGTGTGGCACTGTCTTTTAAAAAGCGAGATTGTTGGAGTCGATTGTCAAAATGTCCTTCATCCCGGGCACCTAGTGTCCACCACAAACACTCGTGTGGGCGATAGGGTGCGTGCATATATCGAGCCAGCCAGGGCTCACCCAGACATCTTGGACGGCTTCGCTGGAGTAATCTGAGATAAACACCAGTTGTAGCGAGAGTCAGTTTCGATCCGACGACCTCTGGGTGACACAGGAGCTAGTCCCTATGAGCCCAGCGCGCTACCAGCTGCGCCATCTCGCTTTGGTTGTCCCGGGGGAGGAAGCATGAGGAGTAATGATTTTTTGAAATGAGTTTGGATGAATTGACTTAAAGATTTCCCCGAATGAATCTCTCTTCTTCTTCTTGCCGGAATATATTCCATCGATTTCAGAGTTTGACAAGATATAACCTCGATCAGAAAGTGGTTATTAGTTCCGTCCACATATCATGACTAATGAGGATGAAGAGGATGATGTAAGTCTAATCCCTCTCTCTCTCTCTCTCGGCGAGTCAGCGGAAGGAAAAAACTGACTTGTATACGTAATTAAGTATCCACTCTTTACCTCCCAACCAACACCAACCAATAAGAATATCCCATCATCACCAAAACTAATTACAACAACAACAACCAACAACAACAATAATCCTTCACTCACCACTACTACTACTACTACCACCAACACTCCTAACTCCCACTTGGAACATCACACCATCTTCATCCAAACCCTCATGGCTGCTCCTATCCCAGTCTTACACCAATTTCAACAACCACAAACAACAATCACTCCACCACTCGATCATCAAGATCAACATTCCTCATCATCTCATCTCTCTCGTCCTAGTAAACTATCAGATGAAAATCTACAACGTCAATCCAAAACAGCTCTCAAGGAGAGGGTCAAGAAGAGTATCAAGATGAGAGATACCGAACGTTGGGCAAGAGAAACAGCTACCACTCCAATCTCCGAATCAAACCTCATTCATTCAAGTCCTTCACCCGACACTTTACCCAGACCAAGGATCTCACTCCAACCGGTTCCTACCTTCAAACCTATCACTAACTCTGATCATCCACCAGAACCGACTATCATCAGTGAACATGCTACCATTAACGATTGGCACTCTGAGAATACTAACACTCATCAACATCGATCATTACTCCAACTATCACCCCTCGAAATTCAATTCATCAATCCAACCCCTACCTCGGCCGACTTTCAACATCAAACCTCTATCAATAACTATACCATCCAACCCGGAACGTTAATCGGTCAAATCGATCTACCCCTTCACACCTCCCTTCCATCCTCACCATATTCACACCCTCCACCCGACCACCCACCATTTTCAGAATCTCCACGAATTCAGGAAATTCCATTAACACCACCACCACAACAACAACAACAACAACCATCATCATCATCATCCACCAAAACTACCCAACAGATCTCCGACCCACTCATGCGGGCCAGAATTCATCTACAAGAGGCTCTCTCAACCACCCCTCAGGCACGATCAACCTCAAACAGCCCTTCTAACTCTCCCATTCATCACTATCATTCATCCAACCAACAAGCATATCATCATCATCATCCACCCCATCTACCCGAACCAACTAGTAGTGATGAAGAACTCGATAACGACTCTGGTCTATCACCCATCAAGGAGGATAGAACCGCCGAGTTGGCAGCCGAACATAGCTGGCGTATCCGACAGGCCTTTGGTTCTCCCCATCCTACCACCTCCAAAAACCATCACATCCCTCATCCCCCATTACCCCCCTCCTCCAACATTCATCTCGATCATGCCGACCCTTACACTCATCCTACCCTTATCACTAACAATCATCCCAACGATGATCTGTCGACGGCCTCACTCGATGCCGATCAAACTCAGAACTCTATCAACCAACCCACATCTCATTCACCTACCCACTCAACTCAAGATCACACTCACACTCACACTCACCCTCCATCGATCACCACCCAGGATAACAAACCACATGACTCTTCTCAGTCGATTAATGATGAACATAACTCTACCAGATCATCCGATGACGTCCTTCTAGCAACCTCACACCCCCCACCCTCAACTCCATCCCAACCTCAACCAACCCTATCTCGTCCATCGCCCCCCCTCGAGCCTCCACTCAACCCTCGACCTAGTACCGAATCCATCACATCCAGACGTCAAGTCTCCCCACTCTCTGTACGTACCAGTCCGCTCACCAAGTCCAACCCACCCCTATCGCTTCCAGCAAGCGCCCGTCGACCCTTACCCGTCGACCTACTCAACCGACTAGAGATGGAAGAATGGCGCAACCAAACCGGTGTCGACGATCGTCACTCGCTCTCCTTCCGTCCCTCAAACTCGGCCGTTGCCAGTCGATCGTTTACCACCAATGGTGGCCCAGAGATCGATAGAGGTAGCTTGGTGGGCGTGGGCGGTGAAGAGCGTAGAGGGATCAAAGATCGCTGGGGTAATAGTTGGGGACTGGAGTCCCACGTCTTGAGTCCGCTGAGGTTAGTCGTTTCCTTTTGTTCCTTACTCTCTCGAGCTGATCCCCCCCCCCCCCATCCTCTCTATAGTGAACGTACCGAACGATCATTAACTACCATGGGCTCAGTAGTCTCACTATCAACCATCAAATCAACTCACTCCTTGCGATCATTAGACTCTACCAGTAACTCACTGGTCCAACGATTAGAACAAGCAGATACGTCGAGCGTTCGAGTGATGAAACTCGCAACTGGCTTAGTTCTTCCCGGTGGAGTGATTAGAGCGGGAACGAGTACCACCACCAATCAGATGGCTCGCTCGGTCTCATGTCCTCTCAACCGAATCGATTCACCTACTAAATCCTCCCCCCTCAACAGGTCCGAATTTCTTAATAGTAGTAGTAAAGATCCCCCCCATCTATTGCTCGAGGAGAAGATGAAAAGGAAAGAACAGCGTAGGATCAAGAGAGAGAAACGTGAGAAGAGACGTGCCGAGGAAATCAAATCTTCTGAGAGCCTGGCTCAGAAACAGGAGCGGAGAAGACAAGAGAAGAAGAGAAAGGAGGAGGTACATGATCCATTTTTCTGTTCCGTTCATCATCCACAGCGCAGTCGTTGACCTACCCTACTGCTTCTGGTTCTTGATATATAATACATAAACACAGTTTTTGGAAAAGAAACAACAGATCTTACTTCAACTTCAAGAAGATGGAGAGAATTCACAGTTGGTCAGAGACTTGGGAATCTTATACCTCACTTCGAACGTCGGTGTGGCTGGATTAAAGTTGGCGATCAGACATCTCGAGACTAGCCTACAAATGAACGATACTGATGCATTAGCATGGTCGAGCTTAGGTAAGGCGTGGTCCGATTTGTATGGGGTTCCAGAGGCCGAATTAGCCAAACTACCGGATGCCAAAGATACCACCAAGCCTCAACAAGCCCACAATGCGACCATAGGACTCAGAAAGGCCATCATTAATAGTCGGACCCATGCAGATGTACTAAAATATAAAGTTGAATGGGCACGTTATCTCGAGAAACTGGGACGATGGAGGGATAGTTTGGGAGTGATTGGAGAGGTGATCAAGAACGAAGGAAAGCTACAACCAAAGTGCTGGGCTGCCTTGGGTTTTATCGGCTTGAGATTGGTCTTTGGGCAGCCTCCTTTGGAGAAATTAGAGACTGATGACCTTCAACAAGGTTTTAACGAGCAGGATGAGAGAGCCAAGCAGCTGATCGAAGGTCATTCTACTTCTACTGCTACTACTGTTACCGAATTCGAAAAGCTTAGCGACCCCGACCGGATCAAATTGTTATCTCAAGTTCGTAACGCCTTCGAACGGGCCTTAACTCTGGTCGATGAACAAATCGTGACTTGTGCCACCACGCTTCATAATTTGTCAACTCCTTCTTCTTCTTCTTCTACCAAGGGCAAAACTCCCGCTAATCTGGTGGTTCCTGTTGGTGATCAACAACAAGAGATCAATCGATTGAGAACTTATCGGAAACATTACGCGTTCCAACTCACCAAACTTGATGCTATTGAGAAGGAGATGGTCGCTGGTCAATCTGGTAACGAAACCAGCGATGATCATCATCAACCTCTACCCGGAAGCTCTGGACAGAACGTCGGCGAAAGTCGACGGGCAGTTGAGTCGGAGAATTTGGACGAGGGTTGTCAAGGTAGAATTGTGAGTGAACAAAAAAAAAAAAAAAAAAAAAACTTGACTGAAAAGATTAGCACCAAAAAAAGTCTCTGACGCCCCCCTTTTTTTTTTTTTTGATCGTCAGTCGGATGATAATAAACTCCAATCTGAGCCGATGACCAATCTTGTTCCACCCACCATAAAAGAATCAGACTTGGTCACCGAAGAGATCCGCGAATGTCCTTCGTCATCACCTCACAGTAGTCCAGCTCCCTCCTATACGCCGGTTTGTCAAGACCCAGAGCCGACTAACTATGTGGGTCTCGATGAAAATTCGAGATCCTCTCAACCTAGAGACTTCTCTGTCGATCAACAAGCCGAGGTGGTGACTACTACACCGGCCTCCCAAAACGATCGTTCTCGAGAGATCGCCGATTATTTGGATATGGCTACGCCGACCTCCCAGATCGAGCGTTCTAGACCATTGGCTCTGGAGAACTTCGACATGCGTACACCCGCTTCATATCAGCTTGATTCCCAACGTGAAAATCCGATGCTCTCTATGGTTCCTGGAAGTTCGTTTCATTTGCATCGGTTATCAAGCTGCTCCGATGGACCTGAAGTGATCATCCAATACGATGACGTGGATACGACGAATGATTATAGTGATAGTAGGAACTCGGATCCTTTCAGACCTTCCTCCGCTTTAGGTCACCATCTCCTCCGAAACGCACTCGATATCATCCCCGCCAGTCAACCTAATTCTTCTGGATCCCGCCATGATAACGCGAGGCCATCTCCGAGTCGCTCTGATCCCCTAAACGGCTCGCTTTTGGCTGCTGCTCCTATTGACCCGTCCAGTGGGGCGGTTAAAGTCTGCTCGACGGACCATGCTCATGAGCAGCTTGGTGAAGACCAAGATGGGAGCTTGATGGACGCCGGGGTCAAGACATTGGCTAGCTCGGAACCACCGCTCCCTCCATCTCACACTGGATCTCTTGGTCTTGCCTCTTCGCCGCCCCCTTCTGATGAGCCTAGTCCTGCTTCCAACGCTGGGGATCGAAAACCAGGACTGGCCCACTCTTCTCACAGTACTCCTCATAATCCTTCCCGACCCCCTTCGTGCTCCCCTTCTTCCAACTCGGCTGCCCATGCCTTCTCTGCTCATCCTCATTTCCCCCCTCCTCCTGAGGACATTCACAACGGCCCTAATATCGATCTTGATCGAATCCTCGAATCCAAATTAAAAGAATTAGATAAACAAAAGGTCATCGGTATGTTCCCTTCTTTTTTTCTAATGAAAAAAAAAAACAAACCAATGATCATACTGAAAAAAAAAAAAAAACATGTTTAATGCAGATTTTTTAGAGTTAGATAGCGATTATCATTCTCAAGTTTTAAGGTTAAGGAAAAAGTTAAACAAGATTGAAGAAGAAAGAGAGTTTAAGAGGAAAGAGATGTTTATGTTGTTAGGCTTAAATAAGGGGGGTATGGAAAGTGAACTGGGGATCGGAGGAGAAGGTGGGAGTGGGAGGAGGGGGGAGGAGCCCGAGTCGGAGTCGGAAGAAGACGAGTGTCTCGGTCGTCGTCGGAAGCAAGAAGAAGAGGAGAGGATGGTGGATGGGGAGCGGGGAATTGAGACGGATGGAGAGACGACCAGGAATCGAGAGCGATCGAGTGTCTGTTCGGCCCCTGTTTTTGGTGCTCATCCCTCTCACCATGCTCGATCACAGCCACATGGACACCACCACCACCAGCAGCAGCAGCATCATCAGCATCTTTCTGGCCGATCGATCTGTGACCATCCTTCGCCCTCTTCGCGTCCCTGCTCTCAGAACAATCACCCTCTCTTTCCTCTCCCTGGTAATCCTCCTAGACCTGTCTGTCCTACCACCACCACCGAATGTGCCCTCTATCCTTTCGACCGTTCGATCGACTCGTTTGATCACCTCAACCTTCTTGATCGTCATCATCACACTGCTTCTTCTCCTCCTCCTCCTGCTCTCCACCATGGCCAGGCTAATATCGCCCTGCAAGGGTCAGTCCTTTCTCTCTCTCTCTCTCTCCAAGCGTGGGGTTCCTTCAAGACTCATCTTTTGGTTTCGTGTTTGTAGGATTGCTGCTATTTTGAAATTGGCTACTTCGACTTCTACTCCTCCCCCTTTACCGCCAGGTCCACCTGCGCCTCCAACCGCCCCATCATCAACGGGACAAGTAGGACGCGCCACCAGTCACTCGAATCATACCAGCTCGGATCTCGCCAATCCGATCTGTCATGCCCACATCTCGTTCACCAGTCCCCTCGCTAACTCCCATCCTCCGCCTACTACTACTAGTAATAACACTTGACCAAAATAATCGCTTCATCACAACGCCTTGAACCTTCCTTGCTCTTGCTCTTGTTCTCTCTCCTCTCTCTCTCTCTCTCTGTTCATTTTTTCTTCTTTTCTTTTCTTGAATAAATCAATCCATCCATATACATCAATCAATCACATCTCCCCCCCCCTCTTACTCCACTCTATTGATGGGATGTAGATACACATATACATATTTATATATATATATATATACTAAAAAGATCATCATCATCATCTTAGTTCTTTTTGTGTGTCTCTTTTCTTCTTCTTCTTGTTCTCTTGTATTTGTCTCTTCTTGTCTCTCTTATCTGATAACAACGACTGACTGACTGACTAACTAACTAACTGATGGTGATATATATATATATACATACAACGCGTGGCTTGGGCTTGGGCCCAGAGACCCTTCCATCACTTCTCTTCCCCCCTTTTCTTTCTCTCTCTCTCTTTCTCTTTATATTATATATTTTATTGTTTGTTTGTTTGCTGTCTTATACATATATATCTCATCTCTCTCTCTCTCTCTCTACTTGTGTTTTTTTTCTCTTCCTGTTTCTTTTTATCAGGATCTTTTCCACTTTTATATACATAGATACATACATATATATATACACACACATGCACATGCATATATATATATCTTGACCTCTATCTTGACTTGAAGGCGGGTTTTTTTTTTTGGTTTCTTTGCTTTCTGCATCTCCTTCTCCTTCCCTCTTTTTTTTTTCTTTCTTTCTTCTTGATTGATTGATTTTGATTTATAGATTCTCTTAGATTCGGTCCTCCTTGTGTTTTTATCATCAAAAAAAAAATTAAAATAATAATAAAAATTTAAATTAAAAATGTTGACAATTTAAAATGTTTAAAAAATAAAATTCAAAACTTTTTTTTTTTAAAAAAAAAAAAAAAAAAAAAAACTCATGAGTCAAAGAAAAAAGAAAAAAAATAGTAAGGGAGGGGGTTTTTTTTGAAGGAAAAAATTATGAGATATATTTTTGAAAACTTCTTTATATATATATATATATATATGTTCAGTTTGTGATGTGATGATGGGTGAGTATTCAATTTTGGGGAAATAAATGGATGGAGTATATATAAGGTGTGAATAGTGTTGACTTGTTTTGACAATCCTCTTCTTAACTGCTTGGTTGCTTACATACATATGTATGTGGGGGTAGTGGTGTCCCCTCTTGCACACCCTTTTGCAGCGATATGGTACTGTAATACCTTACATCATTACGCTTGCACTTGCTTGCATTTGCTTGCACTTGCTTGCTTGTTGTGTGGAGATAGGTATGTGTATGGGTCTTATAGCTCTGTTGATAAGATTTGGCTAGATCACAACCCACCGTATTTTGCATTGACTGTTTTTTTTGTCTGTTTGGTTGTGGTTGGTCGGGGATGGATGGATGGATGGATGTGAGGAGCAAGAATGGTGACGGGTGGATGATGGATGTCTGGACAAGAATACAGCGTGCTGAGTAAATGGGCAGCCAACAGATCAATCAGTGACTCTGATCTTTGTAGATCTTTTATATGTTTGTGTTGGGATATGTTTCTGCTACATATCAAGTTGGGATTCTGAAGCCCGCGTTGGAGTTTTAATTGGCAGATTGGTTTCTGACCAGTAAGTCAGAAACCACCTGATGACCGCTGTCGAATTCCCAAGTTGAATAATTCAATTCCGGCCACAAACTCATTCTGTAATGGCCGCGTTGGGAGTCAATCTGTTTGAAATGACTCTGCTGGAGAACAAGGTGGTAAGTACCAATCATTCCCGTTTCTTCTCCAGCTAAATGGAATCTGATTTTTTTTTATTCTCACAGCTCCATCAGCAGTTTTCCTGCTCAACCTCATTCAAGTTGTACTACGCTAAACAAGATAAAGGTAAAACGGCATGGAAGGCCCTTGGATCAAAGAAAACTTTCAACATCAATTTTGTTGCTCTGGAAACCACTTATGACAGGTTTCAAGAACTAGTTGCTGTCAAATGCAACAATCAATTTCATGGCTCTGGGCCCTTGATTTGCAATTTGATCTCAACCGGAAATCCAAAAATCAATTGATATGCCTTGCTTCTTTGCTGCCCGTTGTTGCCAGAATTCACTGTCAAATCGGACTATCACATCACCAATGATGCCTCCTACAACCATTGGATTGGCTCTGCCACTAGCTTAGACAGAGAGAATATCAGTGCTGGCTTAAAGCTTTTGATGGACAACCCTGGCAATATTGAGAAACAGGCAACTGCTGCGGCTGAGGTTCAAAACCACCTCTTAAGTATGGAAGCTGCTAGGACAGCATTGTTGTCTAGGATCCCCGGAGGTTCCCTCAACAACAAGCCCAAAGTTTCTCCCAGCAACTTCGACACCATCAATTTACATATGGAAAGGCTTTATAAAGCCCACCCACCAAACAAAAAATATGACAGTAACCACCCTGTTTTCCTTGATCCTTGCAACCCTAACTGCTACATTCCACTCACTGCTGCAGCTACTCAATCCTGGGCTAAAGATTTGGTGAGTCTGCTTCCTTTTGAATCAATCATGTTTCTAAACTAATCTTCATTTATAAATTATATCATTTCAGAATGATGGTACAGCCGGTGTGAGCCTTACCTCCCCACCCACGTTGCTCCGCTATGTGAATCATAGCTCAAAGAAACAAAAGGCTGGCAATTCAATTGACTCAACCTCTAGTGAGATGGGGGAAATAATAGCCCAGTTGGTTCAAAGTAAAAACCAAGTCCCCAGTCCTTCCCATTCTGATGGGGCGTTGATAAACGCACGCCAACGCCAACCCGCACGCCAATTTTTTTTGGCGTGCAGGGCCTACACACCATTTTTTTTGGTGTGTAGGGTCTACAGGCCAAAAAAGGGCGTGTGAGACCCACACACCAAAAATGGTGTGCGGGTCTCACACCGTGTAGGCCCCGGACGCCAATTTTTTTTGGCGTGCAGGTCCCCCCTCGCTCACATAATCGAATGGGAGGGCCCATTTGATTACGTGAGCAAGCCCCCTCCCGGCTGACAAGGTTATACAACCTTGTCAGCCGGGAGGACTTCCTCTGTATAACCTCGTCAGCCGGGAGGACTTCCTCCCGGCACGAGGCTGTATAACCTCGTCAGCCGGGAAGGGGCTCGCTCACGTAATAGAATGGGCCCTCCCATTTGATTATGTGAGCGGGGGATATTGCATCCAATATCCCCCCACACACAATTGGCGTGTGGGACCCGCACGCCAATTTTTTGGCGTGCGCTCCCACACGCCAGACAATTGGCGTGTGGGAGCGCACGCCAAACAATGCGGGCCCTACACGCCAAACAATTGGCGTGCGGGCCCTACACGCCAAACAATATTGGCGTGCGGGCCCTACACGCCAAACAATTGGCGTGCGGGCCCTACACGCCAATTTTATTTGGCGTGCGGGGCCCACACGCCAAAAAAAACATGGCGTGTGGGAACGACACGCCATTTTTTGGCGTGTGGGAACGACACGCCATTTTTGGCGTGCGGGTGTCACACACCCCGTGTAGACCCTACAAGCCAAAAAAAATTGGCGTGTAGGCCCCGCACGCCAAAAAAAATTGGTGTGCAGGTTGGTGTTGGCGTACACTGTTGGCGTGCGTCTATCAACACCCATTCTGATGGGCCTCAGTCATCCAGACAACCCAACTCCACCACCATGAACAATTATCTTGACTACATCAAAATCCCCTCCTCTAGACAAGCAGAGGTTTTGGAAATACCGGTTGATAATGATATCACCAGCTTCAAGCTATTCAAATCAAAAACAATCACGGAAGTCAAGATGAGTTGATGGGGGCTCAGCAATGGCATCATTGCCTTGTTGATTGACAATGTACCCAGGTTTGAGAAAAATCTCCACTAGATGTAGTTTTTTTATTACTTTTGAATCAAACTGTCTATCAAAATCAAACCAAGCTCCACCACCTGCTTGTAGCCAACTCTAACCATCCTTCAATTGATCATCTTCACCTGTTCAACCAAGTGATCAACTCTGAATTACTCAAAAAAATCATCATTAAACAAATCCTGTAAAGGAATCATGTAGTCAACAATTTGTTGACAGTTTCACTTGGTTTTCATTATACAATCTGTTGTATCTGTCATGTAAAAAAAAAAGCCACTCTGGGTTTGATAGTGGAATGAAAGAGAGTTAGAAAGACAAAAAAATGAATAGAAAAGATTTAAAAAAAAGGAAAAAAAGGACTTGGTTAGATGGCTACACAGTAGCCACAGTGTTTGAAGACACTATAGCAGAAGGTGGCAGTCAAAACCTCCGCAGCAGCTTTTCATACCCTCCATCTGGAGTCAAGTGTGCTGTTTAAAGCTTGAGTGTGTAGAGGTTGCTCTTGATGACTCCAAACCTGAGTTCAATTGGATTGAACTCGGTACAATAGGGTGGGAGGAACATCAGGTGGATTCCTGCCTGGGTACACAGATGGCGGACTCGCTGACCTTGGTGTATTGTGGCATTGTCCAAAACAAGGACAGAGTTTGGTCCCGGGTAGAAATTCATGCAAGGAAGCTGTATTGCATTTGATGTCAGTATCCATGACCTGATGAGCCACCAGAAAACAAACTGACCAAGTCAAATTTAAGGAAATGTTCAAATTTCCTTCTGTTGAACATGTTGGTTGTTGTGGTGAGAGCAACTAGCCCTCCAAGCAAGATGGCAGGTAACAGAATTATCCAATCTGGATTTTGATTAACAATGAATTGAGCTGCCGGAGTTCCTCGTGTGGATTGTCCAAACGTTTGAAAGAGATCAGTGTTGCAGAAAGAACTCTCATCTACAAAATGAGATGTAGAGATCAGTAATTTTTTCTTGAAAAATGAGTTCAACTTGGATATCTTACCAGTGAAAACCAGCCAACTAGCTGGAAAGAATTCCATCTTCTCCATCCACGCAAACTTTGCCACCAGTGACTTCCTAGAATTGCATGTTCCAGGCTTCTTAAGTGTTATTGACAATTGATGGACAAGATTTTGATGCACTGCTTGGATGCTGAGCAGAGTTCCGCTTGAATCATATAGCCTTTTGCGGATTTCACTTAAAAATAGACCTGGTTTGTCCCGCACAAGATCAATCATCAATTTGATTTCTTCAGTGGTGAGTGTGGCTGGTTGACCACAGGCCTTGTACGTTTCTGGGTGACAGATCACACATTGAGTCTGTTTTACAGATTGTTCCAGCGTTTGAATGACTGTTGGGAGACGTTGTAGCCGATTGAGTTGCAGATGAACAAGTGGGAATATCCTTGACTTGCCATACGAACGGCCGTAATTTTTGTTGCGGGTGTGTAAGATTGGAAAACCATCTGAGTTTCTTGTTCAGATTTCAAACGAGGTTGCTGGTAAGGATGCTGGAGGAGGTCGCTGGTTGGTAGAAGTCAAGGTGGAATGAAGGAATGGAGCGGGCACAGGAATTACTCAGGGCAAAAGCCCAAGGCAGAAAAGGGGTTTTGGGCCCATAAACCCATACAGGTATGACAACAACAAAAAAATTGAGTCCAAGCTTTCATGGAAACATAATACATACATACCACAGCATTCAAGTACCAAACCTTTGATCCTACATCATGAACTCTTTTCTTCTTCTTTTCTTTTCTTTTGTTTTGTTTTGTATATTATAAATCAAACATTCACTCCATCCAACTTATTTGTCCTCCTCTGTCATCCAACTTATTTGTCCTCCTCTGTCATCCAACTTATTTGTCCTCCTCTGTCTTGAAAGAAAGAAAAAAAAACCCTACAAAAAACCCCCCAAAAAATAAACACACATAAAACAAATTAAAAAGATTTTTTTTTTTTTTAGATGAAATGATTATCTTTTCTAGACTCATATTTTAGACCGGTTCATGCAATGGAATTCAGTAGCAAGCAACTGAAATCCCACTTTCTTACATATATTTAAAATCTGAGCCCTAAAAAGTGATTTACTGACAACAATCACCATTAACGGTGCTTGGAACACAGCTCAAGCAGAGATGCAGAATGTATTGCGTCATCTCCATCTGTTGATAGATGGATGTAGAAATTATGGGGGAGTTGTGGTTGTGTTAACACCTGTGATTTAATTGAATGTGTTTTTTTTTTCCTGATGGCCCAAGACCCAAGATGAACCAGACCATGAAAACCAGAATAATCTAGTAAAAAAATTTGTATAATTAAATTGAGAATCAAAAGAAAAAGAAAGAAAAAGAGCATAATAATGAAAAAAAAGAAAAATACAATACAAAAAACAAACTTATATATGTAAAAGTATATATTTAGATAGATATAGAAGAAAGTAAAAAGAGAGGAAGAGAAAATAATAAAATAAAAAATTGTGACTCTAGACCACTGATCAGAACAAGATATACGACCCAACCCAATCAAGGAAACCACAAATCAAAGAAAACCAATCCATTCTTATCAATGTAAGGAAAAGAAGAAAAAGAAAAACAACAGAGGGGAGAGAGAGAGAGAGATGGAGGAAGATTATTCTTTGAAATGATTGACGAAAGCGTAAGTAACAAAGCCTAACAGTGCCACGCCACCCGCCGCAGAAATAAATTTAAGATCGGAGAAGTTCTGTACAGATTGATTACCCAAATCAGAAAAAAAGCCAAAAAAAAAAAAAATGATGGATGAAAGTGAGTGATGATTGAAAGGCTGAGGAGAGAGAGAGAGAGAGAGAGAGAGAAAGGGAGACGGACGTAGATGAATGACCGTACGTTAGGAGTAGGCGATGGTTTGTTGTGATGGTTAGCTTGAGAAGGAGGAGGCTGGGAGTTAGACGACGAGGGTTTTTGAGAGTCGATGGGGGGATCGTCCGAGGGAGGGCGAGCAGAGGCGATCGAAGAGGTGGGAAGATGGTCGATGGTGGTGGGTGAGGGCGGATTAGGTTTGATGGGATGGAGGAAAAGATCGACGAGAGATGAAGGTTGGTCTGAAGGTTTATGATGACCCGCTTCAGTTTTCCAGGATGATGATCGTGGCTCGACGGAGGGGGGATCGATGTCAGCAGACGAGATGGTCGCAGAGAGCGATGGCTTCTTTTTCCGGTGCCGTTTCGAGGAGGCCTTATTGGACATAGAGGAGGAGGCCGAAGGGACGGTCGCTTTGACCTCTTCCATCGTCGGCAATGGCTTCTTGTCCTCCACCAGGCATGTCGATCGCTCAAGTGGAACTGGCTTTTGTTCGACCAATCTGGCTTGGAGCTCATGAATGATTTCTTGCATACCTTTCCGCTCGTTTTCCCAGCCGATCTGTTGTGCTTTCCAGCCGGCCTCGAGACGTTCGGACCAGACGGAATACTGTTTCTCGACCTTGTCGATGATCCTCATCTCGATCGATTCGAGTGTCGAGTGGGTGTCTTCTGAACCTTTAGGATCATCCGGTTTTGGTTCTTTTTTCAGCTCTTGGATCTCCCTCTCGAGGCCAGAGATCAGATCGCTAGATTCCTTGGTTCGTTCGACGAGCTTTTGGCCTACTTGAGCGGTCTCATCCAAGCTAACTGAGATGGCTTCGATCCTCTCGCTCAGCAAATGGTTTTGTTCGATGATCGATTCGACCTGTTTGAGATCGATGGCTGGGAGTTGGCCGTTGGGCTGGTATGATTTTGATGGGGCTTTCCAGGTCATAGTCTCATTGCTAGTGGTGCTCATACAATCGTCATCCGCTTCGACCTCATGTTCCATCGACCCACGATCCTGCTCCGATTCCTGGAGTTCCAGCATCGCCGCTACGGGGGAAACCCGTCCGGCAATTTCCCGTTCCTCGGCTGATTCGGCCGGTCGAGGATAGTTGCGCTCGGCTCGGGCGGGCTCGATTTGCTCCCTCAGCTCGCCGAGCTCGCGTTTCATCTGTTCATGCTCCCCCAGGATCGTCTCGAGTGTCTTCATTTTCTCCGCATACATCGCCAACGAGGCCTGGGTTTCTGCCAGTTGGGATTGGAGTTGGTTTTGTTGCTGCCGCTGGGACTGATGAACTAGAGGAGGGATTCGACCACCATAGGGAGGTGGTAATGGGGGCGGAGGGCCATTCCCTCCTCCTAATGTATCATGTATCTCGTTCATGGTGGAGTTGAGCGTGTTCAGTTCTTGTCCAGTTGCCCGGGATTTTTCTAGTTCACTCTAAATTTTTATCATTTTTTTAAGAAGATTGATCAGTTGGGGGTTGTTTTTTTTGGCCAGCTGAATATATATATATCTTACTTGTAATCGGTTCAGAACATGATCGAATCCTCCCCCTCCAAATACACCAGGCCTACTGCCACGACGATTGAGCGAAAGATCGGGTCCATTTGAGCGATAGAAGCTAAAAGGAAGAAGATTCGAATAAATCAAAATAAATAAAAAAGGAATAGTCTTTTTGGGATTGGTAAGATGGTTAAGAATACTACTAACTTGGTAGCGGCAGCAGCATCTTCAGCGTTGAGAACCAGGAAGACTTTGGTGGCTACCTTATGATGAACGATCGACTTATTATCGTCAGCAATGATGTCAATTCCAAACTCGACTAGGTCGTCTGAATGGAGCTCGAATGCCTCTGATTCGACACCCTCTGCTGATAATCTTTCGCCATTGATGAACGTCCCATTTGATGATTTCACATCCCTAATCAACACCTATTCAAAAAATTAATAAATAAGAAAAACTTGGGTCAATACAATATTTCGATTTCTTTTTTTCTTCTTCTTGAATAAATTTAATTTCTCACTTTTCCGTTCTCAGTCCATACTTCGGCGTGCATTCGACTGAGTACTTTTGAGTCAAAGAATCCATTGGTACTATTCGGGACCGATTTTTGGTTAGTTTGTCTTCCGATTTTCACTTTGGCACCATTGGGGTTGAGGACGATTTGTTTTGGGATGAATGTATCGTTGACAGGATGAAGATGAAGTGCAGGAAATGGTAAGTGAAGCTGTTGCTGCTGTTGCTGCTGCTGCTGCTGCTGCTGTTGATGTTGTTGCTGTTGATGTTGTTGCTGTTGATGTTGTTGCTGTTGATGTTGTTGCTGTTGAGCTTGTTGTTGCTGTTGAGCTTGTTGTTGAGCTTGTTGTTGTTGGTTTGGTTGAAAATGAGTTGGATGTGGTTGTTGTTGGGGATGCATGGTTGGTTGATGTTGTGGTGATTGATTGGTTGATGGTGGTTTTTGTTCAAGTCGAGAGATTTTTAAGCCAGAGTCAAACTAAAATTACCTTTACGATATAGATTCCACCCTAAACCCTAAATTTAAATTTAAATATTATTATTATTATTAACTCAATCAACCAATCTCCTTCACTCCATCCTCCGCCAAACTTGGATTCCTGTCTCAAAATAAATTGGGAACATGATATGGCTTGCTTCTGATTTAAATAGATACCATCCATGCATATCTATAAATTAGTTTGCAGGAAAGTATAGTTCAACCAAATATAGAACACCAACACAATAAATTACCTATACCTGGGACATCTAAAATTGCTTCAGCACCAACCACACAGTAGAGGCTGTGTAACAGCACACCCAACCCATGATGTTTCAGCCATAGAATCAGGATTTGGGTCAGCTACAGGAGAGATTGTGGAAGGTGGGTGAAATGAACAATCCCACGTCTACTATCTCTTAGAACCATCCCCTCTCTTGACAGAACTTGATTATTTGGAGATTACCAGAATTCTTGAACCAATTCCAAAACAACCCAATTCATCTGGTCAATCAAAATTATTTGATCAAATGTAAAATTCACAAATTCTTACTTATAAGCAGGGTGAGATGGGACATTTTAATGACCAAAATCAATTCTATTTATCATCACATACATCATCAGACCAAAATACTTCATAATCTGGAGTATCAAATTCATTCCTTCAATTAAATTCCATATCCATATCTAGATGGATTGTTCAATAACCTTCAAGAAAAGAAAAATCAAGCTTTGTCTTGCCCCTCAAGCATAGGAGAATTCAACAGCTAAGGTAAGGTTTAAATATCTTTTCAAAATTGGTTAAAGATCAAAAAGATTCTCAACCTTATTTTTAATCCTGGTTTTAGGTCCAACTTTCACCCCACCAGAGAATTTTGGAAGTGTTGTTCCTATTTTCAACATCAAAGTCAGCAACATGGTCACTAAGAAGAACCAAATTGGAAATTATATACATGATCATCCCAATAAATCAGGAGACTGATTACTGGGAAGAATTTCAAAGAGATCTTGAATTGATTCTTCCACAACCTCCAGGGAATATTTCCAAAAAAGAATACCAGATGGACTAAATAAATTTCTTGGAGAAAGATAATATTAATTATTATATATATAAGAAAAAACTTCCATAATGACCAGCTTCCAATTAATTCAGGACCCAAAAAAATAAGTCTCCAGGACATGTGTTAACATTGAATCTACCAATAGCAATCAACTTGGTCTGACTCCTATGAACCAAATAATACAGGATCATGATGATATTTTCAAACTGATCCATTCAGAATTATTGATAAAAATTGAGCCAAGGAAAAAAATTGGAAAACTTCTTTATTTCATTTGATATGAAAAAAAAAAACTTTAAAAAAAAAATGGATGCCAAACATTGTGTGAGTGATATGTTTTGAGTAAAAGTTACAAGTTTGTTTCATTCAAAGAATTTATATTGTGATGAAAAAAAAGTTTGGATGTAGAAATGTGTGTAAACAAGACAAACTATGTCTAATCAAGATAACTAAGGGTCCATATGTCAAATTGAATTCCATAGGGGGTACCAAATATGACCAAATCCACCATTGTTTACTCACTGATTTAGAAAAATCCAACATTTTTTAAACATGTTAGTACTTTACTGACATTGTTTTGAAACCCATTGGTGGAAAGAATATTTTTGGATGATTACCTGGTTTTTCAAGTGGATTTGGCCATATTTGATACCCCCTAATAAGGATTTTTCCAAATGATGAAGCTACCAAGAATTACCAGTACAAGAGAAGGATTACTGGAGAGAATAATTTAATGATTTAATGGTTCATATTGATCAATACATCACTCTTGGTCAATCTGAACCCTTCAGGAAGAAATTACAAAAATTAAATTGTTTCTCATCAATCAATAATTGAATGCATTTTTAAGGAAGTATTTGAACCTTGGGAAGGAAGATTACCTCTGATTGGTAGTTTTGAGAATATGGATGGTTTCATGAATTTTGGTCCTTTCCAGAAAGTCTTGATTGAATTCTGTCCAGATAGCATTAGTGTAACCAAGACAGTCAATCCTGCATTAAAAAAATTGCTCAAATTTTTCATGAATTTCTCTAACCTAATATCTTGTATGTCATCCTTAGAGTCATCACATCTGACCTAAAGCATGCCTTGTTCCCATTTT
The DNA here is from genome assembly GCA_007896445.1 of Puccinia hordei. NCBI lineage: Eukaryota > Fungi > Basidiomycota > Pucciniomycetes > Pucciniales > Pucciniaceae > Puccinia > Puccinia hordei. Next base: position 341,529 of record RDRW01000170.1, on the reverse strand, counting down.
CCCTTACATTAAATCAACAAGTGCCCTATATTGTTTTATCCTTAGACTTAAACTTTGTTTTGAATGAGTATTCTGTTTCCTTATACAATTTTAACCACAGTTCTCACTGAACACTTGGTGATTACTCAAACCCTTAACAGAGTAATTAAATAATTAATTCAATGCTACAGATGGACAAGCAAATGAAACAAGGCCAGCCAACCACATCTACCTGAAAGATTACATAAGAAAACCTTGAAAACTTTTGAAGTTGGTGTATCCTCCATTGCAGGCAGAATATACAGCCTCAAGACACCCAGAACCACCAACTCAGATCACCAAGGATTCATTTAGTTACAGCTCACCAATCTAACCAACCAAAGGCCTCTTTCAAACAGTACTTAGAATTATTTTCAGTCAGTCCCTTTTCTGAACCTTGTTTATCTGACAGTAGTGATTACCTGTCTCCACCACCTTTTCCCTCCTTCACTTTCCCCTTTTTCCTGCAATCAATCAAAGATCAAGATCAACTATAACAAATCAAATCAAATCAGATCATGTCATAATGATCAACAAGTCACCCTCTATCAACCTGGACTTCAAGTCTAAGAATAGGGGTTTATCAGTTCACTAATTCAGTTGTAGTTGTACCTCCACAATTTCCTTAGTGTGTGTGGAAGCTGTTGCACTTCAGATGAATCTGGAACATTTAAGCCAACTTTTCCAGTTTGAGCTCATTCCATTTCAAAGAGCACTCTAAAAAAATAAGAAACAATGGATCAAGATCAGTCAACTTTTTTCCATCCCTCTACTCTTTATCTTCTTCCTTCAACTAGTTTTCTTACTTATTACTTGAAATACAACCAGTAGAAACCCTTCAATTTGTGTCCCTTTGCCACCTTAGAGGCCCAGGTTCACATTTTATATATTCAAAAGTTTGAATTTTTATTAATAGAAGATTTTGATGCATAGAAATACTTATGAAGAATCTTGAATTTTCATTCTGTTGAATCCAGATTAAAATTACACAATGATCTACTAGAAAAATCTAAAACCAATCATATTAACCAGAAATCTAGATTTTTTTAAAGCCATTACATTCAAAATGTTTTCAAATGATTTGACACTCTCATTTTTCAGACTCAAGTGGAAGCGTGCAAATTTTGACCAAGAAGAAAAAGAGAGATTGAATTTTTTTAGTCTTATTTCTCTTTTTGAATACCAAAATCAGATTCATCATGATTGTAAGAAATTAAAGAAAATTTATGTTGTCGTTCGCCTGATAAAGTGAAATCCAGAGGATAATTCAGTGATGGGATTGGTAGCAATTTTTCAGAGTAGAGGAGAACAGATTTATACAACAAGTCTGTAGAAAAATTTCCACATTGATGGTTACCTTAAATGTTTTTAAGTCCTTTTTGGAGAATATCTAGATGTTGAAACTAAAAATTTTGAAACATTTTTTTTTCAAATGGACTCACCAGGAGTGTTTTCAGGGCACTTGTATGCAATTTCCATCACATAACTTTCTTGGGTATCCCTTCCACAGCTTCTAAGAAGTAGATCTCAAATTGGTTCCAAAGAAATTGATTAATGTTGGTTTGATGTCATCTGTAACTTGGGTTGATAGATAAATCAGTAATTACCCTCATGCTGTAACCAACTCCAGTTGATTTTTCCTTTGACATGTGGATAACTTTGGTCTTCATTTTGGGTGCCCAAAGAAATGGATGTATATCTTTGATTCATCCTATTCTCATTGAAGGCCTATTTTTGGCATCAAAAGACGGTATAGAGCAATGATAACAGTGAGTGATGATCCACCATGTGTGTGTTACATAGAAACAAAGATGAATTTTTTTCAGATAAGATTGCAACTGTGAGATGGTTCATTTTATGTGATGTTAAGATCACATCCACAAGCGGGAAGATATTTTTGGTAAAGCCTGATCTGTCTTGTAATCCCTGTTGATAATTCACACATTGATGTGAGGGATGGTGTTAATTGGATTATAGACTATATTCAAGGGCATATTCAGAAAACAGTGGAAACATTATTATGATGCAGTTTGAGAATGTTTAAAAAAAGGATGTAATTCTTACACTTTTCTCTTTGAAAGTGGGAGAGGTATACTTTCATTCTTACTGAGTTTATATGTGATTTTGACCAATGTAGAGGAGAAGAGGGACTCTCCTCAAATGTAAGGATACATGTTGTTTTGCTTTTCAGAGAAAACTTTTGACCCAAGACAGAAAGTTTTGGACACTCTTGAAAGAAAGAAAAAAGAATATTTCTTGAAGGAGATGAGAGCTTCAATCGTTGGTGTGATTTTGGAAAGAAAACATTTGATCAACAGTATTCATGTATACATTCTAACAGAATTCTGCCAAAGAGTATGAAATAACCAAATAAAGAATGTGGGGATTCCAATAAAATCTTTGTGACACAATCATATCTGACACATTCATTTCATTTCTATGTATGATTTACTTCAAATTTGAATTTGTGAAAGATTTGATCCATCAGCCAGAAAGAGTGTTTCATGAGTGAAAAAACACAGTTTTACAGGATAATGCAGTCCAGTTTAACAGTTACACCATGGCTAAGACAAGGCTTACAACCACAAATGCTGAATAAAAATGAAAACAACCAAGGGTATGTGCATGATCTTTCTAGAAATACATGCATGTGTGGAATAAGATTTGAGAGAAAAATGAGCTTGAGTTGTGTTTATTATTGACAGGTACAAGCACAGTCAAAGGGAGAAAAAGGGGAAAACGAAGCAAAAAAATAGAGAGAAAAGAAACAATTCAAGAGAGAAAAGGTGAAATTCTGGAAAAGATTACAACTTCTTCTGAGAATTTGATATTTGATTTTTTTGACCAGAAAACTCATGTGTGACCCCTGTTTCATTAATTTAAGCAACTACAGAATTTGACATGGCTTTGGGTGTTGATAAATGCACGCCCACACCAGGGGCACACCAATCCAAAATGGTGTGTTTTTCCCGCATGCCATTTTGGGTTGGCATGTTTGGCGGGCATGCCAAGGTTTGGTTGGTCCATGGCCAATCCTTGGTGTGCCGGCCAAACACACCAACAGTGCAGCATGCCCACCCCCATGGGAGTGGGCATTGTCAGCCAGGAGGATTTCCTCCCGGATGAAAAGGTTGTATAACCTTGTTGGCCAGGAGGAAATCCTCCTGGCCGTCAGAGATGTCCAAGTTGAACATCTCTGATGTAATCCATTAGCGTGCCTTGGATACACATACTGTATCTATGTTATCATTGGTGTGCTGGCGGGAAAGCCAATGGATTCCCAAGGCTATGGGTATAACTACATACATATTCGGGACTGCATACACAGGTACAGCAATCTTCAAAGGCACATGGCATGACTTACAAAACCAAATGGTGTGCCCGCAAAACCTTATATGGGTGGTCCTGTAAGATGGACAAGCACCAGGAAGAGTCTTGTGTGTATGATACTTGGACCTGAAAACACAAAGAGTAGCAACCAAAAAATGATGCAAGTCTAAGAAAACATGGAAGTCCCTAAATTTGAATTGACTTACTGACATATTGAACCCTTTTTCAGTCAAAATGGGATCGTCTTCTGAGGCAGTGCATGGGTTGAAGATATGAATCCAGAAAAACAAGAGTCCAATGGTTGGAATCAGAGTCCTTGTGGGGTTTGTTGTGGAAGTTTTACATGGTGAAGGTGATACAATTGGCAAAGTCAAGGGATCATTTTAAGGAAAAGGATATTTCATGTTGTCAGATGCCAGCCAGCACAGTAGGTGCACCACCTGACAGAGACCTTCTCAACGGAGTGGACCTAGAAGCACAGATTTCAGAAACATCTGTGTAGTGTGAGGAATATAATTATGTCACAGGTTGACAGATATACAAGTATAAGTAGGAGGAATCCCTCTGAAGGGAGTGGGTTCCTCAGATTCATTTTACCAAGCCAGCCAATACTGTAGTATTTGACTTCAGTTGAACACTGCAATTGGGGCCTTTGATTATTTTTCTTTTATCTTCCTAGCTTCTTTCCCCATATCTATGCTTGAAATTTCCTTACTAGGCAAGTTGAGCTTATATCTCCCCCTGTATCTCTTTTCCAACCTACCTCTCACAGAGAGCTCCAAGCCTCCGGTTGACCAGTCTTCAACAGCCCCTCCCCCTGGAGGAGTGGTCATATCCTCCCTTTCTTGCGGTTGAGTAGAGCTTTGGACTGAGAAGTTGTGACCAGCTATCCCTTCTATCCTAATCTTGGTGCAGTCACTTTAGAGACTTGCCTTGACACATGTGATAAATTGATGGTAAGTTGTTTTCAACAAGGTTTTTGTAGTATGCTTCAAAGATTCTCAGGGAGAGTATTTGGAGCCAGATACAGACAAAATAAACAGCTTCTTTGATTGAGGCAGCTTCATCTTGAGGATTTCAGTTGGTCAGGCACATAATCTTGGTTTAAAAACAGAGAAATAACCACCAAAGGACTCTTTCTTTGAAGATTTTGGCCATCCATCAGCCCAAATTAATCCTGCCATTTGAGGCCAGTTGTTTTTCCTGGATGAATGTAATTGGTCCTGTCAAAGAAGTGACAAACAAGTTTCTCTCAGCCTTGAATCTCTTCCAGGGACATCAAATAAAAAGGGACATATTTGACCTTGCAGAATGCTGGCTCACCCCGGGGTGCAACTACACAGGTGCCATGAGTGATATGATGATAGAGTGGGAGAGTAATGTGAGTAGTGAATTTTTTGGAGGCGTTTGGGTTGCACTGGTGGCTAGGAGGTACAAGGTAGAAGTAGATTTGATCTTGACTGTTTGTGATGTTTTCATTGGCTGGCATAGAAAGGAAACAATTGTGTGTCTCATGTTCAATTTATTGGCTAGATGACATAGATGTTTCAAGTGGAAATACTACTGTTTCTCTATTCAATTCCCAGCACTTTTGGTCTTTACCAAGGTGGCACACCCTCTTGCAAGACAAAGTCCTGATAAAAAATGTAGTTGTGGGTGAGTAAGATTCACAAGAATTATGGTGGGTGGAAGGGTGATGCTTGACATTGATGCAGGAAAATGCCAGGTCTGAATAGATGCTCAGTTCAACAGAGCCCAATCCACAATGTATTTCAAACTAAAATCTGTCTCTGTTTGAAAGATAAACCCGGTCTGAATAGATTCTCAGTCCAACAGCAACAATCTTCCTCCAAGCAACAGATTACAAAACCAATAGGAAGCATTAAGGGAAGGAGGGATGGGTCTATCATTTGGTAGTCAACTGCACCTGAATAGATGCTCAGTCCAACAGCATTGGCCCCAGAAAAGGGTGGTTGGTCTATCATGTTGTGGTCAACCAGGCCTGAATAGATGCTCAGGCCAAAAGCATTGAACCCCAGCCAATAGACCAAGGAAGGGAGTGGGGAGAAGTATTACTCACTTATTTTCACCATTGAAAGTAGAACCATCATCAAATGGGCCATTGGTGGTGGTCAGGAACAGTCAGACACTGAGACAATAGCCCACATGTCTACAAATAGTCATATAGTCTACTGGTTTAGTTAGACTGTTTAAAACAATCATAATTTGGTTAGGATCCAAGAATTAAGAATTCCTAAAAGCTCATAGCTAAGAGAACTAATCTTTTCTGTGGTCTGTTTGTGAGCTTTCTTGATAACCTAAGAATTCTTGAAATGTAAAAAATCACTCCTACATATACATAAATACACCCCATACAATCAATCCTCCGCCCCGCTTTTCTCCGGAGAACCCCGAACTGATATCACTCCGCACTGCAGCTCGGCCGGCGAGATTCATATCTATACCCAACCCAACCGCGCCTACTCATCCGGATGCACGTCGAACCCGGAAACATTCATTCGAGCCCACAAGTATCAGGTAGTCATCTCAAGACAGCTCAAGCGAATGAACTCTCTGCTCACCCATTGAAAGAAGACACGGTACTTCCATCTTCATCAAGATCGAAAGGACGAGGGACGAAAGCAAGGATGATAAACGTCGGTGGAAATCGGCTCGAATCGCCCAGCCACTCTAGTCGCCACAAAACCGACGCCTTCCGTTCCTCTGGCTCGCGCCGCGCAAATGTTACCTCCACGGAATGGCTCTCTAATTCTTTTGATGATAATCAAATGAGCCCTAGGAGTGTAACAAAGATAGTCGATAAGGAACTCGCATCCCAATATAATGGTCTGCTCAATATCCAGTTTATTTTGATTAGAATCTCAAATGCAAGATAAAAAAACATTTTATTTTGATCATTTGGCTTGGTTTCCCTTAATAACTGACGTTGGTTCACAATCACTCTTATGGCCCTTAGACATTGGGGACCTATTCTTGGAAAACGATTCGTCAAATGGCACTTTTCAATCTCTCAATAACACTTCACCTTCTGAAACCATTCCTGGCACGAGTGCGAGTTCTGAACCTCAAACAAATCACACTCCGGAAACTGTCACTGTAGCTGAGAGCGGCCCAAAAACTGCGATTGCTTCTCCGCCAGGGTCTCCTATCGCTTCATGATAAAGTCATGTCTCGAAAGTGCGTGTTTGATTGAAATGTTGTGACATTTGTAGGACTCCACTTCCCAATACGATAGATTGCCGGTCCTTCAAAACACTTCAATAATCAAAAAAATAAATCATTCGGTCAAATGGATGGCAATTATTACATAAATCGCACTTGACTGGCCCCCTTTTATGCCTCTATAACCCTGCAGTTGTACTTATCATTATTGATCCCATTAAATTCTGCCCTCGAAATCAAAACCCACTTCCCCGTTCTTCCATGTCACTTGCATCAAGGGGCAGCACACAAACTCTTACAGTGGCCCAAACCATGGACTTTGTCAAGATGAAAAATATTCCCCCCCATCTTGACTGGCTTGTTCAGCCATGAAAGCCAAAACTCAATTACCGGTATACAGCAAAATTAGAGTCTCTCCACCTTAATAACCCGTCTATCTTCACTAGCACAATAACCAGTATACAATGCCTTTCGATCAAGAAAACGCACAGCCCCATAGTTCAACTGATAATATTTGTTCTGATCAGTTTTCCTTCTCTTTTTTCAGCGGTTAAATTCAAAAGGTGGCCTTTGGTTACCCGTGATTCCCAACAAGGGTTATTTCGTTCTATTGACTATGTACACTACAATTAACAGCTTAAACTGTGACAGGCATACAAAACCTGGTACACCACTCCATTTACACCTATTTGTCCGCAGCCTGTAGATACATTCCTTGATCATTTTGAAAAAGTCGGCCGTTCATTTTGAAAAAAAATCAGCCGATCATGCTTGAAACAACCAAACATAAATGTATGGTAGGTTGGACCATAAGGTTCACAAGGAAGAAACACACTGATCACCAATCCAGGCTGCATTTTGGATTTCCTACATAGGGAAAAACTGAAATTAATCCAGAAAAAAATGGTTAAACAAGTGATAGAGTCTCTGTAAAAGATCACCAAACTAATAATTCTTCAACACCAGAGCAAGGTTTTGGTCCAGCTCCAGGAGAGACTTCTGAAGCTGAGAGAAAAGAAAGATCCCAAAAATTTGGGCTCCTACCACCTACTGCATTGGAAGAGTGTGATCAGGTAGAGTCAGACTTACCCACCTCATTTGAAAAATTAAAGGATCAGCCACACTCATCTTGTGAATTGAAAAAATTGGACCTGGCACAATTTCCATCAATCCTTGCCTATTCAAAGCCAAGTGGGCTGGGTGAGGTCAATGAACACACTGGATAACATATTCTATCAGCTCTTTCATCTTCATCAAAATTAATTCACAATCCAGAAATTCCACCCCTATTTGATCCATTGAGTTCCTATTATTTTCAAGACGGTTTTAAAAATGAACTGCAAGGACAGAATCATCCAAACATTCTGGACCCTTTGAATCAAGGAGAGGTATCCCATGGCCAACGTAAGATTAGAGCATCTAGTGAACATTTATTAATCATCATCCTGACTTAATTCTAAAGAAAATGGTCCCTATTTTTCCAGGCTACATCTTGAATCCACAAGGGGAATGTACTGAAGATATTGAACATGAAGCAGCCATCGAAGACCATGAAATTTGTCCTATGAATTAACAGATCCAAAAATATGTAGAGTATTATCAAAATAATTAGAGAACTTGGAATCAAAAATATGTTGAGAATCCTTTTCCAAGAAATATTGAAAACATAGCAGCCACAAATATCAATATAATGGATTCCATGAAGAAACAAATTGATAGAAATCAGGGTTATCATAACAACAAGGATTAAAACAAACAAGATCAAATAAATAACCATCATTTAGAAGTGGAGAAAAAGATTCATCAAGTTATATATTTTTATGAAAAAAAGATAATATGCCCTGGCAAAATCATTCAATCCAAAAAATTGTGTGAATGATGATTTTTTGTTTTTGAACAAAATTCTGATCACCCACCCAAAAATTTGAGAGCTATTTCATTCAAAGACATCCCAGGGAGATTGAAGCCTTTTGGTTGCAACCTTGCGTGGGAAAAAGTTGAATTTGATCCAGAAGAACAAGGAATCTTAGACAAGTTTTATGAGATGTCATTTTCAGAATACAGGTGTTCTATTCATCATCAATGGGATGAATTTGTTCAATTTACAACTGAATTGAGCTTGGTTGAGAATTCTGACAACCAAGATTGATCAATAGCATTAATTTGATTTTTCAAAAAGAGAGCAGAAAGGATTCCCAAATTGCATCTTTGTTGCAAAATATTAACATTAATTTTAAACTTAAAACTTTGATGCCCATTTGTGGAGAGATATTTAAAATACAAAACATTTTTAATACCAATGGTCAAAATCCTAAAAAAGAACCATATTCTGAATGGATCCAAAGTCTTTTGATGCCAGAGGCAGATGATTCAAGATTCCCAATTTTTGGAATCATTATTGTCCCCAACACACTAGAAACTTTGGGCAGATTCCTCTCAATTATTCAGATTATTCAGATGAACAGTTAGTGTTGATAAATTTTTTGGCTGATTCAGATTCATACACTATAGAACCCTATATATAGCTCTGTATTCTTTATATCATTGGACTGCATGTGTATCTCCTGACTCTGTTTTTCTGTCAAAATGTTCAGGTGAAAATGCTTATTGGGTGACAATGATAAATCTTCTAGAAAAAAAAATGTTTCTCCAAAAGGTTACTATGACATTGAAACAGTTGAGAATTATTTACCAATCAGATTTTTGTTTTTTGATTGTATAATTCATTTTAAATTATTTCTTCAATGGCCTCATGTAACTACAGACATGCAATATACAGAAGTTTTTTTTTCTCTAGTAGTTAGAGATTAAGGCACTTAAGCTGCTGAAAAAACAGGAACTGGCGGTAAACATGTCAGCCCCTCACCAAAAACCTCAATGTACTTTCAATTTTTGGCAGTAGAGCTTTACAAAAAAGTAAATGACTATTTCAAGTAGCTAGGGGACCAGGAAGCTTTGCTGCTGCACTTTTAGAGGTGCAATTCAAAATCATTTTCCATTGAAATTTATGCAACAATTAATTGGAGAGTGTTTTCTTCTTAAGTAAACCTCAATCTCTTGCACCAACAAACATATTTTCAGAGAAATTTCTTCTTGATGATTTTTTTGATGAGTCTAGATTCTGTTTCTTAAAGTAACATGAATTTTAAGTAAAGTTATTGATTTCAAACCAATCCTCTAATGTTGGAAGTATAGCCTGATTTGACAGTTTTATGTGGCCAATTAAAAGTATAATTCATTGGCTTGTATTTTTTCTTGATTTTTCTTCCCACACTCCATCTAATCAAGAGGACTTTGTGACCCTCTTGATATCCATTCAAAACTGGCCATTGAGAGGGTTTTGTATTTCTCTGATTTCTCTTGGCTATTCAGAAGTCTTTGTCTTGATAGCCAGTTCAACTGGGTATTGGGAAGCCTTTGTCTTCCTCACAATTTCAAGTTGTATTTTACATTGAGAGGGAGGTTATATCCCTCATTATATCCAGGATTACTGACCATCAATAGGAGGTTAGATTCTCCACAATTGCCAGTAAACCGTCTAAGCTCAAAAATTGTCATCCAAATCCTCTATTCCTTCCACATTGGCTGCTTGAAGAGGTTGCAGATATAGTCACAGAAAGAACTAATTTGTATCCCCCCAATTTCCAGTCTTACTGGCCATCACTGGCCGTTGAGAGGGGGTTTGTAGCCCTCTTGATAGCCAGATGTACTGATCATCAATATTGTGTTGTATCCCCCTTGATGGAAACTTGAACTGACCATCAATATAGAGTTGTATTTCTCTTTATTACAAGTAAAACTTACAATTGAGTGAATTTGCCTTGATAGCCAGTGCAAGCCATTTACAGGCCAATATATCCCTCTTGATGGCCAGTTTTACTGGCTATAAAGAGGGGTTTTTTCCCTTTCTATGGGCTCAAAATAGCTGGAGTGAACACACCCAGTAGCATCATATACGGTCACAGGCAAGTGTAGGGCGGAAATGAATTTTTAACCCCTTGCAATGTGTAACTACAGCAGCAGAGTTTTTAGAGAATAGCCAGTGCAAGCCATTTACAGGCCAATATATCCCTCTTGATGGCCAGTTTTACTGGCTATAAAGAGGGGTTTTCTTCCCTCTGCATGAGCTCATAACTTTCTATGGGCTCAAAATAGCTGAAGTGAACACACCCAGTAGCATCATATACGGTCACAGGCAAGTGTAGGGCGGAAATGAATTTTTAACCCCTTGCAAAGTGCAACTACAGCAGCAGAGTTTTTAGAGAACAAATTGTTGAGTGCAACACATTTTTAATTTTGAGTGAATCCAAGTTTACTTGGATCATTGGAAGTTAAGGAAAAAAATATTGTTAGACAAGACTGTCCAAGCTAAGCAGTTGTCAAACAGAGTCTCTTGGGCAGGTTCTGTACTCCAGACTGAGTAACTTGCAGAATGGTGCCTAAAGCGTAGTACCCTAGTCATTACATAATGTCATGTGCGCAGTCCCAGTGTAGGGTTATTCACAGTGCTGTCAGTCGCACAACAGCTACATGACAGCACATCACATGACAGCACATCACATGACAGCACATCATGTAGACTAGACAGTTTATGTTGCAACCTATTTTGGAGCCTAACAAAAAATGCCATATATATACTTACATTTGTGTATATGCATACACACATGCATCCTTCAAAAGGAAAAGGAAAACGACTGGCATAGTGAGGCCAACACAAAGCATTATTTCATGTGAGAGATGTATGTGCTGATGAATTGTAAACATACGTATATACCTTGAGAGCGAAGATTGGATGGGACACATGGATATGAAGAGAGATGAATGGGGGAGGGTAGGATGAAAAGGGTTGTTATTAAAGTTAAGTTCGCGTTGCGTTTTGCGAAACCTCAAAGCAAACCAAAACAACCTAGCAGCAATGGATCTAAGCAAACGACAATACCTCCTTATTATTAACTCTAAAAAGGACAGGATGTTGATGAGAGGAGATTTTTATTTATAGGTTGATGGCATTGATAGTGAAGCGGGGCACAGGTCACAGCAAATTTAATTTTGGTTGGTTTGTCTTGGGGGGTTTTGAACGTGTTCTTTAATCAGAGGGCGATTTTTTGGAGGCTGAGTCGGCCCGGCTTTTCTCATGCGGGAGACAAAAAAGCAACATAAAAAAGTAAGGAGATATGTATTAGTATTGGGAGAAAAAATGCGAGTCGCATGTCAGGGCGCTCAAGGGGATTTGTTTGGGCCCCGGTTGCAGTCCCGGCTACCCAGGAAACGAGAAGAGGTTGAGACAGAGGAGGGTAAAGAGAAAATAATGAAGACGTCGGGCATTTACACATCACGGCGAGGTGAACGGTCTCTCTCTTTGCGATCGTACCCGCGGTCACGTTCGCGATCCCGGTCGTCACGTGGGGGAGGACTGCGTCGGCGCTCCCGGTCGTAGCGACGTTCCCGAGGGCTGCGGTCACGTTCCCGGTCGCGACTACGGTCACGCGGGCTGCGATCCCGGTCTCGCGAGTCACGGTAGCCCGGAGAGCGTGATCGGTCACGTCGGCCGCCCCCTCCGGGACGCTATTCATAGAAAAACATCAGCTCTGGTACTTGCTTTCTTGAAACAAAACCCTACATACATCTTCAATAAGAGTGACCACCATCCCTTTGAGCTCGGTGCCATCGAGCTTACGGATCGCATTGTCGATGTCATCCTGGGATGCGAATTCGATAAGGCTGTGGAAGAGAGAGGTAGAATGTTTGAGCTGTTGCTTTGATACCACTGAAGAAAAAAAATGAAGGGAAAGGTGGACTGACCCTTCGCCAGGCATGTTACGATCGACATCGGCGCGGGTGACATTACCGGCTTGGCGGGCAAAGTCTTTCAGGTCCTGTTGGTTCGTATCCAGACATATCCAGGAAAACAACGACAGAAAGAAAGAAACGGTACGTTAAACGCCAATCCGACCAGAGTGTGCAAGAGAAGAGATGTCGATCCAGTGCGGTCAGAAGTGGACTGCATCCCCTGGTGAAGTAGAGTGAACAGAGGACAGCAATGCCGATTGCGGGCTCAGCATCAGCTCGAGTCTCTGGATTGTGGGGTTCTCCAATGGACTCCATCTTCAGTTCGCTCCACTAATCTTCTAGGCTATAGGAGATCAACAGGTCCACCCCAAGGCAAGAAATGTCATCGTTCCTCCGCCAACAAGACCTGCCAAGAAAAGTGAACCTGAGACCACCTCGACGATCAACTCCCATTAAAATGCCCAGAGACGTCTGTTTGATCCACCCATAATACGAGACAAGCCAGCCAGACCAAGGATAATTCTTTCGGACTTCATCCAAGAAACCAAGGAGTAAAAGGCTGATGTACCAGGCAACATAGCCGTCGGGTGGAAACATGGACTGAGCTCCTGGGCGGGGACTGGGTGGGGGAAGAGAAAAGTGAAGCGGGGCAAGCGGACCGACAGGAAGTTACACGGGCAAGATCCACACCGGCCACTTTAACTACTTAGAAGCCATGCTTTGGGAGGGCTTGAGCCAGTCAGGGAATAATGGGGAGGTAGCTTCGAGGATGGCCACAAGCAGGGAGAGTCGCAGAAAGTCCAAAAGCGTGAAGATCAGAGTCGTACCTGCCAGCTAGTTTCGTGGGATAAACCCTTGACGAGGAGTCGGAATCCACCTCGACGTGGACCACCGTGGCCTCCACTGTGCATGTCCCGACCTCTCGGTGCCTTGGCGAACTCGACGATCAAGCTACGAGGAACAACAAACGAAGAGCAGTCAATTTTTGAGATAGTTCTCGTCGATAACACGATGAGTAAATAAGCCAAGAAGTGATCGATCGGTCGATCGACTGACCGTTCACCCATGAAGTCACGACCGTTCAAGTCGTGGACTGCATCTTCGGCATCTCGGACTGAGTCATATTCCAAGAAACCAAACCCTGCCATGATTCGAACATCCATCAGGGTACCATAGCGACCAAAGTACTTCTCGACATCAGTCCGAGTAGCGTCAGGGGGGATTCGGCCTGGGGTGTGTGGGGGGGGGGAGGGGGGAGGGTGAGGCAATTATGATGATGATGATGATGATAAGTTATTAGAAGCAGTTTCTAAGAAGAGACAGATCGGAGTTCGTCAGAGAGCGATGCGACTAACCGACATAAATTCTGCGACCAGCGGAAGCCATTGTCTAAAGATTATTGTTAGAGTCTTACAAGACTGATTCGACTGAGATGAGATACGAGCTCGACAGAGAAGACAAGGTAGGCCTTGGTTCGGAAAGAGGTTTCCAAGTTCAGACTTCCGATGGATAATGTCCTGTGGATCGGTTGGATGAAGCCAACGGTAGTATTTGATTTTTAACAAACTCCTCGAAAAATGGGAATGGAAGCGGGGGAAAGGTTGTTGGAGTGGGTAGGTGTGGGAAGGGCCGAGGTCAAGGTGGATGGTTGAGGGTGGGATGTGACAGCCTGGTGACACTTTCGGATCGGTGAGGCGAACGTCATCTTAGGGTTCCGATCCGGCTTCCCGGATTGGTCAACGGCTCATCCAAACCCCCGAACTCGGCGCGCGTGTGCTGATCCGTTTGGGATCTTTGCGGATCTCAAACTTGCGACAATTTGTAAAGAGCAGGGTAGAAATGTCAGGGTTCACAGTGAGAATACTCATGAATCCTTTGGTTGTGAGAAAAGAAGAGAGCGGTTTATTTTTAGCAAAGTATGATTCTATAAGAATGAAAACAAAATGAATCCCACATTGGAAGGGTTAACAAAATTGAATAGCTTGATTACTTCATGGAGAAGCACCATGTTGGAATCTCAATGTGTCCTGTGGGCGCGGTCATGACTGGAATGTGACTGAAAATACCTATTTTTACCATGTATTTACATAGCCTTACAATCTTAAGAAAATATAAGTTACTAATCATAATATGCACTAATTGAAAATAAAGAAAAAAATCAAAGCAGCAGAAACTAGAAGACAGCGTGTCCAGTCAAAAAATAATTCATGGGTTGTAAAAAAAATAGTTCAAGGACCAGCATTTTTTGAAAATGAGGAATTTCACCAAGCTCATCAATTACAAAAAGGCGGATTTGATCATGTTTAATAAACCCTACACTACCACAATGATTGGATGGCCTGAGGCTATCCCAGTTGAAATTAGATGCAATCACCAAGTTTACACTTTTTAGATCTCAACTGATGGAATGTAAACCCAAGGGTGCCCCCTTCGTTTTATATTTCATCAGCTGGGATAGGGTGAATCCTAGTTTAACTAGGATTACTTCAAACCAGAAAATTATGCTGGCAGTGAGCTAATAACCCAATTTTGATTTTGGATAAATTCCCCTCCACAACCTACCAGATCAACTGAATTTCCAAAACCAGGAGCATTCATCTTAAAGCCAGCTGAAGCTCTTAATTTTCCAAAAATGAATATTTAATCAAAAACATCAACTCCTGCCAGCTCCCGTACCAAAAGGAGCTCGGAATGGTGTTGTGTTTTTACTAATTCTTGGACTTTTTGAAGGTTTTTGCATGGAACAATCATGGGGTTAAGGGCACAGCCCCAGTTGAATCTTCAGGTTACTGCCACTAGTATTCAGCCATGTTGATCATTGATGACCAGATCATGGGTTAATTTGAAAACATAAAAGATTGGTTTTTTTGATGGATTTTGATGATCTTGATGAAAATCAGTCCAAGAATTTGTAAAAACACAATATATTTCTTCATAATGGAATAGGGGATTTTAAATAACTAAGTGAACTTCCAGAAAGAGAAATTTCCTGTAGTAAAATTAACTTTCAGCAAAAAAATAATAATTTTCAATACACATTGATCAGAAAGAAATGATGAGCAATTATCCAAACCTAAAAACTTAAACACAAAAAAAAACTTGTTCCTCAGATTCCAGTGCAATTGTATGGGTTTGATTTATTCAAGTGGAGCTAGTATGCACCCAAAAATTCCAGAACAATTTATTCTCAAGCAATGAGGCCCTGGTATTTATATTGAATAAGTTCAGATCAGTCAATTCAATTTTTTTTGAGTGTACCCCAGTGTAGCTGGAATACCCTCAACCTAGCCAATTATTTTGGTAATTTCAGAGAATTACTTTCTAGTTAGAAAATCTGAACCACAAAGAGTCAATTTTGTTTTGATTCATTATTCCAAGCTACATTTGCATAGACTACTAAAAATATTTTGTTGAGTGAAAATGAAAAATATGTAATATTGAATAAAATATCACAGATACTAAATATGATGACTTGATTTGCAAGTATGAGTCTACCAATCACGTCTCTTCTGACTCCCTGTACTTTCTTCCTTCCTAATGATTCTATTGAAAAATTCAAAACAACACAAAATTTACTTAAAAAACATTAGTGACACCATCTGAGGGGGAAAATACATTTTTTTTTAAAGGATCCTCAGAATTTCACACAAGAAGTTCTTGAAGAGGATTTGTCAGATATGTGTAAGAAACTCTGGCTCGAATTCTATAAGGAGCAAGATACTATCACTGTGCTGAAATTTTATCATAATAATAATGTATATTATTCCCTCTATAGTGTCCAAAAAATGCACAGAGGGTAAACTGAACTCACTTTAGTTGTTAGATTGGATATACAAATGAGTCAATTGAAGAAGACTGATAGATAAGCTTGTAGGTTTGGCTATCTTTTGTCTTTTTGGGTTAGAATACCAAGATAAATTGCTATTAGCAATTGAACTGATTGGCAACTGTCAGAGGTGGTAGCATTTCAGAAACTTCTTGATAAGAAATAGCCCAAGGCCAAGAATGGGGAAACATAAGTTAGCCTGAGACTTATTCCAGTAAATAAACGTGGTTTGGATAAAAAGAAAAGAAAACTGCTCTAAGTGGGAGGAGAATATTCAGAGCACTTGCTAATGTTGTACTTGGGAAATATGCTGAGGATTCCATCCAAGGTGTGGAAATGGCCTCCTTTTACATTATATAGGTCCTTAGTAGGAGGTTATATAATGATTTTGTAAATTCTGCTCTAATTTAGTGAAATTCAAATGCACTATAATGAAATGGGATCCATGAATATTTTATTGAGAACAGTATTTTCTATGTCTCCATGTCCTCATGGCATTTATGTATAGCCAATCACATCATGGTCACATTCATTTAATAGAATAATGCTGGAAAATTACCAAACACTTGGGTGATTTCATTCTTATTAGCATGAATGTATTATTCTTATATTTATGAAAATAGAATTATTTTGTTTCAGATTATGAAAATACTTTCAATCTATATCCTATATTTTAATCCTTTTCCTACAAGTACCTTTGATTTGTGAAAAAGCACTAGAAGGAGTCGGAATTTGATGGTGGCTTGAGTGAGTTAACCAACCTAATTCTACATGAGAAGTTGATTTATTTATTTCATTATCAGCTGATACATATCTATCTTGTACAGCTAATTATAGATACTCTGGAGTATCTCTAGGGCTAACAGGATTTTAGAGCATTTTGCAGCCTGAAAAAGAAAAAAACTGCTTGAGTTAAATTTCAGATTTTAATCAACTAATTCCCTTCTCAGCCTTAGAGATACTTCAAATTATCCAAAAAAACAGGGCAAGAGATCCCTTATATCCTCATTTTAAGTGCTTTTTCTCTAGATATAAAACCAATCAGGCTGACAGGAAGCAGGTGAAATAAAATCAAGAGAGACTTACCAGTAAAGACCAGCCACTTGGGGTTGTAATTAGCCATCAAGAGTATGTAATTTGTGTGTTGGATCTGGTCTTGATTGTGTTGTCAACTTCCTCATTGTCTTTTGGATCATGTGGAGGAATTGGTGGAGACTTTTTTGATATGGTTTGAAGGGATATTTGGAGATTGGATTTGATTATGAGTGCCTGCTGGAGGATTTCTTTGAGCTAGATGGTTGGAGTGTTGGTGACCATCTCCAAGAGGAATGCTTGCTTGTCTTCTGACAGAGCCAGAGCCCAAATTCTTGCTTCAAACATATCTGGATTGGTTACAACTTCCCAGGTGTTATTGTCTCGTGCACACACCAGAGTTGGAGGGAGTTGGAGCTAATGCTTGATGCATTCAAGAAATTGATATTGTTGATTTGTCTTCCTTCCGATGCAGACCACATAACCATATACTTAAACAAAGCTGTATACTTGCCATACATTGGGCCTAAGAGAGAAACAGGATGCATCAACTGGTGAGTCTGGGGAAACCTCTCTCATAGTAGAAAGAAAAAGCATTCAGGGTAGATTTCCCCGCGTGTTTGCAGCTGCGCAAAAGTTAGTTCGCTGCGGGATAAAGTTTGAAAACTCGCGGCAAAAGTCGCAACCTTTTTCATTTGGGGTGTATTACTTTGACCACTTCCCCCCTTGAATCCTCAGAAGATGGTGGAAACATCCTAGTTAGATGATGTGATGTGTGTAGAGTGATCCGTCTTACAGCCCGGGAGCTGTAGGAAGCGGTTTGATCGGTTAGATGTCGGCAAGGCGATCAGCGTGGCAGATGTCGGTTGAACTTGCCGGGGGTTTGGTTGAAAACTTCGGCCATGGCGGCAGTGAATTTCAGGAAGATCTCGAACCCTGGAAAGTTCAAGAGCCCAGAGCTTAATAGTACATAAGCCCACCCTTCAAGCTCCGGCTCAACAGAACCAACTCAGCCAAGTCATGGCTTCCTTCTTCGCCACCACCACCACCGCCAATAGTATACCCGACTCGTCTATCAACTGGTCTCTCCTTGCCGGCGCCGAAACAACCAAGCCACCATCACTAACAAAATCCTCCGTCTCAGATGACCAAGACTCCCAAGACCACCCACCATCCCTCTCCTCCTCCTCTTCGTCATCTCCCTCAACCATGCCCTCCTCTTTGTCCCAAACTAGTAGAAAGAAGTTGACTCCAAAGGCCGAGCCTTGGATGCCTAAGATGGTCGGTCTGTCTCAAGACCCCAACGATTGGCTTTGGCAAATGACTGAAGAACCTCATCGGAGTCGTCGCAGGGCCATCCTAAAAGACCATCCAGAAGTACGTCTTCTCTCTCTCTCTCATCCCTTTCATCTCACACATAAATAAAGTAATAATCGTCTTATTGTTTTTCTTCTTCTTCTTCTTATGTACTTAGATACGCAAGTTGATGGGACACACTTGGACTACTAAATGGTTGGCCTTCTTCGTCGTCTCTCTCCAACTCTCAATCGCCATCTATTTCGGCCTACGATCAAAACACCAGGTCGAATCTGCCTGGAACTGGAAGTTTTTCTTGACTGCATATGTGATTGGAGGGTAAGCGCCTTTATCCTGAATGAACACCCTTTCCATTTCAACACGCTCGCGAACTTGTTTTGTTTTTTTTTTTTTTTTTGAAATATTTGTTTTCAATCTGGGAAATCTTTTAGGACAGCAAACCAGAACTTATTCCTAGCGATCCACGAAATTACGCACAACCTGGCATTCAAGAAGATTGCACACAACAAACTATTAGCCTTATTCTCCAACCTACCGATCGGAGTGCCTTACGCGATGTTATTCAAAAGATACCACCTCGAACACCATAAATCGCTTGGTGAGGATGGAATCGATACCGATCTACCGACTCGCTTGGAACTGCTCTGTCTCAAGAACGTCCTGGGTAAAACTTTTTTCGCGTAAGCTAACATACTCTCAATCTTTTTACACCATCAACTGGTTTCCTAACCCTTTCTTCCCTTCAGCACTTTTCAAATCCTGTTTTACGCTTTGAGACCCGGATTCGTCCGATCACAGAAAATCACCGGCTGGATAATTGCAAACTTTGCAATCCAATTAGGATTTGATTACATCCTATACAAATATTTTGGGTGAGTTGGCGTATCTTTCCTAAATCTTCCTTTTGCAAAAAAAAAAAAAAAAACCCAGCTAAGATCACATTTTTGTATGAAAAAAAACTAGATGGGCCGCGTTGATGTATTTGATACTATCTTCATTTCTGGCCGGCTCGCTCCATCCATGTGCGGCCCATTTCATAGCTGAACACTACGTGTGGAACGAAACTGGAGGGGAGCAAGAGACGTGGAGCTACTACGGCCCGTTAAATATCCTTGCCTACAATGTAGGATACCATAACGAGTTGAGCATCTCATCATCTTTTCTCTCTCATACCGGTCTCCTCATGAAGAAGCTACCTCTCTATGTGTTCAGACATCACGATTTCCCATCGATCCCATGGACTCGATTACCGGAATTAAAAGCAATTGCCCATGAATATTATGACCCTTTACCTCAACACCCTTCTTGGCCTCTGGTCATCATCAAGTTCATCTTCGATAACAACGTCGGTCTGTTTTCGCGCGTCAAACGGTTCCCTTTGGGTCCCCACCTTCCTGTCGTCCCTTTCGAACAAGAAGATCGTAAAAATATTTGAATCACCTTGCTCCCCATCTCTTGCTCGTCATCACCACTACATCCTCTTTCATTAGATTTCTTTGCTGTTACTTATCTCCATCACCCCTGCTCAACCATCGTGTAACTATTTTTCGTCCGCATACCTTTGTTTGTTCTTTCTTTCGCGAACAAATACATGTGGGATGGCAGGTCTTGCCCATTCATCCTCACCATCTCTTGCTTTTATACACCTTTTCACATTGTGTAGACTTCATATCACCCCCAATTTTTTTTTCTTATCAGCCTATGAAATATGGGAGAACGCCTGATGACACCCTTCCACCCGTACCGTACAATTGCTCTCTAACATCCCAGCGCTTTTTTCATGTATTTTCAAACGACCTCTCAGCGGGACTTGTTGCTCCAAGTGGTAGCGGGTGAAGTGACCAATCCATGAGAGATACTTTCATCTACATACTATAATCACCAAAAGGCAGGTGCCAAAAGGTGTGTCATGCGTTCAAATTTAAGCCTATAGTGACTTGGCAGTGATTATGTCAGCGAGCTATTAAGGTTCGTATCTGGGCATGGTTTCTCATCATCCACCAACCGTTATCGCGCAGGAGAACATTTGAGGAAACGTGAGTTCGTTCGTCTCGTCTGTTACATTCCATCGACGAACGGCGTGCCTGCGTTGGCACCAAGAGTTTATCGGAGTGAACATTGTCGAAGACGGATCATCTGATCTATGTCGACGAAGAGAAGAATCAGATGCTGATGAACGCGATTAATCTGACGATTTATAGGGAGCAGCTTCCTCTTAATATTTAAACATATAAAATTTGGTTCAAGATACATAACACATTCATCGAATCGAAATTTAATGGCTAATCGAGTCCCGATCACCACCGTCATTTTCGATATCGGTCAGTCAGAGTCACCCTACTTGATCTGTTTTTGACACCTTTTTCCCTCATTCGCCATCCCCATTCTCTATGATTTTTTTGAATTTTTGTTTTTTGGCGGTCGGTCTCTTGGGAAATAAAGGAGGTGTGGTGGTCAAGTCGCCTCTGTAAGCATTTCTTTTCATCGATTTATTTATATTCTTTGAGAAGAGATCTTAAGTTTTGTGGAAAAAAAACAACAACATTGACCTACCTACCTGGTTCTCGATTATATATATGTTGGACTAAAATGGACGACCCATATAGCCTTGGGATTAACAAGTTTGAGGAAACGCACGGCTTACCCCACGATTATCTGAACGTCGCTATCACTGCCCGAGGATCTGATGGGGCGTTTCAAAAACTCGAAGTAGGAAAACTGGAGTTATCCGAATTCTACAGCCAAGTTTAGTCTTCACAATCCTCCTTCTACTGCCACATCGAACGCGATTTCCTTTTTGAAGATTTTTTTAAATATCCAAAATCCTGTCTTGGGCTTGGATTCGGGGACCGGGTCTCACTAGTGTGTTTATATTACAGTTTGGGAGTCAAATGAGTGACTTGGTTTTTAATAATGCGGCATACGTGAGGTTCTGCTCAAAGTCAAAGAGAAGTAAGGTGACCAAATCGCTTCGCTCTTTTTATCAACCAATACCTTGGAATGATCTCTAGATTGCTTCAAATCTCTGACTATCCTTTGGTGCTCGATTTGGCTTCAGCTTGTCCACCGCTACCGACTAGCTTACGGGTCGATGGAAAACAGGTTGGTCATGACGCTCCAACAAAAAACCAAGAAAGACTGAGAGCGTGGTATACTGATGCCTTCGAGCAGCTATGGAAGCAGATGATGAGTGAGGCGTCCACTCACAACCTACCGATAATCAAGCTCATCAAACGTCTGAGAGGTAAACATTTCTCTTATGCCCATCTTTCCAGTAGGCTTTGGTCTGATTTCCTTCAACGAGGTCTCTAGAATCTGGAAAATATCGAGTAGCCGCCTTGACCAATAATTTTCAATTACCGGTTGGTGCAGCCGAAGGTGACCAGCAATCACTGGGATTAGCCCCTATGGAGGTCAAAAATCTTTTCCACGAGTTTATTGAGAGCAGTCAAGTAGGACTACGGTAAGCCTTCTCACTCATTTTTTATTTTTTGAATCTGTAACAGAAAGATACTATCTACGTGTGAGCCTCAAATAGTAATGACCTAAAATAATGTGGTGGTGGTACCCAAACCGGTTATTGTGGAACATTTCAGCAAACCGGATCCCAAGTTTTTCGAGTATGCTCTGGAGCTCCTGAAAGTCAGAAATCCAAATGAGGTCGTATTTTTAGATGATCTGGGGTCAGTCCACCCATTCAGTTCAACATCAAAATTTATGTACCTAGAAAATGGCTGATGCGACTATCGAAAGTATTAACTTGAAAGCGGCTGAAAAACTAGGGATCAATACTATCAGTAAATTGTTTTTCTGTTTTTTTCGTGTCCACTCAATTAGTTACCACAGGCACTGATTCATTTCTTTGTTTTCTTGTAAACCCTTTTTCTCCTGCACACAAAAAAAATATAGAGGTTGGGATCTATGATGTTAAACCAGCATTAGAAAACATTCAGAAATATCTGCCAGATATTGATTTGAGTGATTTAATCAACAGTGCAAAATTGTAAAATGATGTTCAACCTTGTATACACTAAAGTAATAACATGAATCTTTTGATTGAAGCAGCTAGCTCATGATTCAACCTGCAACCTCTCTGATCAAATCAGCAAATTAGCATCTATACATATGCCAGTTTTTAGCATAATTGTCTAGGTTCAAGTCATCCCACTTAAACTAGGATGCACTCAACCAAATCAAACTTGGTTGATCTCAACTGATGAAATATGAAGCCAAGGGACCCTGCTTTGGTTTCCATATTACATCAGTTGATATCAACCTGTTTTTAATTGGTTGGGCCCCCATCCTAGAGCTTAACTGGGGTGGATTCAGCCCAGGCAATTATGTTAGCAGCAGTCCATCCACAAGTTTCTTCTTCTCTCAAAAACAATTTCATCAAGCACTGGAAACTTGCCTTCATGCTGGATTTGCACCAAATTTTGGAACACCTTTAGACTCCTAAAATCCATATCCGCAGCTCAACTTTCAAGTCATCCACTGTATTCCTACTGTTTTGTTGTATGCAGTTCAAAAACCACTCTCAAGAAAAAAAAACAAAAGAAAATGAGGAAGTTGTGTGTTGGAATGAGAGGGAGTAGATTCCTGTCCTGAAGTAACCCAAGTAAGAAAAACAAGATGCAATATCACTTAATGATGTAGACAGATAATGTTGACTATTTGGTGGCAAAGGTTTGAGAAACAAATTAGGGGGTCCTGACTCCTGGGATAGGAAAGGTAAATTTTTGAAGAGGTCAATATTGGTTGAACATTCCAGGGAGGAGGGCACCAGATATATGTTGAGTAAAAAGTGGGGCAGTAAGAACAATGTTGTCCAAAGTTTGGCTCCACATCCCAACTTCTTTGGCCCATAATATGGCATAAAAAAAATGGGCTCAAAAGTCACACCAAGTGCTTGGGAAAACAAGACAAGGAAGGTGTCTGTCTGGTATGATTCTTGAGATGCAAGGCTGCTCTGTGTTTGTACTGAATTTCTGAACTTACTCTTAAACAATTCTTTCAACATTCTTCTCACCTTTTTGATCTTAAGTGTACATGGCATACTCTGTAAGTACATGTCAGATACCCCACAAACATGTACATGCCCGTAACTACTTGATAAGCGCATCTCTATGGGTGTTGCCAAACACAGTTGTATCCCACATTTAGCAACCCAGACCCAAAAAACACCCCCACCACAGCTGCTTGGCTTGCAAACACTATTCCTTTAGATATATGTACATGTGGCAACTTACAAGACTCTGGATGAATTGCTGTATTGAAGTGCGGGTCTAGGGGACGGTAATGTGACACCCCGGAATATGGATCAATCAGGTGGAGGTGGTGAGAAAAGAGATAGCTGTAATGAATGATCGAATCATTAATTGATAATAACTTTTTTTTGGATGTTAGATGAGGGCACAATCATTCTATAATGTTACATAGACTGGAACGAACAAAAGAAAGGAATAAATAGAATCCACATTGCTTTCCAGACATGAACATGAGTGGATTGTGTTTGCAAAATTAATCCCCTCCTTCAATGTTTGGCAAAAAAGTGACACAGCAAGACAACCTGAAAGTATGTCTATGGATCTCCGGCTTGGTTTGAAGAAACTTGTTCTACCTTGAGCTTCTGTCTCTCTTTTTTACCTTTACGTTTCTTAGTAGGGGGTTGTCGAGAGGTTTCGCTTTGATCCTGAGTGACAGACTGAGAAGTAGAAGCTTGTTGGTGTTGCTGATTAGGATTGGTACTCAGGGCTTCACCCCACTTCCTCGTCTTGAGCTTTTTACGCAACTCTTTAAGTTTCTTTTTTCTTGTAGCTAGCTTTCGGTCGCTGGTAGCTGATCGATAGGGTGCTAGTTTTTTTAATCCAATTACTTGGTTCAGCTCGGCGTCTGTCGCAAGAAGGATTTGTTCTGGGGTCATCCAATCCGTCGCCTCTGTCTTGGTGTAATGGAACCTCGTCGGTAGATCTCCAATCTTGTTTTGAGCGTTCACACACAAGTCCAAGAGATGTGAGTCTATGTGTCAAATCTGGAAATGATGAGGTGATTGTGGCATACCATGTCTTCACAATCTAACTTGTGATACTCATCCAATGCTTCCAAGAGCTTTTTCTTGCGCTCCTCGGGAGAAAGCCCTTCCAGGTCATCAACTTTCTCAGTTTGGTAGGCTTCATCATCTTCTTCTTTCTCCGGATCTTGGGCTAGGGCACGTTTCTTCTCAGCTTTTGTCAAACGTTTCATTTTTTTTGATAGCTTTTTTGGACCAGGTTCCAAGGGATCATAAGCATCGCCACCGGGTTCGAAATTGATTTCTTCCCTCTGGGGAGCTGTTTCTGGGAGGATGTCGTCGATTTCAATGTCATCTTCCCATACTGGTTTACCGTCCGGGTCCTGGTTTTAGGGAATCAAGTCAACATCAATTTCAATAGAGAACGTATTCAAAGTCAACCCACAGTTTTACCGTAAAAGTCATTATCAAACACTTTTTGCATTCGAAGATCATGACTTTCAGGGTCGAAGTCACTGTCCAAATCTATGTCGTCGAGGTTACAGTCTGATGCGGAGATACAAAGATAGTCTGGTTGAGTGCCGGAAGTCCATGCTAAACAATCAGAAACACTTACCCCCAGCACCAGCATTTTTGCGGATAGTCTCTAGTTTCTTCATCACCTCTTCCTTTTGTAGTGCTTTTAATCGTTGGAGTTCTTCAATACGCTGTTGCTTTTCTTCATCTTTCCTAGATTTCACTGCTTCTCGACCAAGTTTTCGACTCTCATCCTGGCGTCTAGCTGAAGGACCTGTATTTCGTGCATGTGTGGTGACTGTAGGATTGGGACTGTAAATAATTCACCGGATAAGCTATAATATCACTCGTTCATTATCCCGAGGAGAAGTAAAAGATTGCGAGCTTACTCTTCAAATCGAAAGTTATAGGTAGTCTCAAACTCTTCGGCCTTTTCGACAAACTCTTCATCTTCTTCATCATATTCATCACAGATCGCAGTTTTACCCAACACACCAGTATTACTTCCCGATGCATTGGACTTTTTTTGTTTAGAATGGTCACCAGACTCGACCAGCTCTTTGTATTTTGGAATTTTTCTGGCTTCCTTATCAATCCATCCACGACCTAGGACGTAGGCTCGCAAGAATTCATCGTCATCTTGTTTTGTTTGATGTTTTTCTTCAGTTTGTTCGGAAGGATCGTTGTGACTACCAAAGTTTAATTGGAGGGCAGTTTGAATGTCATCGCTGCCGACCTGTTCGATTAAGAATCGTTGGTATTCTTCATCCTCTTTTTCAATTTCTCCAAACTCTTTATCTCTCAGCACAAGCATGTTTTGTATACAATCCGAGCTGTTATCAGAGACGTTATCATTGTCGGCGTCATCTTTAACCAAGGCGTGAAAAGCTCGCTTCGTTTCATCCCTTAGTGCCTCGGCTTCTTCTACCGGTGTGGGTTCGTAATGTTCTGGTAACGGCTCATCTTCATCAAATTCCCGACCTTCGTGGGCTAGAAGTGCTTTACGATGATAGTCTCTCAGTTTCATAGGTTTTTTCTGATTCCTCATTTTAGATTTATCGTGTTTCAGCTGCTGAGCTCGGACGACCGCGTTCTGGGCTTCTTCCTCTGTTCAAAAACGCATGTGCAAAACAAGGTCGAACGTCAGATTTTAGTGACTCTCTCTTGATACTATGGACAATGTCGACCGGTTGTGATGAAAAAATATGCAAAAGAACCTTCAAAAACATTTTCTTCAGACTGGTATAACTTGGGATCTTCTTTTTTGATACGAGCAAGTGTCTTCAAGATAGCTACATCGACCTCTGGTGTAATAAATTCGGCATCCGAATCTTCAGAAGAGAAGTCTTCCTCACTCTCAGACGGCTCATAATCCGATCCGTACTTATCTTTCACTAGAAAAACCTCCAACGAAACAAACCAGAGAAAATTGATTGATTTATCTGAGATTTCTTGCTCCCTTAGACTTGAAAAGTAAAAAGAAAAACAGACGTTTCATTAATTCTTCGCCCCGTTTCTGACGTTCAAATTTCTGAGCGTATCCTTCGTTATACTGAAAGGAATCTGTTTCATTGTTCCTAACGGGTCGCTGCCTTCCATCGGAGTGATCTTCGACATCTTCAAACAAGTCAATGGGCGCCATTCGGTTATGATCAACTTCTTGATGCGAAATTGCCCGAGTGAAGACAGTCGTTGCATATTTCATCTTCCATCTCCCATTGTGGGAACATGTGCTGCGGCGAGTCTGGCAGGTGTATGTGACATCTATGTCACAACCCCACTCTCACAACCCAAACATTTTTTTTTTTTTTTTAAGTGTAATCTGGCCTATGGCATTGCACACTATGAATCTAAGTAACATCAAGATTTGTATGTACAAAAAGTAATTCTGACAAAATTACGGTATAACCGCTAATGACCTAAAAAACATTCAAGGGGCTAACAAATGGGTTTATAAAGAGAAAAGGAAAGAGGAGAGAGAAAAAAGAATGAAAAAAGAAAAAGGGGAAGGAGAAAACAAAGAAGAAAACACATATTGGGATGCCATTCAGCATCACAAAGGTAATTGATTGGAGAAACGTGTGATGTTCTTCAAGAATTGTGAATTTGGTTCGTCAGCCTTCCTGTTCCCTAAAGACTTGTTGAGTTGATTGGGGTTGAATCAAACTTTGAGTTGTCGAAGTTCCCTTCTTAGCTCCATTCGATGTCTTTTAGTCGCTGGACAAAAATTCATCAAATGGCCCACAGTTTCCCTACTTCCACACCTAGCGCAGAGAGGGTCAAAACTTCTATGAATGCAAAATAAGAAGTTGTTCAGTGAGCAGTGCCCTGATGCCAATTGATTAATCAAAGAGCTTGATGGGTGTCCCACACGAAGGGGGTTTCTACTCTTGTCAGGTTGTGGAGCGGTCTAGTCTTTCCTGAGAAATGGTCGATGAATCGGTGGCAAAAGTTAGCAAATCCAATGAATCACTGAAGTTCAGTCACATTCTTTGGTGCGGGCCAGTCAGTTACTGCTTGTACCTTTGCCATTCTGATCCGGTTGCATGATATCAATAGTCCTAGGTATTCTACTTCCGGCCTTGAAAACTCACACTTTTTGGGTTTCAGCCACAATTGGTGCTTGCTCAATGTGTCCAGTATACCGCCCACTGCTTCCGCATGGTCCAATCCTTTCCATGTGTAGATCATGATGTTGTCTAGGTATGCGGTGGTGTCCTTCCCAATCTGTCCAAGGAGGATGTCTTGCATGAAGTATTGGAAGTATCCCAGTGGGTCCAAATGGCATGGTAAGCGGTGTGAATTGTCCTGCCCAGAAGATGAAAGCTAGTTTATCTTTTTTGCCTTCCGCAACTCGGAGGTTCCCATATGCGTTCTGGACGTCCAGCTTTGTAAATGTGTCCGCATCCAAAAGGCTGTCAACTAAGTCCATTGTCAGTGGTAGCGGGTACTTGTTCTTCACCGTTACGGCATTGAGTCTCCGGTAGTCAAAACAGGGCCGTAGGTTTCCGTCCTTCTTCCCAGTGAATAGGACCGGTGCCGCCCAAGGGGATGTGGTCCGCCGAATGGTCCCGTTTGTCAATCCTTTGTCAATCATAACGTCAAGTGCCTCGTTCTCCGCCAGGGATAGCGGGATGATTCTTCCGGCATGTGGGGTGGCTCCTGGGATCAGGTTGACGCAGAAATCATACTTTCTCTGCGGGGGAAGCCTCATGGCACTCAATTTCCGGAACATGTCAAGGTGTCGGTGGTAGCACCGCGGTACTAATTCTTCTGTACTCTGTACCGCAGTTGTGGTTTTTCCTTTTGCTGCCAATCGGGCCGATGTTGACCATGACGTATTGGCCGCATTGATCACTGCTGGGGTATGTCCTAGAGGGGAAAGAGGCTTGCCAGCTGTTTTGGGAATCAAATGCGGGGGAGATGTATCAGACTCACATTGCGGGGGTGTTATTGTGCTATAAGCACACACCCCCTCGTCACTAATCCTAGCTTTCCCCAAGGGCCTGTAGACCGTTTGCAGGGATGTTGGCGGAGAGGACAATACTGCCTTGGCAGTAGCAATAATTTCATTGGTTACCTGGTCAAAGCGTTGGGTCTCGGGGTTCCTTGCAGCGATTGGGGATCTATTTACGAGGTGTAAAAGCTTGCCAGCTGTTTCGGGAAGTAAGGTATGGGGTGGGGGGTTGTCAGACTCACATTGCGGGGGCGTTATTGTGCTGTAAGCACACACCCCCTCGTGACTAATCCTAGCTTTCCCCGTGGGCCTGTGGACCATTTGTGGGGGTGTTGGCGGAGAGGACAATGGGTGTTTGAAACTATCCCCTGTCAGACAGGGGGTATAAATGCAGTGTTTTATTGAGTCTGACAGGGGATAGTTTCAACCCCTTTGATACTATCCCCCTGTAAAACAGGGGGTGTATCAATGCAGTGTTTCATTGATACACCCCCTGTCTGAAAGGGGATGGTTTCATCCGGAAAAGTTGAATTTTTCAAGTTAAATTTTTCAATAAATGGCTTTTGAATCATGATGTTTACTTCAATTCGATTTTCAAGAGTGGTTTTAATTCCAGGTTTAATCCCAAAATATCAAATTTATACAAAATAAAACATTAATTGTAGGTAAATGACTGTGCTATAATTGTACCAGAGTTGAATACCACAAGGAGGTCATGTTAGCCATGTTTCAAAGACTATTTTTGGAACCTTTAATTTCACCTTATCAATCTACTTACCACTCCTTTGGGTTTCAATTCATGTTCATATCACAAGTTTATCTTCCAAGGTGGTGGAAGTGGTGGTGGTGGATACAGATCTTGGGGTGATGTATGCACATTTAAACTATGACTGGATTATCTTTAAGATTGATACAGTCAAGCTTCCCAAGGACTGTGATATACATCAAACATGGTTGAATGAATTTCTCATAAAATCTCAATCAATAATTCATATTTTAGAAACAATCATTCATTGCATTTGTCAAAGATCTATCATTGATTGAAGTTTTCTTTTTGAATACAAACTTTCCTTGACTCAGAAATTTCTAAAAAACTTGAATCTTGGGAAATTCTTTAAAGAACTACATAAAGATTCTCCTCCAAATCAGGATCATATGGTGATAACACAGATAAGATAGGAAGTTAAATAAGATTGGTGTGCACCAAGGATACACACAAGATACAGCTTGAATAAGTCAGGGATACAGAGAAGCCACCTCCATAGAGGTTCCAGTGTTTTTTTCCCTTGTGATAGTAATATAAGAGTATTCTAGTATGTAGAAGTCCTTAAAATACGGGATAATAACTTAAATAAACTATTTAATTATCCCTTAGACATATAAATACAATAGTAAATAACTTTTGACATAAATGTCACAATGCTTATAATCTGTCAGCTTGCTAGTATGACAGGGCAACCTGTCACAAGCATTGGAAAACATTAATAAAATAAAAAATACATGTAAAAATATATTACATCAAATAATAGTTGGAGTATTATTTGATATTCTAAATCTAAGCTAAATTTTACCTAGGGTACCTCACTTACAGGTACCCCTAATTCCTACTCCTTGACTTTGTAAACCACCATTAAATTTTTAGCAAGTACCTTTTTAAATAAAAGGCACTTACATTAAGGTATGCTTATATATATTTACACATATGCTTAAACCCCATTTTCAGTCATGGAAATGAGGTGTTGTGTAAATTAGGGGAGATAGTGTAAATCCAGGGTGTGTACTCCAAAACCTGCATACCGCAGTCCGCACAGCTTGAACCAACCCACGGGACTCAGAGCCTGCTCCAAAGTTGGACTACAAGCCCCCGTGCAAGCTTTAGACCCCTTAAAGGCTCCCCATGTGGCATGCGGACACCAGAGCCAATAAAAATAAGGCCTTGTTTGGGAGTGTTATATCACGGGTGTGTTATCACAATTTTTGTGAAATATTATCTTCGGGCTGTTTGGCAACAGTCTGTGTATAGCATTGTAACCAAGTAACATAGCACAATCATACGCTTGCCAATAATCATCCGCTCATACATTATTACGGGGCATAGTAATGAGCATATTGCATGAACTTTGCATAGAATATTACGCCTGTCATATTGCGCTCCCAAATGATACCTAAATACTAAAGACAACAAAAAGCACCCTAGTAACCTCATTACATATGTTACATATGTAATAAGGATTACTAGGGACTAGAATATATACTTAAATTATTTTATATTATTGTATACAATAAAATAATTGCAGTAACACTAAACAACAGTACTAAAAACAAATACTGTGGCTTATTATTATAAAAAATCAATAAGCCATAGATACTATCAAATACAAACCAGTACTAATGAACTAATTACTGTAATTAACATATTAATAAATAATATTTTTAAATAAATAATATGTATTAACCTTGGTGACTTATACCCAAGACATAAGCTGCTGAATTGTCACCAAGAAGGCCAAAATGTGGTCCAAGCACCCACAAGTTGGCCATTAATACCTACAGGGTCCCCAGAGGGATCTCAAGACTATTTAAGGAGCTCTTCAACCGCCCAAAGAAGGCTCCTCATGCTTTACAATACCACCCAGACACTTACCCACCTTTTGTCAGATACAAATCTCCATAAATAGCCTGGTAAGTCCCTTAGTAGTATTCCTTTAGCCCTGTCTTCCCCACAAAACACTACAGTTACCATCCAGCTCCATCCACCACCTTTTCAAGCGCTCAAAACTGTCCTGTTTTCACCCAGAATATCCTCAAGTTCCCCCAGGATTATTGCTAGTAAGTAATAACCCTTCCTTCTTGAGAATATTCCCCATTCCTTTCCACTGAGATTTAAACCACCCCTGTTCAAACAGGCCCCAGTTTTTCAGGTTATTAAATCCTCTGCATTTACGTGCAAGATACCTTAGAGGGATTAAACCACCCCTGATTTATCAGGCCCCTCTGATTTTAATTATATTAAATTTATTTAATACAATTATTACTGCTTTTTTTCTATTTTATGCATCTAAATTCCCCTCATTATATGGTAATTAGACTCCATATTCATCTCCCAGATTTTATACTCAATTACTTCATACTTTGCACCATGTGTAGCTAGAGGGATTTATCCTTGGCATCATGTAGGCTGACATAATCTTTAAATATCATTAACTAATACAAATACATACTGTATAAGTTAGACAATATAATAATACATGGAAGCCACAAAATAAAAGGAGGAGATTGACATTAGATACCTTCAATAAACTCATGGAAACCTTTCCCAATTAGAAAAGAACTGACAAGCTCAGAAAATCACAGGAAAACAATACATGATGACATCTTTTCCCAGGATACTTGCTTGTAAAATTATTGAATGAAGAGCTAATGAATCACTCATCATGAAATTAAAACAAGCATTCACACATTACATAACTGTGCATATGAAATAACCCAGTTAAATTGAACAATACATTTGTACTGTAATTTGATTATTTATTTTAGACATTTATTGATCACATGATCAATACATGTTGTACATTAAAACAAGATCTCTAGAAGTGCCCCCAGATGATTTCATTAGATGATTTACAAGATGTACTATTTATTGACACCATGTACATATAGTAATTTGATGAATTACATCATTTATTTCTACTAAGGTTAACTCCTTCCTTGGAGTGTTCCCATAGCCAAAATAACTCTTGATTTTTTGCAATTAAATATCCAGAAAGGCATTTAAGAGGTCCCTTCTTTCAATGGTGGGCCGCTATGCTACGCTACGCTATTTGACCTCTAACTGTTAGCGTAGCGGTTATGTTTTTTTTCCAGAAAATCTGTAGTGTTAGCTGCCGCTACACTCCACTATACTAACAGTTAGCGTAGCAAGAAATTTTTCAGCCAAATTTTTTTTAGTGTTAGCAACAAGTAGCGTAATTTTTTTTCCACTATTGAAGTTCCCATTAGCGTAGCGGCATAAGATCTTTGCTACGCTACACTAAATGTTAGCTGTTAGCTGATTTTTTCCCTGATAAATGTTAGCTGTTAGCTGAATTTTTTCCCGCTAAATTTTAGCTATTAGCTGATTTTTTCCCACTAAATGTTACCTGTTAGCTGATTTTTTTCCTGCTAAATGTTAGCTGCTAGCTTAATTTTTTCCCACTACACTATGCTCAACCAGTGCATTGTGTTGGCCCGCAGCCAGCTGAGTGAACAGTCTGAACAGAATTTTTTGGGTGGATTACATCCCTGCTTGTTTCACCAATAGTTGTGGTGATGTGCTTGGGCAAAGAAAAGGATGTGGGAGCGTTGAAAGTTTTTCCCTTGCACAAATTGTCTTGCATTGAGGCTGTGATTCTTTTAAATTAATATTTTCATGAATCCTGTTGAAGCATTTTTTTTCCAGCTTTACTCGCTTCCTTTGAGTTAAATCAGCATTTCTTCTCATTCTCTGATGGACATTCTGATTACTGTTCTGGGCAATTTCCATATAAGGAAGATGTGTTATTCAAGTGGAATTTGTCCAGGCAGTAATCATATTTCCCAAAGCAATGAAAGAAATGCATATCAAAACATTGGAAAGAGAAAAGATGCAAAAGAAACAAACAATTGTTTTTGAAAAAAAAAATAAAGATACAAATTAAAAAAACAAAAACAAATCATAAATAAGTGGTTTTGATTGCTTGTACTTGTGCAATTACAAGAGTTAAAACAGTGATTTGATTGCTTCACTTGTGCAAGTACAGCTTGTTGATTGCTTTACTTGCACGAGTACAGGATCCTGATTGAGCAGAGTGGACCAGCTTTGATCTCAGACTGGTGAATTTATCACTCCTGCTATATTCAAAGTAACTGCAGAATACCTAATCGGTGTCACTCTCATCACAAATATGAGGCATGAAGTCTGAAC
The DNA here is from genome assembly GCA_007896445.1 of Puccinia hordei. NCBI lineage: Eukaryota > Fungi > Basidiomycota > Pucciniomycetes > Pucciniales > Pucciniaceae > Puccinia > Puccinia hordei. The sequence continues at coordinate 308,108 of RDRW01000170.1, read as the reverse complement.
TGAAAAAAGAAGAGGAGATTGATTGAAATTTATAGGAGCTCTCCGAACTTGCTGGGGCACCTGACTGACCCCTTTGAGTTCAGCAACTGATTAAATAACATGGGTTTGAAGATATGGAAGCAATGTTGGGTTCAACCTTGTAGGAACTTAGTTAACTCTCAGGGGCACCTGACTGACCCCCCTTTGAATTCTCCTGCTCGGTGTTACCCTCATCACTACTCTTTTAGTATAGCAGGAGTGATAAATTCCCCTGTCTGAGGTCAAAGCTGGTCCACTCCGCTCAATTAGGATTTTTTAATTTTTTTTTTTCTTTTTTATTTTTAATTTTTAATTTTTAATTTTAATTTTTAATTTTTAATTTTTAATTTTTAATTTTTAATTTTTAATTTTTAATTTTTAATTTTTAATTTTTAATTGTTAATTTTTAATTTTTAATTTTTAATTTTTAATTTTTAATTTTTAATTTTTAATTTTTAATTTTTAATTTTTAATTTTTAATTTTTAATTTTTAATTTTTAATTTTTATTTTTAATTTTTTAATTTTTAATTTTTAATTTTTAATTTTTAATTTTTAATTTTTAATTTTTAATTTTTAATTTTTATTTTTAATTTTTAATTTTTAATTTTTATTTTTATTTTTATTTTTTATTTTTTTTTTTTTTTATTTTTTATTTTTTATTTTTTTTTTTTATTTTTATTTTTTTATTTTTTATTTTTTATTTTTATTTTTTATTTTTTATTTTTATTTTTTATTTTTTATTTTTTATTTTTTATTTTTTATTTTTTATTTTTTATTTTTTTTTTTTATTTTTTATTTTTTATTTTTTATTTTTTTTTTTTTTTTATTTTTTATTTTTTTTTTTTATTTTTTATTTTTTATTTTTTATTTTTTTTTTTATTTTTTATTTTTTTTTTATTTTTGTTTAATTTTTTTTCTTTCAACTTTTTTTTTAAAACAATTTTTTGTTTCCATGTGGCTTTGGGGCTCATACAACTGAGCTTCATTTGGCCTCAAAATTGAGGATTATTTCCTTATTTTGATGTTGGATTTATTTTTATTGAAATGCCTTTGATGTTAAATGATGGATCTTGGGATGTCACCGTTCTGGGGACCTCATTTGAATTATCAGAGGCATGAAAATACTAATTCAAAAGCAGTTAGTGTATCAAAGCCTCAGTTAAGCTGAAAAGACATGCTAACATTTCTACTACTCCTGCAAATGCTATAGCATACTGCTAACTAAAACGTAGCGTTTGTTAGTAACACCGTAGTAACAGGCAAAGTAGCGTAGCGTTTGTTCCAGTAACACCGCTAAACACACTAAGGCAGCGTTAACTTTTTTTTTTGATTGTAGCTGAAAAGGCGTGGCCCGCACGCCTTTTTTTTATCGGCGTGGGGGCTACGCTGCGAGACTTCAGGCGTGCGGTCGCACGCCCTGTTCAGAAAAGGGCGTGCGAACCGCACAGTTGGCATAGCTATGAAAGGCAGCACGGCATGCTATGTCATGCTAACAGCATTAGCGTAGCTGGAAAGAGCGAGGAGGTTGTATAACTCGGCCGGAGGGACGAGGAGGCTACCTCCTTGGCCGGACAGTTAGCGTTATACAACCTCCTCGGCCGGAGGGAGCTGGAAAGAGCGCTATGCTAACAGTTAGCATAGCTGAAACCTCCTTGACCGGGAGGGCGCTACACTAACAGTCCTATCCCTCCCGGCGTAGCGTATTCCTGTCCCTCGGTCAGCTGTATAACACCGCTAAACATCAGGGCGTGCGGCTGCAACAGGCAATTTTTGTAGTGTTAACTTTTTTTTTAAGGGCGTGATGTCATGCTAACGCTACACTACCCACTATTTTTTTTCAATGAATTTTTTTTAGCGTTAGCTGAAAAAATCTTCAGCTAACAGTAACTTTGTGTTAGTGTAGCTAAAAAACCTAACATTCCGCTACGCTACAGCTAATGTTAGTGTAGTGGGCCTACCGTTGCTTCTTTGCCCTGTATTTTGATTCCCCAGCTTTATCATATTCAAAACCAGCATATAACTACTGCCCTGCTTAGTAGATCAGTCCTCAAGACTCAAAACCTCTTATCCTCAACTAAAACTCTGTCCAGTCTTCAAGCTCAACTTTCCCACCGCTTACAGATGTCCAGTTTACCTTGAGAAAGCCTCCAACCCACCTCTCCCTACAGTAAGTCTTATTTCATCAGGAGTTGTGGCCCTTTCTTAGCCACCATTTTTACTGGGCACTTAAACACCCCTGCTTGCATGCCCCAGTGTAAAAAGGTTACAAAGCTTCTCTGAATTGTCAAGAACACTTTTTGAGGGCACCAACAACACCCCTGCTTGCAGGCCCCTCCCCATTAAATTTATTATGTTTTAATATTGATAAAAAGATTAAAACCATCAAAAATGATTTATTACATATTATGTTTGCCTTGAACCTTGTTTAGGTAGAGGGATATTAGTCCTTGGCATCATAGTGTGACAGAAAAATCTAATCCAACTTTTCTACAAGTGATGTGAGAAATTAAAAAGGCATCTTTGTACCTTGCTACATTGCTTGTAGAGAAGTGACAATATGTTTGTCCCAGTGGTGGATTATTTGAAATTTATCAAAAACAAAGAGAATAAAAAGAAGGAGGTCCTCTTCATCCTTGATTGCAAAAAAATTAATCATCCTAGTTTTTTTTTATGACCAACTATCACTCCAGAAGCAATGGTATCTCGGGGATTAACCTCAGGTATGATTTTCCAATTGAAAGACAATACTCAAAAATTTGGGAAATGAAAAAAATCTTAAGAGCCCACAATTTTGGAAAGAAAAAAAGTGTTTGATTCTTTTCATCTTGTAAAGAGTTTTCTAGCAGTCAAATTTCCTTCATTTTTTAATCATTTTCAACTGCTGGTCTTGTTTCTTTTCTTTGGACCAGCCAATGTAGCATCCTTGTAGCTTTCAGGAAAATCACATGTATTGTTGATATCATACTTGTAGAAAGAATGGTAATCATAATTGATTGATATAATGATAACTTGCTACAAGGGAGTAGAAATGATGAACATCTACAGTATAGTTCAGAATATAGATAAACAGGAGCCAGGTAGATAGGGAGCAGCCAAGTGGAGTGAGTCTTGATAGTATGTAATAAATGACAAGAGCCTAATTTCCTGGAATGCAGTACACCATGGATGCAAATTGTTGAAGCCATTTTGAAGTCTCTTCAAAGTGACTTCAAAACAAAAATAGTTCAGTTGGGACATTGCAAAACCTGGTTGTGAGCAAATTTGAAGACACTTTGAAAAAAAAAATCAAAAAAATTGAACTAGCTGTCAAAAAAATTGAAGAAAAATTGAAAGCTTGTTTGAAAACAACAGGTATCTGCACTTTGAAGTTGTTTTGAAGTGAAACCTTGAAAATGTGTCTGTGGTGTACCCACAGTGAAAATACACCTCACAGAACTTCTGTGCTGTCATAAAATTGGCAGCCACTTGTTAGATCTCCCATTCAGGGTCCTTGTTTTTATTAAAGACCTGTGATGCCCATAATTTCTGTTTTATGGGTGAATAGAAGATCTCAACTGGGTTCAACTCCAGGAAATATCTCGGAAGGTAAATAAGTTGGACTCCAGCTGATTCACATGGCTCTCCAACACATTGTCTGTGGTGGAATGTAGCATTATCACAAACCAGAATAGAGTGTAAATCAGGTCAAATCTTCATTCAGGGAATTTGTATCATACATTCTATTAATTATCTGTTGCAAAAAGAGAGAGGAAATACTCACCAGTTCAAACTGCAAGACATTCTCAAATCTGAAAGCGTTGGATTCCTCAAAAGCAGTTGTGATAGCAAGAATCACATTAATTTCAATTTCTGCCAGCAAGCTGAAGCAATCAGAATGTTGATTCATTATGAGTCAAGAAGATGGAGTCCCTTCCTTGGATCTTTGAAACAATTGTAACAAATTTTGTTAAATGAGCACTTGTCTAAATTCAACAAGAGTCAGAGAATTATCAGGCTAATGAATGTGATTATATTTTTCAGATAAAGCTCTGAACACAGTACAGAATGTCTAGGTGTACAAAACTGGTGACAGAAAGCTGTTTGTAATTATTGGCTAAACTGGATTAGAGCAACAAATCAGTGAAACACTGACAAGAACCATCATTCCTATCACACCTGTAAGCAGTTCATGAAACCTCAACCGCTTTAGTTTTTTCCTCAAGAATTCTCCACGAGACATAGGTTCCTTCTTGGACAACACTCTAGAGCCTTTGTTTCCAGAGTATTCTTTGCACTAGAAGAACCTTTGTTGTCATTGGGTGTGATTCTTTTCTTATGGGTAGAGGCTAGCAGGGGTCTTCTTTTCTTAGGGGATTGGAAACAGAAAAGAGCCAGGTGGCAGGGTAGGCAAGTTTGAGGAAGATGGCGGGGCAGGTGTCAGAATGTATTCTGTGAGGATTATGGGATTGATGTGTGATAATCAGCTTTCAAAAAAAAAGGCTTGGGCCTGTTTTTGAAAATCATCATGTCAATTCTTTATTTTCCAAAAAAAAAAAAACTGATGCTATGTTCTTGCAATAAACAGGTCTTCAAAATAACAAATCATTTTGGGCAAAAAACCTGTTTTTTTTTGTCCTACTATGTTACAGGGCCTTAGTTATGAATTCTCTTATTTTTCAGGGTTTTCAGGATTGGGCACCCTGAAGAAGCTGACACGGTTCATGATGGACTTAGTAGATGGGCTCTTCCAAATTCTCCAGAAGATCCAGCTTATGACCCAGAAGATGACGATGTTCCTATTCTAGGAATACATGACTGTGGCTTGGATCAAACATATTTTGAACTTTTAGGACATAGCTGATCCCAAAATGATTAAATTAGTTGATATGCTTAGTAACAAAGATAGTGCCCCAGATTTAATTGCTAGTCTCCCAACCTTTGGACCAGACTTCTGATAACTGTGGTAAGATTCCTTCCACAAACTTGGATGGTATAAGATGAAGTTCTTCTCATTTTATTTTGAGGTTGATTCATCTGCTTCCTCTTGGATCAGATTAATCTTAGCTTTGATTCCATCTGAACCCTCATCCTTAAATTTACCTTACTACTGGCTGATAGCAACTACTCTTTTGACTCTCATTCAAGACCAGGACATCTTATCTTCTGCTTTGCTGCAAACACTGGCACTGGCCCTTTTTTTGTCAATAAACCTATCTTCTTTCTTGTTGATGCCAAGTTCCTTTTGTAACTGTCATCAGAAGCATTCAACTTGCTTTCAGTTGTTCGACATTTTTTCATGTTCGCAACCTTGCACATTTTTTCATGTTTGCAATCTTGCATAAAGTCATCCCGTCCTGGTCCCAAAGCATCTTGGACCTCAAAGCGGGGGCTTGTGTTATTAATAAATACAACATCTTAAACAACGCAATGAAATGAGTAAGATCAGTTATTTGATACCAATGAACGAAATGAGCAAGGGGGTTGAGAAGAGAGCGAGACGGTTTGATGAAAAGAGGATAGTGCGGAAGACGAGAGAAGAGCGAGAGAATCTGATGAGCAGAAGAGCAGTGATAGACTCGATACAAAGGGTCGTCCAGAGCCAAGAGGAGAATGTCTGAGCTGCGAATCGATCGGAAATGTTTGTCCTGCAAGACAAAAGCCAATGTGAACCTTATGACTTGAGCGGTATGTTCAACGAAAAGTAGGACTTACAGGTCCGCTTGGATGCTCTTCGGGGGCTGGTCGACTGTTCACGTTTGGGTGGTTTCGGGAAAGCAGTCGGTTGCTCAGGTGCCCGACGATAGAAGACTGGGCTCAATTGTTTGAGCCATTGGTCGGTTGGCTTATCGAGTTTTGTGTGGGGTTTTTGGTGAAGGTTCAGTAAGTCATCTGGTACCGCGGTAATCAGCCGCAGTAGCGCGGAGCGTGTGTCAAGGGTGAGACAATCGATTTGGTCTAGACCAAGAAACTGGTAAGAAACTCTTCCGGTGTCATCGGAGTTTTTTGGCGGTTTCCATTCTTTAACATTAATACTGGTGGTTCTCAAGCTGAATAACAGGATGAGATAGGGATTTTTGATGCCTTGGATTTTGGCATAACTTTGTGACCACTTGTGAGTATCGTCCCAGTCAACGGAACCTGCTTGATTTTTTGTTTGAACACCGCAAAAGGTGATGTTTGCAGGGTCTAGCTTGGGAGATTGGATATTTCCGGGGTCTGGCTTTTTAGATTCAGATGTGGGTGCGAGATAGATGGTAAAAAGCTCGTCAAGTCCATGTTGCCCACTCTTGCATTGGATCGCAACACCTCGATACAAAAGCTCCAAGAAGTCGGTGGCGCTGGGCGTGTATGAGATCCGGGTAAAGTGGTTGAAAAATACCCGCCCTTCGTCCAAGAGTCGTTTTTTGTTATTGTCGTCGATACATCCAAATTTCATCGTACGTGGGTTTTCCCCGCTCAAGGTTTGGAGAAAATCTTCCAATCGCACTGAATATCCATTGGGGATCATATCGGTTTTATCGCAAGGAATTGCCTTGGTTTTCTGCATAGCGCGTAGCAATATCAATCTAGTCGCCATTTCTCCGGCGTCTCCGAGAGCAACGAGTCCTTGCTGCACTGCAATGGCAAGATTATCGATGCACTCGATCCAACGCGCCTCGCTGGATGCAAGAAAGTTGTTAGCAGCTGATGCGTAGACGAACTGCGGTGGATAGTCGCTGACAACCATGTCACGAGTTTCGTCGATGAACATGCAATGCGCCGCGTGACTTGAAACGAGTTCCGAATTTATGGGCGAATGTAAGGAAACCCGTGTCTGTATCAAGGCGCCCAGTATGGCGAAACATTGTGCCTTGGATAGTTCTTGAGAAGGTAATGGACGCTTCAAGAGTAGTTTGGATCGGGCAATCAACGCCGTGGTTGCGACGGCAGTGTCTGGTTTCATTTTCATTAGGCCCTTGAGATACAACCCATAAAATGGGCAGCCGTAGCTAAAGAGTCGTTCCGGCGATAGCAACTCATCCCATGAGCTCGGTGCTTTCTCCGGGACAAACACATCAAACGATGAGACTTTATAGATCGGCTGAAATAATTCAAAGCCAATACCGTGAAACCGTGCGCTGGGGTCTAGGTTGAGGGCCGGGTTAAAGTTGGCGACCCGCGAGGTTGTATCGGTGAAGACGCCAAAGAACCCCGTTGCGGCAGGTACTTCTGATAAAACCCGACGCAATACACGAAAGTATGGGATCTCGAGCTGTGAGTCTATGGGATTGATCAAGTTGCTGGCCTCGTCTATCGCCAAGAGGACGCTGAGCCTTCCGTCTCCTTCAAATTTGAGACTTTTACACATCTGCTTTGCCGCGGCGGCGAGAGTTTCCTTTGGCTTCAGGTCGTTCGCCTGCAGTTCATTTATTTCTTGTTGGACGTTGGTATTATATTCAGTCTTCGGATCATCCTTCATTTGAAAACTGTAATCATACCACGCAGCTAATTGATCTTTAAATATTTTCTGACGTATATCCGGCCTTGAAAAGAATTGAGACACCGTGTTGAGAATCGCAGCCAGTAAGTAGCAATACTGCTTGATCATGTCCAGTTTCGCTTCCACCGGTGGGAGAAAGTGTCCAGCAATTTCGGAACGAGGGGGCTGGCCAGTGGATTGGGCGTCTCGGAGACAGACATACACTACGCACACGTGAGCAGCCAGCTCCTTGAGTAATCGCGTTTTACCGCTCATCGTCGGGCCGATAATCGAAGTGTAGGGTGCCTTGTATGTATCTCTTGCCCATAGGGTTGCGAATTCTCTGAGGGTGTTTAGGGTTGGGACAATAATGATATCGGATTTCTGATATTCTGCATCGAAACCTTGCTGGACAATATCGGTAGACCACTGGATCTCTTCAGCCAGCCCAGCTTTTTTCCCGGTGGGAGCGGTGGAACCCTCGATTTCAGCAAGCATCTGACGTTCCGTCAATTTGGAAGCGTTGCGGTCAGGGAATCGGACAAAGTAGGCACATCGGATTAGTATATGCGTCTTGTCCTCTTCTTCATCGGTTATTTCAAGCACCTCCTTGAGGTCGTCCAAGGCTCCATTTCTCCCTTTGGTAAAAGTCTTCCACTGCCAACAGACTACTAGCTTTCTCTCACTCAGTTCCGAGAGGCGTAAAACATTGGCTAGTTGGTTGTTATGTTCTTGCACCTTTTCCACTTCAGATTATTTAGTAGTATCAAAGGATATCAGTTGCAGTTGTGTAGCTTGTAATTAACCCAGGAAAATTACTCACATCCAGCAGCATCACAAAGTTGATTGAATAACTGAGCTGGATCCTCATGCTCGGCGTGGAGAGTTTCAAAACGAGCGCGTTCAGTGTCACGGTCTAACGAGTTGGGTTTGGCTCGAGTAGCTTGCGATTGCTTCCTTAACTTCTGAGGGGTTTGGCATGGAGATTTCTATATTTGAGCTGCAAATATATTGGTGTGGGCAGCAGAGAGGAAAACTTACTGGGACCATTGGGAAAGCAATCGATTGAAAGGCTAGACAACTGGATTAAGGCGAGAAGCAGTGCGTCCAATGTAAGCGAGTTGTAGATGTCAAGGGTTGTTGAGGGTTGAGCCTGGAGACTAGTTGCGGTATTGATTGAGGGTTGAGGTTAAACAGACACTGATGAAGAGATAGTCAGGATAAATATGTAGATGGGATGTGTGAACTGTTGCAATCTGACAAGAAGATGTGCGTCGCTATCAGCCCATGCACGCCTCGGTATCGGTCCTAAACTCGGTGAAGAGAAGAAAAGGAACCGGACCGGGACGGCATGGAGAGCTGTATACATGTAGTGCGCCGCAGCGGATGATGACTAAGCTATGGAATAAGACACTACTATGTACTTTTTTTTTTTTTTTTTTTTTTTTTTTTTTTTTTTTTTAAGTGTAATTTGGCCGTTGGCATTGCACACTATGAATATTCAATGTCAAACTACATACAAAGTAGAGTTTAAAAATTTGGAACTAACATCTTTAAAAAGTTAGAACAGCGTGTACGCGATGGATCAGAACAATCATGAGAGAAAGAAAGAAAGGGAAAAGGTAGAGAGAAGAAGAAGAAGAAAAAACAACAGAAAGAACATTCAAACAGAGCAGGAAAGGGGTCTAAAATGTCCCCTCAGGATAAGTGCGGAAAACGCTTGGTCGAGCAGATGAAGCCAAAGATGGCGGGGTGTGCTTTTGCGGTATTCAGAAGGAGGTGAGGTCGGTTTGAGTTGACGGTCACCTTGAGTTCTCTGGCTTGTTTGAGGAGTGCGCGGCGTTGGATTTTGTAACGAGGGCAGAAGTTGAAAAAATGAGTTGCCGTTTCACGACCTCCGCAGTGAGGGCAGGTTGGGTCGAGGCGTCTCTTAACCTTAAACAAATAATGGTTAAGGGGCGCGTGATTTGAGCGTAATTGATTGATAATCGATGATTGGATAATGGGGAGCGCTGAGATTCTCTTCAAGAGCGCTTTGGAGTTTGGCCGGAGTTGGTTCCTTAATGCTGAAGTAACCTTTGATGAGCTTGCTGGTAGTCGGCGATCTGGGCTTGAGTTTCTTGCCGCCGCTTCTCTAGCAAGCAGGTCAGCCACCTCATTTCCTCGTATTCCTCCGTGCCCAGGGCACCAAACTAAATGAATTTCCAAGTCAGCCGGGAGTTGTAGCCAAAGATCCAGAATTTCATCAAACAGGTACTGTCCCGGTTTGGCATCGTTGAAATTTGCCATGCGTTGAAGTACGCCTTTGTTGTCTGTGAGTATAAAAGCTTTGTTGAAGGGTTTGTAATTGAGTATGATCTTCATAATGTTGAAGGCCAGAGAAACCCCCACGGCTTCACATTCGTGATTCGAGATAAGAGCGTCAACCCCTAGGGCCGATGACAGGGCCAAGTCCATTTGTGGGCAAACCGCCGCACCTGCTCCCCCTTTATCTTTATCGTACGAACCGTCAGTGTAGATAATCATCCCATCTGTAGACTCAGTTAGAGAGGTTACTAAGCTATTTGTTTCCTTAATTGCATCCTCTTTAGACTTATCCATGTGATGATAGATAGGGTCTAGCCGCCTTTGTGTGTTGATCAGCCCGTACTCGATTCTGATCTTCTCCGGATTCATTTTCACCAGTTGATCCAATTGATTGGTGACAGTAGTCGAATAGCGTTCTATCCAAGCTGGTCGTGTCAAGCCCCGATGGGCTAGCACATCTTGGATTTTATTGTCAACACGTCGGCGAATGAGCTTTCGGGTGAAGAAGTTGATAGAGACAATTTTGCAGAAGGCTTCGGCGTCCGGTACTGTCGTCCGTTCGACATGCCATGTCTTTGGGGTTGACCTGAAAGTTCCCAAAGTATATAAAGCCGCTAGGTTATTAGTTTTATCCGCTAAACGGGCGAGTTTCGTTGAATTAGCAATAGTGCCCCAGACAGGGGCACCATACGATACCCTTGGTAACAATACCGTTGTCATAAGTCGGACTCGGTCTGTTTCCCGAAGTCCCCATCTCGAGTTCCCTAGGATCTGAAATTGTTTGATAGTTGATGCGGCTCGTCGTTCTAAAAGGTTAAACATGGGGGAGTAGGTGAGCTTGTTATCCAGCAAGATGCCAAGCCATTTAACTTCCTTGCATGGTGTTAGTAATTGATCTCCAAAGGGGAGTGGCGTCGTCGGGTGCGTTCTCCGCGTGAACCATGCAAATTGTGCTTTCTTTCTGTCAAAAAGCGCTCCAAACCTTGTTCCCCACTGTAATGAGCGATGTCCATGTGAATGCAGAATTGAAACAGTGTCTTCCGTTGTCTTGGCAGCCACCAGATGTACAACATCATCCACGTACCCAATGGAAACTTCATCTTTATCGAGGTCAAAATCCTTGATTAGTAAGGAGTTGTTGTAAATGATGTATAAAATGACTGAGAGGGGGGATCCTTGAGGGAGTCCGATTGAAATGTTAAAGGGGCCTGATGTGTAATCATCCATTCGGATGGTTGTCTGCCTGTCGGCCAGGAAAGAGTCGATGATGCCCACCAGGTAAGCTGGGCAACGCATGTGAGAGAGATAATGGATTAGCCGTCGGGGGTGCACTGATGGGTATGCGGACTTGACATCTAAAAATAAAGCCGCCACAAATTTCTTTTCATTCCATTTGTGGCGGACCCACGTGTCTAAGAGGACCTGCGCGTCTTCGGTTCCTGCCCCTTTCCGTCCGCCCAGATGTCCTTCGGCCAGGATTTTCTTTTCCTCCGCCCAAGCCGCCAGCCTACGTGCAATAATTAGTTCAAATAATTTTCCGGTGCCGCTCAAGAGTGCAATGGGTCTGTAGGAGTTAGGGTTAGTATAGTCTTCCTTCCCAGCCTTGGGAATGATGGTTGTGACAGCACATTTCCAAGGGCTGGGAAAGGAACAGGTAGCAAGGGCTGAATTGAAAATGTCGGAGAAGATTGGGGCCAGATGCTTAGCTCCAGTTTTGATCAATTCGTTCGCAACGCCGTCTATCCCAGGAGCTTTCTTGGGGGCGATTTTCCTAATGCCTGCCAGGACTTCCTCCTCGGTGGTGTTGGGGAAACAAACAATCCTTGAAGCTGTGCGGACGGGAATGTCTGCTAGGTCAACCGGGGCATTGATACAAGACGTGCCTGTGAAGAGCAACTCAGCTTGTTCTTCCTTGTCTGTCGTGATAGAGCCATCTCGCCGCCGGAGGGGAAGGATGGAGTTAGACTTCGCTTTCTTGGTGAATCGTAGCGCCTTGAAAACTGTCTCTTCTGAGGGATCTTCCAGAAATCTCCACCAGGCGTTTTGTTTGAGTACTTTGATGACGTCTCTGAAGTACACACTCCACTGTTGATAACAAACGGCTGCTTCCTGGCAGCCGGTCAGTATAAACCATTTACGAGCTCTGTTCCTGACCTCAATTATTGGGTCCAGTGTGGTTTTGCACCACCACGATTTCGCCTTCAATCGGTTGATTGCCACCGTTTTGCCAAAGCTATCTTGAACTTCTCGAAGCCGCTCCGTGAGCGCGTGAACCTCGGCATCTTTGGACTCGTAGTTTCTAGCGCGGTGTGCATCAGCGAGATTCTCCATTTTGGATATGATAATAGCTGGATCAATGACTGCCCAGTTTGGTCTCGATCTTTGAAAGATTTTCTCCGGGCCACGAAGATTAAGGCGTAAGATGATAGGTTGATGGTCCGATCCATGGTTCTCCAACGGTACCTCCGCCCCGGCTATCAGTTTTGAGGCTAGAAAATTCGCCCAAGACAAATCAATCGTGTATCCCACCCCTTGAGCTGAGTAAAAAGTAGGAATATGCTTAGGGGAGGCCAGGCGAAAGCCGTGTCGGCCGCATATTTCGAGTAGTTCTCGGGCCAGGAGGTGGTTGGATCGGATGCCCGGGGGGTTCCAGTGGGGGTGGTGGAGGTTGGCGTCCATGCAAATGATGCTCGGCGTCTGTCGGCAGTTATTTGAGTCGAGCCAGCGGCGAAGGATCTGTAGCGCTGGGAATGTTTTGGGGGTGTTGTAAACGTTGATCAGTCTGAGTGTTACTTTAGTGGAAATCCTAACATCAAGGCCCAGGAGAAAAGATCCGCAACCACTTAGCTGAGTAATTTTTTCTGAACAGATATCACGTTTTACATAAATGCATGTTCGATGTCGGTCGATCCAAGTGTTCGGTCTATATTCAAATGCTGTAAAGGCTCGCCACTCCCGATGTTTGGGAGGGGAAAAGGAGAAAGGGTTAACCCACGGCTCCTGTAATAATAAGAAGGTGAATTCGGAAGATTGTTGTAGGACACTTAGGGTGGTTTCGCGCGAGGCATGGCAATTCATTTGGAGGATTTTCACATCTTGGAAAAGATGGGCCGTGCGTACTTGAGAATCTTGATATATTGCATTTGATGGAATGTCTGAACTATTAACATGATTGATAACTAAATTTGGGGGGGGAGGGAAGGGGGAAGGGGAAGAGGGGGGAGGGAAAGAAGAATGTAAAACAGGTGTTAATTCAGTTGTATTTATCATTGAGGTGAGATATTTCTCTTTTCAAGCCAAGTCTTCTTAAAGAAGCACGTGACGTTAAACGGAGTGTGGTCGATACTGGTAATTCCTTCAATTTTCATTTTTAATCCTTCCTTGCAGAGTACACAGGCTTTGATGCCTCCAATGCCTTCAGGGCAATCCTTGGTCACGTGTTCATCTCCGCACTTGCCACAGCGGGCTTTTTCTCTACACCATTGACCGAAATGCCCCATCTTCAGGCATTTGAAGCACTGCGGGGGGCGTGGTTTGAATCTTGCTGTTCGATGATAGTCGTATTCAAGAAAAATGCCTGATTTTTCCACTCTTGCTGCGGTTTCCTTGCTACTGAACGATAACACCAAGGATCCGGCTTTCTTGGTCGATTCAGAATTGTCTGCGAGCCACTTGACTCGAACTAGATCGCCTGTCGAGAAGTTGTTTTCACCTGATAACTTAGTAATCGTCGATGGGGCCATCGGGTCCAAGTTTTTCGGTATGCCATGTGCGATTACTGAAAAAGTGCTCGGGGTAGCCTCCAAGTGGGGGTGAACCTCCTTTGACCACCTATGCTTATTCTCCATTAACCATTTTTGGTGAGCCTTATTTTTCGAGAAGAAACACACGTCCCCGGATTTGAGGACTTGTGCTGCACGTATTGAAATCTTCTCTCCTTCCAGTTGTGCGTCAATCTTCTGGAGGGCTTCGTTTGCGCGTTGGACAAGGAATCCACGTGGAACAGACATCAGTTCGGATTCATTCGGGTTCGAGTGGATAATCGCTTTTCCTGGTTTCAGCGATTTGAGTAAGATCCTTTGCGGAGGGGCAACTGTCGGGGTTCGAGGTGCCTTTGATGGACCTGTGGCTCTAGCATAGGAGGGCTTTGCTACTTGGGGTGTTCTGGTCGGTATGGGGGAGGTTTGGTTGTTCTCCAATGCTTGCAATCGCGCTTCGAAAGATTCAGTCATCTTCATGAGCTGGTTCAAACGCGTTGCTTCGGCCTCCATCATGATCTGTATGGCACCTAGGGACGTCGGATCAATGATGATGGCGCCGTTGGGGGCTTTGTTCTGGGGGTTGCCTATGTAACTGGCCAGATACGCCAAGAAGGCCAAGGATGGGGGGGATCCAGACGGTCGAGTGGGTAGACGCGTCGCTGACGCGTCGTTCTGCTCGACATCTTCATTCATCGTTTCGTCTAACGCGACGTTGCTTTGTTGGGGTGGGTCGGGGGGGAGAGGAGGGGGGGGCATGGGCCCTAGGGGGAGGTGGTTGGAGGGATTCAGGGTGAGTTGGGGAGGTTTGTGTGGTCGAGGGGTTTTTTGTTGAGTAAAAGGTGGTGAGGTTGTGGTAGCGGACAGAATCCTGACTATGTACTTGACAACTAGAATATGATGAAATAAACTATGTTTGTAATCTTGTCTATAGCCTAACTCTAACAGGATGAACAAACTGTAACGGTTTACAGGTGCTTGGGGGCACCGTGCGAAGGTTTTCTACTGGTAAATCAAGAGCGCTTTTACTTTTACTTTTACTTTTTTTTTTTTTTTTTAAGTGTAATTTTGCCGTTGGCATTGCACACTATGAGTATTTAATAGCAAACTACATACAAGAGTAGAAATAGGGCAGTAGAGACCAAACAAGATTTTTAGCCATGACAAGACAGTACACAACTTTTCTGTCCGCAACCAAATAAAACCCACCTCACGCATCGACACACCAGTAAACCTCACCCCCCCTTTCCTATCAGAAAAGTTTCTCTTTTTTCCCCCCCTTCCCTGGGCTATCGAATGCCCCCCTCCCACCGCCCCCCTGATCAAAACCAACCGTCCGGCGCGCCCCTTGCGGACAATTTGGAAATGATGGACGACCTGGAAGTTTGCCTTCCTCCCCGCCCGGCTGTGCGGCCACCTTCGTCCAGCCTCCATATCCTGCTGACTAAGGCTCTTGACTCAAAGTCTCGAGACACAAATGGAGCCTTACTTTTGGACGCCAAATTCGTGGACCTCGTCCTGGAGCTATTGGCAAACAACGAACGGATGATGCAGCGTTTGGAAGCTACAGTCAATCAGTTGAATGCCAAGATTGATCCCATGCTCAAGAGGATGGCTGAAGTCAAACATCTCCTGAAATCCGGTCCCAAACACCCCGCCCACCCCATTCTCAAGCCCGTTGCCAACACGTCTAAGTCATTCGCGGCAGCTGTTTCCGTGCAAATGGATGGATCAATCCATGTGCCTAAACCTCGCCCCCCCCCAGCTCAAATAATCGCGTCGCTGAAGCCAAAACGCGTGATCATCCACTCAAACCCGGCGAACACCACCCTCAAAGACGTCCCCAGTGGGGCTCTGGTTCAGAAGGCAAACAAGGCCCTCCTCAAACTCGATGCCTGTGTTGATGGCAAGCGGGTTGCAATCCGTGGAGCTAGCATGATGCCCTCAGGAGACGTGTCTTTCTACATGAAGAACCGCGCTCATCAAAAATGGCTAATGGACAACAAGCACGTTTGGTCCAAAAGTGTTCACCCGGATCTGGAATCGACCCCCAGCACTTACTCAATAATGGCTCACGGGGTACCCAAATCGTTCGATATTGGCAAACCGGCGAATCTAGCGCAGCTTGCCTCTGAGAACAGTTTTCAGGCCACAGATCTTACCCGTGTACGCTGGATGGGGTCGAACAAACCGTTGGCCAAGAAGGCGGGCTCTTTAGTGTTGTCCTTTGTCAATAAGGATCTGGCCTATCAAATTGAAAAATCAGGTGTGTTTTTGAACTACGACTATCACCAAACTGAACGCTTCAAGCCTCGTCCCCCTCAGTGCTTCAAATGCCTGAGGATGGGGCATTTTGGCAAATGGTGCCGTGAAACTGCCCGATGCGCAAAATGAGCTGGCAAACATTCAACTAACAATTGCCCCGAGGGCTTGGGTGGCGTAGTTTCCTGTGTCCTATGCAAGGAAGGTCTGAAGAACAAGATTGAAGGAATCGTCTGGGCTGATCATACCCCCTTCAACATTTCATGCCCCTACAAGAAGGTGTGGTTCGAGAAGAAACACATTCCCTCTCAATGATATATACAACCAATGTAACCCCTGTCCATCCCACCCCTGATCAATTACCTGCGACTCCAGCTTTTCCTCCCTTCCCCTCACCTCCCTCTGATTCACTTGAAGCTCTCTATCAAGATATCTTGGCACCCTTGCATCTCCCACCCCGCAACCCAAATTCACTCTTGCTTCTTCAATTAAATTGTCACGTGTCAAAATCTGTCATGCTAAGTCTCTTAAATTCATCTTTTTCTTTCGACTTTCTTGTTCTGCAAGAACCGTGGATTAACCCTATTGATCTTTGCCCGCCACACCATCAGGCTTGGCAGGCTTATGTAGCTTATGAACACTCCCCGACTCAATGGACCAAGCGACACAAGGCGGTCATCTATGTGAAGCGGGTGATCCCCTCAGAGGCTGTCAAGCTGCTGGAGGGGGGCTCTCAGGACATGGTTGGTGTGGAGATCTCACAAGCCGGGAAAGTTTTTATTATTCTGAACATCTACAACCCCCCTTCCACTTTCTCCTTGGTAGAAGCGCTCAAAAGCTGGCTGACATCTTTTTACTCCCGTAGATTGGCATTGATAATTGCCATGGATGCAAATTTGCATCATCGGCACTGGAACCCTCCAGGGGTCCGCAAGACCGAACCTGAAGCCAGAAACTTGCTAAGTTCCCTCTCTCTGTTTGGTTTCAGGGTGGCTTCACCCAAACATGTCCCAACCTTTTATTCCTCAAAAGGAAAGGGTTTTACTATTGACCTCACTTGGGCCAACTTCTTAGTATCGAAGTTGATCAGGAACGTCTCCGTGTCGGACGGCAATTTTGGGTCGGATCATCAAGCAATTCACATCCAACTTTTGATTACACGGGCGCCCCCCTTGTACCACTGGCGCTACCCCACTTGGTTGAAATTGGATGATGCTAAAGTCAAGGACATATCAGCTACGTTGCACTGCCAGCATAATCGCCTAGGATGAAGTCATCCCAGTTAAACTGGGATGCACTCAACCAATTTAAACTTGGTTGAAATAAACTGATGAAATATAAATCCAAGGGACCCCCCTTGGTTTTATATTTCATTGGTTGAGGTCAACCTACTTTAAATTGGTTGTTTGCATCCTAGTTTAACTGGGATGAACTCAACCTAGGCAATTATGCTGGCAGTGTTGCCCTCATTACCCTCTGAGCCAGGAGCCGACCCTAACACGAGAGCGGAACAACTGACATCTTTCCTCAAATGCGCCCAAGAAAGTCTTGGGTGTCGTGTCCAGTCCAATCTGGCCAAAGCCAAACCTTGGTGGTGCCGGCGAACTTTGGATCCCGTATTGAGGTATCGAAATCGGGCGAGGCAATGGATGCACCTAGCTAAGTCACCTGAAGCGATTGAGTGCTATCGTCAATGGAACACATACTTTTTATCCCTTGTCTCTTCTTTGAAACAGCGTAGCTGGCGACAGTTGCTCGAGGACCCGGCTGAGGGGGATCTGTATTGGGTTCTACGTTTCTCTTCGAGGACGGCGGGTGGAGAAGTGTTACCGCTAAGAGGTCCTAATGGCGAAATTGTGCATGAAAAGCACAAGCAAGCTGAGTTAATATTTCGAGGCACCTCTGTTACAAACTCCCCTATTGATCTTTCTGATGTCCAGCTTGACCTATCGGTCAGGTTTGTTAGCTACCCAGTGGTAACAAGCTCCAAAGTGAGATCGGCCATCCAACGCATCAGCCCAAAGAAGGCCCCAGGGGTTGATGGCTTAGCAAATGAACTCCTTAAGTCTCTTTCTTCCCCTCTGTCAGAGCAATTATCTAGGCTATACAACAACATTCTAACCAGTGGTATCTTTCCTGTTTCCTGGAAAGTGGCGGTTACCGCCATTATTCGAAAACATGGAAAGCCAGACTACACTAGTCCCACGGCTTATCGTCCAATAGCGCTGCTCAGCACGATGAGCAAATTATTTGAACTCATTCTGGCTAGGCGTCTCACAGCATGGGCTGAGGAATCCGGGATCTTGGCTGAGGGTCATTTTGGGGGCAGGAAAGGCTCAGGGACGGAGGACACCCTCTTCGCCTTGGAACACTGGGTAAAAGCCAAGTGGAGGGAAAACAAAGTGGTAGCCGCCCTCTTCCTGGATGTGAAGTCGGCATATCCATCTGTCAACCCCACTAGGCTAATTCACTCTCTCTTTCAACTCAAATGTCCCACCTATTTGGTACTAATTATCGCGGATTTCCTTAAAAGCAGGTCAACAACAATCAGGTTGGACAATTTTGTGTCGGAAGCCTTCCCCGTTGAGATTAGGCTACCACAGGGGTCCCCCCTATCGGTAATTTTATACATATTGTACAACAATACCCTGCTGAACAAATCCTTCAATGTTTCTTCAGATACAGTTTTGATCGGGTATGTGGACGATGTGGTCCACTTAGTAGCGGATCTATCGGCGGACAAAGCCAAAGAACAGTTATTGGAGGAGGGTCGTAGATCGCTGAAGTGTGGTGATTCCCACAGAGCAATTTTTGATCAGGCGAAAGCCCAATCCCTATGGTTAACCAAGCGGAAGACTCCTTCTGGCGACTTCTTATTTGGGGATCAGCGATTATCACCGGCGGTGGAGGTCAAGTGGCTAGGAGTTTGGCTGGATGGCAAACTCCTCTTGAACCGCAATTTTCGAGCGTTAGAGGAGAAAGCTCATAAAACCATGACACAATTAAGAATTTTTGGAAACTCTCGTTGGGGCTCTAAGGAAGGCGACAGGGTGAAGTTAATCAAATGTGTACTCTTTCCTAGGATTCTTTACGGGGTGTTGATGTGGGCCACTCGGGCTAATAAAGGGAAGGTGGCAGCTCTTGCCACAAAGATAAACCGTCTGGCTGGGATTTTCACCTTGGGGCTTTTCAAATTGACTTCCAACAACTTCATTCAAAGCAGATCCGCGGTCTCAGATTTTGCCTTTGAAGTCACCAGGACAAGTTTCTCTTTCTTCCTCAGAAAACTCATTATGATAAAACCTAACACCGTCATCCGTGCTCTGATCTTAAGCAGCAGGGCAGAACCCTTGGCAAAGTTTGCGGACTTGGCCAAAACTGGTTTGAGAACCGAATTGGTGGATAGAGCGCTGGGGATGAATCCTGAAAGGATTCACCTACCCTTTGGCTTTGGGAAAGGCCCCGCCTGCAAACTGGAAATCCGGCATTTGGAACTGTCCAAAGAGGAAGCCATCATATCTGTTAAGTCCATTGTCTCGTCTTTTGAAGCAGATCCGGGGGCACTGGTGTTTTTCAGTGATGGGTCCTTCAACCCGGAGAAAGGTGGAGCCGGTGCGGCGGTGTGTCCAGAAAAGAATGTTTTCAGTGCTATCTCTCTTGGTGACAACACGCTATTGTCTAATCATGAGAGTGAGATGGCGGGGGTCCTTGCGGCTATTGGTTTGGCTGAGGCAATGGTTTTACCCAAGGAAATGTGTCGCATCCTGATCCTGGTGGACAACCAAGGGGTGCTCAACAGAATCGGTGATCCAACGGCTCCCAAACCTGGCCAGGGACTCTTTGCAGCAATAGACGCGGCATTGTCTTTTCTCCCACATCACCTCAAAGTGATTTTTGCATGGTGTCCGGGCCACAGGGACATTTTGGGGAACGAAATGGCGGATCTCCTGGCAAAAGAAGCGTTGGAGTCCCCCTCCTCGCAACTCCTGGAGATTGGTAGAAATTACAGGAAGGTGATCCAAACAGTCCTGGCCGGCCCCCATTCAAAAATGCATTCACCCTTGGATCTGCCCATAGGGGCAGTTTCTTTGATCAACCAGCTTGCCTCGGGGCATTGCGCTTTGAAAAACTTCTTATTTAAAATTTGTAGGATCTTTGACCCCCTCTGCCCGAATTGCGGTGCTAGGGAGACTGTTTTTCATTTCATGAATTTCTGTCCCAGCCTCAAGAAACTCAGACTCTGTTTAAGAAGACAACTTCGATCTCAACACATTTGATTCAACGCAGCTCGGCTTGATAGGGTCCTCAGCAACAGGAAAGCGGAAGCTGCCTTGGCAAAATACATTCAAGAATCAAAACGATTCCCCAACAACGTCATCATCTGAAGATCCAAGCCAATTTTATCAATTTCTGTATTATTGTTGTCCTCTCAATTCACTTCATCTCCCATTGTTGTTTTCTTTCCTTTTCCTTTGTCTTTTTTCTTTCTTCTCTCCTCAAAACTCTTTTCCAGCCATTGTCTTTTTTTTCATACACACTAACATGATTAAAATAGCGTGGAATTAACTTGTTGTAGTGATTTGTCACAGGGATGTTACATAGATTCATAGTGTGCAATGCCAAAAGGCCAAATTTCACTTAAAAAAAAAAAAAAAAGACAGTACGTGTTAACAAAATCATTTCGGATTTGAGGAGGAAAAAAGAAAAAGGAAAAGGAAAAGAAACAAAGATAAATCAGAGCCAGGAGACAAAAAACTGATAGTTGGAAAAAGAATTTCAGGCCAGGTATCCAAATCTTTTGGACGTTTGTATAAAATCAAAAATTGCCAAGTGAGCTTTGGGATTGCAAAGGAGCAGATGGAGTTTATTTGCTGGGGCCACAGCTTTGCATTAGCGGGCCTGTTTGATCAGGGACTTGCGTTGTTGTTTGTACTGAGGGCACAAATCAAAGAAATGCATGGGTGTTTCTTTACCCGCGCAATGAGGGCAGGAGGGGTCAAGGCAACATTTTACTTTGTAAAGGTAGCTATTGAGGGGTGCGTGGCCGGAAAATAGTTGATTGATGAGAGCCAATTGAACAATTGGAAGAGGAGATATACGCTTGTTGAGCGCTTTGGAGGAAGGTTGGTGAATTTGAGACTTGAGCAACAATGAGATCTTTGATGCTTTGGCCAGTAAACATCAATCCAGTGACATGTTTTGCTCAGTGGCCGCCTTGGCAAGGTAATCAGCGGCCTTGTTGCCTCTGATACCCCCGGGCCCGGGGCACCACACCAAATGAATCAGGATGTCAGTCGGGAGGTCTTTCCATGTCTCTTGTATCTCATCAACAAGGTACTGCCCAGGTTGCGCGGTATTAAAGTTTGCCAAGCATTGAAGCACTCCTTTGTTGTTGGTAAGGATGAACACCTGAGAGGCAACTCGGTGTCTCAAAATCAATTTAATGAGTTTGAACGCCAACAGAACTCCGACTGCTTCACATTTGTGGTTGGAGAAGAGCTTGTTGATTCCCAGGGCTGTTGAAAGAGCTATATCATTTTCAGGGCAGAATGCAGCCCCTGCACCTCCCTTTTTCTTGTTGTAGGAGCCATCAGTATAGATGACAATAGTGTCAGGTGAGCCATGAAGTGATGTTACTAAATTTTGTATTTCCTGGATGGCGGCCTCCTTAGGGGTGTCCATGTTTAAGAAACGAGGGGGTAGACCATAATCAAAGGAGCTGGGCCTATATTCAACTCAGATCTTCTCTGCATTCATTCCTACCAGTTGATCAAGTTGTTTCACAGAGATTGGGATGTGTCACCCATCCATGCCTGCCTGAGAATGCCCCGTTGAGAGCCAGAATATCCTGAATTTTGTTGTCATGACGTCTACAAATATGTTTTCTGACAAAGATATTAGCAGATGTGTACTTGCTGAAGGCCTCCATATCCAGAACTGCCGATTGTTCCCCGTGCCACGTTTTTGGCGTTGATCTGAAAGTGCCAAGAGTGAACAGCACCAACACATTGTTAGTCTTGGCTGCAAGCTGGGAGATTTTAGATGAATTAGTCCCCCAGACAGGGGCACCATATGATACTCTAGGTAATAGAACAGCTGTAATTAGTCGGACACAGTCCCCCTCTCAAAGTCCCCATCTTGAGTTGCCTAAGGTCTTCAGTTGTTTAATGGTTGCTGAGATCTTTTGCTCCAGGTGATTAAACATTGTGGAATAGGTCAGTTTATTATTGAGAAAGATACCAAGCCATTTCACCTCCTTGCACGGGGCCAGCAATTGATCACCAAAAGGAAATGGATTGGGCGGCAGAGCCCTCCTTGTCAGCCAGATGAATTGGGCTTTCTTCTGGTCGCATAGTGCTCCAAATTTTGCGCCCCACTGGAGAGATCTAACTCCCTGAGTCTTGAGTTGGGTTAGTACTTCTGAAGATGATTTGGCAGCTACCAGATGTACTACATTGTCCACATAGCCTATCAAGACTTCATCTGAATCTAAGTCAAATTTTTTGATCAGTAGCAAATTGTTGTAAAGGATGTAGAGAATAACCAAGAGCGGGGATCCTTGTGGGAGTCCAATGGCAATGTCAAAAGGGGATGATGTGTAGTCGTCCATTCAAATGGTCATCTGTCTGTCAAGCAAGAAAGAGTCAATTATTCCCACTAGGTATGCTGGGCAACATAAATGGGAAAGGTAGTGAATCAGTTGTCTGGGGTGAACAGATGGATAAGCAGATTTCACGTCTAAAAACAATCCCGCCATAAATTTCTTCTCATTCCATTTGTGGCAGACCCACATGTCTAGGAGGACTTGCGCGTCCTCGGTACCCGTTCCTTTGCGACCGCCTAAATGGCCATCAGCAAGGATGCCTTTCTCTTCTGCCCATGATGTCAGAAGTCTTGCAATAATAAGTTCAAACACTTTACCAATTCCACTAAGCAGAGCAATTGGTCTGTAGGAGTTAGGGTTAGTGTAATCATCCTTCCCGTTATTGTTCTTAAAGGAAGAATATTGAATAATATAATTAATATTCCTTGTAGTTATTGTTCTGAAAGGAATAATATTGAATAATAATAATAAGAATGAATAAGAATTGTAATTATTAATAAGGATAATAATAAATAGTGGTACTTGCAGTTAATTGGTACATTCATTTAGGGATCAAAGAGTGAAGAGTAGTTGAAGGGGAAATGCAGTCTAGCCAAGCAGCTGCTGGACTCTTGTGAAATAACCTGGAGACTTTAGGGATAGGAAAAGGAATTGTGGGGGTCCGCTTGACTATTACACGTATCCAATGATTATCATTGAAAAATGCTAAGAAGATGGCTGGCAAAGGTTTAGGGTCCAACTGTGGCAGGAATAAATGTTGTGCGCCCCCCAGTCCTACTGAGGAAGACAAATGGCCGGTTATACACATTGGCCAGAATGGGTCCCACATCCAACTTGCTCATCCATTTGGTCATGTTGACTGATCCACATTGTGGAAATAATGGCTACCTTGGTAACAGAAACGGTAGGTTGCCCTTTTTTCTGGTTGGTTCCGGTGGTTCTTTGGTTTCTTCTGCGGAATAAACAGCTGTTAGCGGAGAGTTAACTGGATTCTCTGCAACACCTTTACTCAGCAAGGCGACCGTTCCTCTTGCGTTTGCCTTCCTGATGTTGCCCTTTGCAGTTCCGCTTGTCCGCACATGCTGAAATTCGCTGAGAGAGCTCTAAATTAAAATGCTTTCTTATATGCGTTGTAGTTGATAGCTATCTACTTCAATCATAAGATAAGATACGATCCCGCAACCCTGGTACAACACTCCCCCGGTCCTGTCCCGCAATCCCCGGTTCCTTCCCTGGAGCCCTACTTGCTTGTCTCCTCAATCCCGCATCACACCACAGCTTGTCCCCAACTACTATACCCTGTTGACCCCTGCAGCCGTCTGTCGCTCACCTGCGCACGGCTTCCGCTCCGTCTGCCCCTGCTCCGCTTGCGGGCCTGGTGCCCCAAACACCATGGTTCCACCCGGTCCCCTACGTCGCGCATACTGAAGCGGCCCTCGTCCGCCCGACAGATCGACCGCGCCAACATAAAATGTCACATGCTGCGCCCTTGTGCTTTTCCCCGCAGAATGTCCGATGACATTTGGTAAGTACCCCCTCTTACCTCAGCCTCAGTCTGCCGCTGAGCCCGCGTCTGCGGGCTCAGCTTCAGTGCTGCACCTCCTGTATATAAGTTCTCCCACACCCCCCTTGCTTTTGAATCCTGTCCTCAGCGATTCCCACACTACCCACTCCTGCCCATACCTTCAATCATACACCCACCCATACCCACCTCCCATTCCCATAACCACCATGCCACATCCCCGACCCCCCTGTGATCGTTGCGCCGCCCGGTCCAGCCACGCGTCCCTCTCTTCTCCTTGCGTCCAACCCGCGCATGGAGCTGCCTGCACGGCCTGCGCTCGGTCCCATCGTCAATGCTCCCTGTCCCGGGGCCTGTGCTTTTCCATCCCAAGAGAGTGCATCGATTAGATCCTTGTGGTTGGCGCCCCATATGTTCTTTAGCATCTGCTGGTTTGAATAGAAAGGGTTTGATTTGAGTTCTTCTTTCATTTCCTTGCGAATTTTCATCCATTTGTCTGAGGAACGTCCCATGCTGACCGCAGCAGCTCGAAATCCACAATTCCCATTGCCTTTGACATCAGTAATTGTAGAGAGATGTTGGATGGCTTCTTTGGGATGAATGTGGTCTTTGTACTTGTACTGAAGTATAATTTGAGAAAAGATTAATTGTATATAAAATGAACACTAAATAAAAGGAAATTACTAACGAAATCAACAGCCACATTATTGTAAGTACTCCAACTGAGTGCCTCAGACATATAGGTGTCAGGAATAGAGATTGAGCTGGCAGTCATTGAGGTCTATGAAAGGGGTAACCAATAAGAAGCTCAGAATTAAAGATCTCTTCAAAAAAAATTAGTAAAACTCACATCAAAAGGCCTATAAGCATCATTTTCTGCCAAAGTGTTTTCATCTGTCTTGGTCCTTTTAACTGATTCAAATTTCACCTGTTTAAGTATTTTTCCAGACCTCTGATGTATCAAAAAATCATTTAACTTCAGTATAATGTACTCAAGATGGAAATAAAAACACTTACAGTCTTCAAATTTCCTCCTTCATGTTCTGAGCCCTATTGAATGGTATCATCCACCTCTGGAAGCTCCCCACTTGATTCAGAATCCTCCTCAATTTCCTCTTCTGTTGACACAGCCTAGAAAACACAAGGAGAAAGAATTATATGTGATATTTGAGTGAAGAATAAAGATGAATCATTACCTCTGATTCCTCAGATTCATCCATCTTCTTAGGCCTACCACATCCTTTTGTCTTGGCCAAAGGTTCCTTCCACTGCCAGCATAATTGCCTAGGTTGAGTTAATCCCAGTTAAACTAGGATGCAAACAACCAATTTAAAGTAGGTTGACCTCAACCAATGAAATATAAAACCAAGGGGGGTCCCTTGGATTTATATTTCATCAGTTTATTTCAACAAAGTTTAAATTGGTTGAGTGCATCGCAGTTTAACTGGGATGACTTCATCCTAGCCAATTATGCTGGCAGTGTTCAAGTTCACAAGAAATCAATAACCAAAGACAAACAGACAAGAGATAAATGAATAAATACCTTGTGTTCTGTCACCTGCTTCCTTGGCCTTCCTCTTCCTTTCTTCTCAAACTCTGTGTATTCATAGCCTGAAGGATCGTTGCTGGGCCATCAACAGTCAAGCCACCTACCCAAAGACCACTGGGCGAATCAATTCCTCCTCCCCCTGTCCTGACGCCTCCTTGTAAGTCACTCCCGATTGCTTATGCACACCCATCTTGTAATTAACATCCCTCCTTTGCGCACAGCTATGGGTATATTTATCCCTGGCCCAATGCTTCCAAAAGCATTGGCAGATGATTTGAATGAAAATTTGGTGGGTGGAATTGTGTGGTCACACTGTTCAGCCGAGAAAATGATTGAAAACATAGCATTCATCCTCACACACCTTCCCTCAATGGTCACGCCACATCCAACAATTCCACAGGAGTTCAGCCGAGTTGTTTGGAGGGAAGTGGATACACTTCTGAAGGCATGCAAATCTGGTAATTAATCACTTTTTTTCTCACTTGTTCATACATCAAAAAGGCTGATATTTGTGTGGTATGCAGAGAGAATTCTTAACCCCACTCAACCTGGTGCTCTCTCTCTGATAACTCCTGAAGTTGTCAACATGGCACAGCTCGAGGCTTCCCAGGAGAACCGGAAGGCGCCGCCGTCCAAACGTGTCCAGACCCACACACTTGCGGCGAATCTGGCCTCATACTTTTCTCCAAGTGACCACGCTTATCTCTGGCTTAAAAGTGCTTTGCAAGACTGCTGGGCCCTTCGACACATGGAGCAACAGGGCAGTGAATGGCAGCCTCTCCCCCTGGACGGATCTTTGGTGCATACTGCCCATCTTGCATTCCAACGAACTTATGAAAACCTTGGAAGTCACGCAAGGGATGGATCAAGCCCCCAACCAAACACCTCCGGTCTCAAGGTCCTTGGTCTATACTTCACGGGGGCTATGTCAGCCTTGTGTTACATCTGCGGTCTCCTGGCACCAACAAGACCAAAGTATAAAAAGCTTGATGAGTGGTCAACATTAAACACGCGGGAGCAAATGCGGATGCTTGCTGGTCTCCTGGTGTTTGGTCCAACAACCGCCTTTGTCACTAACAAATACGGGTCCGAACGTCCGACTACTTCAAATGCTTCGGCCTTATTGGAATTTGGCGCCAATGTTCTGAAACATAAGGTCGATAGTGGTAATACTTCTGTGATGCCTCACGGGACTTTGGATAACCTCCAATTATACTTTCTCAACTTTTTGTGCTCCATGGGATTTAACCGGATTGGTCATGATGGTTTGCCAATGGTTGATTGGAAAAAAACCCATGAAGAGTTTCACAAATGTTTTTCTATTCAAAACCTCCAAATTTTGTTTTCCCAAGATATAGAAATAGCTGTAGCCAACTACCACTTCTGATATATGTACCGGGGGTTGTTTTTTCTTTGGTTTCCCTTTTATTTCTCATTCACATGCCCTTGAGTTGTAATTTCCACCACTGTCTTGCTCATCCACTTGAATGAAACATCAGACTTAAGTGTTTTTTGAAATATAACCCAAACAGAGTATTATTAATAGGCATCCAAGGAGTACTCATGTGGGTTTGTGGTTTCTACCTTATTGAAGGTAGGTTGTGGCCAATTCTTGATGATATATCAGCATTAAACTATAGATTATCCAGAATTGGGCTATTGGGATTCCTTAGTGGTATCATAATTATTATAGGGCATTAAGGAACAAACCCGGTTTTTCCGCGTTTACACACAGTTTTACGCAGCGGGGACCTCAAATTTGCTGCGCAGCACACCCGGTTTTCTCCGCTTTTAAACCCTTTTTTTGATTTATTTTTTTGCGGGCGGATTTTGATTTTTTTTCAACATTTTAAAAATGTTTAATATACTTCCAGGGGTGTAGAAATTTATGGTATTTTTTATTTCCCAAAAAAACAATGTCTTCTATTTTTTTTTGCCCATTACATATCAGTTCAGGAATGTAATTCAGGCGTATATTCACCATTTGTAAGCATTTTCTAGCTGTTATCAGTAGTGTTGATAACAATTTCTCTTGCTTATACGTATTATTTGTGTGCTAATAAATTATTAACTTGCAATTATGTCTCTTGCTTTTTATTTTCATTATTTATTTTATTCATTTCATTTATTCTAGGGCATTAATAAAAAAACCCAGTTTTTCCGCATTTACACCCGGTTTTCTGCGCAGCTGCGGCTGCGCAGTGCACCCAGTTTTCCGCATTTACACCCGGTTTTTGGTTATTTAATAAACAACATGTAACACTCCAAAGCATCATGCAATGTACCATACCTCTGTGTATAATTGTATTTCCATTTCTTTGTCATGAAATCTGATAAGAAGTTAATTTTATAATCAGTATTTGTTTCCAATGAAATCTTCACCCTCTAAAGTGTATGAATCCATTTAAAAACTCCCTGAATATCTTGAAAGACAGACGTGAAGGTGTTTGGAAATAAATTGAGTCCAAAAATCATAAAAATCCAACCAGTGATTTAAAAAAAAAACTGTTAGTCACATTAAATTCTACACCCCTTAAAGTGCTTTGAAAAAGTTTAAAAAATGTTAAAATGTTGAGAAATCCTGGAAATTAAGCTGTGAGGATTTTTTATGAAAAAACCGGCGGGATTGGCCACAAAAAAAAAAAGACATGGTTTTTTAGCAGAATAGAAATTACCATAAAATTCTAAACCCCTGTAAGTATGAGAAATAAATTTCAAACTTTGAAAAATAATGAAAATCCGCCCGCAAAAAATTAAATTAAAAAAAACCGGGTGGATTGGCCAAAACAAATAGAAGACACAGTTGTTTTGCAAATTAAAAATTACCACAAAATTCTACACCCCTTTAAGTATAATAAATAAATTTAAAATTTTGATAAATACTGTTTACTTGTTTTACTGATTTAAAATGCCACCCTCCATATTTTTGTTTTGTTTATATTCCTTGTTTTAATTGTTTATTTTATTTGTTTTAAATAAAATATCAAATGAGGATGATTGGGGAGGTCAGGCGCATCAAATGCCGCGCTCCACGTGCTATTTGCTTAAAAATTAACAATTAAAAAAACCGGTGTAAATGCGGAAAACCGGGTGCACTGCGCAGCCGCAGCTGTGCAGAAAACCAGGTGTAAACGCGGAAAAACCAGGTTTTTTGATTAATGCCCTTATTATATTAAAGGCCCTTTTATTAATATTAATAAAATAGTAACTTATCATTGTGTATGTGTCATTTGTTATTGTCACATCTTGTAAGTATTATTTATTATCATAGAGTAACCTGAATTATTCATGTGTTAGTTAATCAACGTATTATTAATTTAAGTATATTATTTATTGTAAAGATTGATTGTAATTTAATCATACTATATTATCACTCTATTATTTATTATCACAGAGTAGCCTGAATTATTCATGTGTTAGTTAATCAACGTATTATTAATTTAAGTATATTTAAATTAAGTATATTATTTATTGTAAAGATTGTAGTTTAATAATACTATGTTATCACTTCTTAAAGTCATAATGATGAATTAATAATACTAATAATATTCACTAGAGATCTTAAAGGAATAATATTAAAGAATAATAAGAATGGTAAATATTAATAAGGATAATAATAATTAGTGTTACTTGCAGTAACTTGGTACATTTAATCATTTAGGGATCAAAGAGTGAAGAGTAGTGGAAGGGGAAACACAGTCTAGCTAAGCAGCTGCTGGGCTCTTGTGAAATAACCGGGAGACTTTAGGGAGAGGAAAGGGAATCGTGGGGGTCCGCTTGACTATCACACGTATCCAATGATTATCATTGAAAAATGATAAGAAGAGGGCTGGCAGCGGTTTAGGGTCCGGGGGAACTGTGGCGGGAATATATGTGGTGCTCCCGCCCGTTCTTCTGAGGAAGACAAATGGCCGGTTATACACATTGGCCAGAATCGGTCCCACATCCAACTTGCTCATCCATTTGTTCATGGGGACTGATCCACGTGGGTCAGTCACCTGAACACGTCCGTAAGCGCGGTCGAATTCTGAAGGCCCCCCAAGGTATCTTGTCCAATGTGCCTTGTTCTTTTCCATCTCTTCTAACACATCCTTTTGCACTTGGTACCACCCATTGGCCTTAGCGTAGGGACCCTCTGGTCTATCTGCTGCCAATGCATGTGCCACACATGCATAACCACAGTTCCCATCACCTGCAGGGTTATAAGTGGAATGCAGGTATTTTAAGATCCATGGTGGAAGCTCCGCCTGACAAGAATGATGAGATGTTGGTTATCAGTTAGAGTCAGTGCATTCCTCCTTGTCCGTGTCAAGCTTGAGTCACTCACTGCAACATCAGGGTTGGTATTCCCCTGTCTCGTTCGGCCAGCCTTGGGTGCAACCTCAGCATCTACATGCCGGTCCTATGAAACAACCAATGGAATCAGACCTTGATAATCTAATGTCAAAGTTATAGTACTTACCTTGGCTGTGGGGGGTGAATGTAGCCTGGCCTCACCCTGCAACTGATCATGAGAGCTTGAGGCTTTTCTTGAGGCTTCTGGAGGTGACAGCAGCTTTTCCTCAACCTGCATCTCAATAGATGAGGAGGAATCCACTGGGGGATCAGGTTCTTCATCTGATTCCCCACCTTGTGCGTCAGATTCTGCGACTGATTCCCCATCTGTGGCCTCAGATTCTTCTTCCGATGCCCCATGTGGGGCATCAGATTCTTCATCTGATTCCCCATCTGGGGCATCAGAATCTTCATCTGAAACTGCATCTGCAGAATCAGAATCTTCATCTGTTACACCATCCATACTACCATACTTGGGCTGCCACGTTTCCTTGCGCCGTGATGTTCCTGAACTGGAAGACCCCCGATTCCGTTTCCCAATAGTGAGGCTGCCAACTCGTGGGGGGTGATTTCTCTTGACTGCTTAGTAAGTCCATCAGTTATCAGCCTCTTAAAAAGACATGCAATAAAGTTGCTTACGCATGAGTGTCTCCACACTGGGTAGCTCATTCAGGTCCCCAGAGGAAGAAGCTGAGGTGTCCAATGGAGCCTGTGCCTGCTTGGACTGTCGCTTACCCCCTTTTCCTTTCGATACACCGGCCTTCTGTCTTGCTTTCCTTGCCTGCGCCTTTTGGATTTGCGCTTCCACAATTTCTGCATGGGTGTCATCGCGCTTTTGAACTCGCCCACTACCCTTTCTCTTCTTCCACGGCCTTTCCAGTTTGTGTTTCACTCGGATAGGATCAGGCTCTGCAAGCGGAACCACGTGTGTGTTGGCATGGACCCTTTGTAATTTTTTCATTGTTGCTTCTGCCGAGGGGTGGTGGGAAGCCAAGATCTCCTGCTTGAAATCCTCAAAATCGTTGTCAAAGTCGTACAGTGGTTCATCAAGAGCCTGCAATGAACATAGATGAAGATTAGCTAGGAGGGACATGAACAAGTCATACATCAGGAGGACTCACTGGACCGTCAGGGTTATAGGCCAGATGCCACTGGACATGGAAATCAGAAGGCTCCACATCTCCTGTCCCCTGGACCAAACATTCAATAGTGTGCGAACACGGAATGCCCAAGCCAGCCTGGAAATTACCTTTGCATTGAAGGCTGGGATCCCCAGGCTTGGATTTCTTCATCTTGATGAACTTGTTGTACTGAGACAAGGCCAACTTGAGCGCATGACAGGAGATTTTGCAGCTGAGGGACTTGAAGGCATTTGGTAGTCCGGTTAATCCCTTCTGTAACTCGTGTGCCAGGTTCGTGTGGGCTGTGTCAAGTTGTCGGTCCACTGCTGCAGCAATTGTAATGAAAAGTGTTGCAAAGTCGCACCTAGCCGACGTCACATAGGTTTTGCAGCCAGCTGTGGGCAGATTCACATCATGACGAAGTCAGATTTCCTAGATGGGGTGTCATTCTGGCCCAAGCATTCATGAACTTCTGTCACTTGCTCCAGACGTTCTTGTACAGGTATTCGTAGACGTTAGTTCGAGTGACTAGGTACCGTGTCAGTTGAGCCCACTTTGAGTTGCAGGTGTCCTCATTGGGGGCATGTGCAACCTCATGCCAGAGCCTCATGAATTTGGCCCATTCTTCGCCATCACCAGCAAAGGCTTGCTTGCAGTTTGTCACAATGTTCCAATCGATGTGCCACATGCACAAGTTCGCGGTTGCATTCGGAAAGTGCTTTGAGATAGCATTACGCAGTGCCGATTCCCTGTCTGTCACAAAGACCTTTGGCGCGTGGTCAGCGTCCCATATAGATCTATGGGTATCACACAGGCACCGGAGTACAGTCAGTTTCTGATGAGAATAGGTGATTAGTCAAATATACCAACCACTTCAACTTATCAAGAGCCCATGAGTAGGCCTCATTCTTCTCGTTTCACATCAAACAAAAACCAATTGAAAAACTGTGATTGGTTGCAGTTTGGCCAACCACATGCAGCAGGGGGTAGTTGTTCAGGTTTGTCTTGTAAGTGCAGTCAATGTTGACCACATGGTGGAACCTGCGAGCAAGAAGCATCAATCCTGGGTGCACAAACCACAAGTAAAGGAGCTTGCCGTCTGTGTCGTAAACTTCCTCGTGTGTCCAATTGGATTCGTTGAGGCAACGTAGGAGGTACTCGATTGGGGTGTTGCCAGCCCTCTTCTCTGCCCTCAGTGCTTGCTTTGTGTTGTATATCGTCCTGTTGGTTACAAACCTTCCCTCACTGCTAGTAAGGAGTCTAGGGATTGCCTGGGGTTGCATCCCAAGAGACGATAAGCGAGCAACCTCAGTTTGGCCTTTGACAGAGAGCTTCTTGTGGATGACTACATGTTCCAGATCAATTGGACCATGATTGTGCTCAATCGTCTTTTGGCATCGGAGTTCCCATGGTGCATCCTTGAGTTTTACTGAAGTCGGTTTGTGGCCGGATATTTTGAAGCAGCACCCCAGTCGCTTATTCCTAGATTCTCAAAACCGGATAGCATCAACTGAGGTTTGGTCTTCCCCGGCAACTGTGCATGCAAAGTAGATGTTCTTGTCCCGCTTGGAAGCACAAACTTTCAGAGCGTAACCATGCTCGTGGGCCCATGTGGTGACAAAGTGTTTGAGATCAGTGACACATGTGAAAAGGTGCCAGGCCTAGGATGAAGTCATCCCAGTTAAACTGGTGCACTCAACCAATTTAAACTTGGTTGAAATCAACTGATGTATTCCAAGGGACCCCCCTTGGTTTTATATCATTGGTGTCAACCTACTTTAAATTGGTTTTTTTGCATCCACTGGGTGACCTCAACCTAGGCAAATTCAGTGATTCAGGTGGTGCATCCATTGCATCTGGAAACACAAGCAGTTCAGCCAGTCTGCCTCAAGTGGGCAAATTAAGAAACTAGAAGAACTTACTGCCAACTGAATAATCATGAGATTGTACATCTTCAGATTTCATCAACACTTTATGCATTTGATTGGCGGCGGGTAACATTGCGGGGGCCAGCGGTGAACGTCCTAAAGGATTGAGCGGGTATACTGGAAGATTGACTAGGTAAACATTAGGTCTTGGTAAGATGAAAACAAGGTGGAGAAATATTTGAAGACTCACCTTCAGCCACAGTTTGAGGGACTTGAGGGCTGAAAGTTGCAGGGGGAAACGCTTGAGGGCTGGGTGGTGCAGGGTGATACCCGCCGGGAGATGTAGCCGTGACGCTTGAGTATTTTACTGGGAGATTGTGCAGGTAAACATTAGTTCTTGGTAAGATGAAAACAAAGTGGAGAAGTATTTGAAGACTCACCTTCAGCCACAGTTTGAGGGACTTGAGGGCTGAAATTTGCTTGGGGAAACAGTTGAGGGCTGGGTGGTGCAGGTTGATACCCGCCAGGAGATGTAGCCGTGATCCTTGGGTATTTGACTGGGGAATTGAGTAGGTAAACATTAGTTCTTGGTAATTATGAAAACAAAGTGGAGAAGTATTTGAAAACTCACCTTCAGCCACAGTTTGAAGGACTTGAGGGCTGAACGTTGCTGGGGGAAACTGTTGAGGACTTGGTTGTGCAGGTGGCCAAATTTGAGGGATAAATGCCGCAGAGGAGGTTATTTCCCCCAGAGATGGCTGCATATCTTGCATGACAGGTATGGAAGGGCCTTGATTTGTCTGCGGCGGAGCGGGCACTGATGGTTGGCCAACGGGGAAATCATGAGAGGTTGGCAGGCCTTGGAAGTGAGTGGGTCCAAGAGTGAATGGGTTGGCCGGGTGGGACAATGGTTGGGGTCCCGGCTGCCAGTAGTTTGAGATTTGTGGTGCTTGATGGGATTGCGGAAACGGATGGGATGGTGGGGCTTGAGTTATATGAGGTGGTGCGTAGAGGGCTGGCTGAGCCAGATAGGATGGTTGGGCTGGATCAAGCTGATAGGTAGAGGCTGGAGGTTCGATTGTGATAGTGGGTGAATTGAGGCAATTGTACCTCATATGGGCGGAACACAGGCTGCGCTACTGGGTGGGCTGGGGGGACAGGGTTTGGCTGGATTTGCCAGTCTGTAGTTGTTGTCTTTGAAGCTGTAGGTGGCTGGGTGGGCTGAGGGGACAGTAAGGGGCTGGGGGGCTTGGCCATATTGGTTGCTTGGGTAGCCATAGTTAGTTGCTAGGTGGCCTGATTGATTGATTGGAGCTGCAGGTTGGCCAAGCACGTGTGAATTTCCATACGCAGAGTTTGATTTTGATACATGTTGCCAAGTGGGGCGTGAGGGTGATGGTTGGGGTCAACCTCATAGAATCCGTATGGGCGTGGAGGCTGAGTGCTTGAGGAGTTGTAATGACCGGTGTGAGACATCGTTTGCTGCTGATTTGGTGAGTTGTGCGGAATCTGTTTGCATTTGAATGGGAGAGTTTGTCAGCACGTGTTACTATATTTACGGTTGAAAAAAAAAATAGAAATAGGAAGAGATGTGTTTGAGATGGGCCACTTTTGGGGGGGATGGTGTGCGTCTGGGGCTTATACGGGGCCCTTTGAGCTGCCTCAGGGGTTTGAATGGCCCCTTTGAATCTTTTATTGCCCCTTTGGAGCATCAAAGTGGGCCTGTGGGCCCACTGGAGGTGATGGGCAGAGGCGGGCCCCTTCTTACGGCCATTGGGCCCTGTCTTTGGGCCAGTTGGGTCTTGGAGCCCTGGGCCGTGTGGGCTTTTTTTCTCCCACAAAATTAAACCCCAAAAAATCCCTTTTTTTTGGGTTTTTTTGGGGTTTTTCCTCATTTTTTTTTCTCATTTTTTTTTTGTTTTTTTTTTTGATGTTTTTTTTTTTTTTTTTTTTTGATGTTTTTTTTTGTTTTTTTTTTATGTTTTTTTTTGATGTTTTTTTTTATTTTTTGTTTTTTTTTTTTTTTTTTTGATGTTTTTTTTTTTTTTTTTTTTTTTTTTTTTTTTTTTTTTTTTTTTTTTTCGGATTTTCAGACTCACCGCTTTTTTTGATTGAATCGGTGAGCGGTGGGCGGTGTTTGTTGTGGTTCTGGTTGAAAAAACCAGGACCATGAGCGAGCCCCAGTCCGGAAACAGACTCGGGCTCGCTCACGTAATCAAATGGCCCCTCCCATTCAATTCACGTGAGCGGGGGATGTGTATATGCCATACACATAATACATGTATGTATTATGTGTATGGGATATACACATCCCCGCTCACGTAATCGAATAGGAGGGGCCATTTCGATTACATGAGCGTGTGGGACCCGCACGCCCAAACAATTGGCGTGCGGGGCCCACACGCCAAAAAAAAATGGCGTGTGGGAACCACACGCCATTTTTGGCGTGCGGGTCTCACACGCCAATTTATTTTGGCGTTTAGACGCCAAAAAAAATTGGCGTGTAGGCCCCGCACGCCAAAAAAAATTGGCGTGCGCGCTTGGCGTGCGTTTATCAACGCCCCTCCTCAACCTGGGGAAGATGAGGGCAAATTCAGCATAAGCACAAGAGAGTGAGTAAATTTCTTTGCTCTCATCAGTAATCATTATGAAATCACACTATGTTCACTTACTGATTTATCAGACAGAACCCCTGTGGAGGATTGAGCCAGTGTCCCTAAGGTGGGACCACTTTTGACGACCATATTTTCATCCTGAATTCAACCAGAAATGCCAATCAGTTATTGAATGTTGAATTTACCTCAAAGTGGGTGGCCTGGGGGGGAACTGCAGCATAATTGCCTAGGTTGAGTTCATCCTAAACCAATTTAAAGTAGGTTGAATTTACCAAGGGGGGTCCTTGGATTTATATTTCAAGTGGGTGGCATCCCAGTTTAACTGGGATGACTTCATCCTAGGCAATTATGGGGTCATTGGCCTGAAAATCACCTTCCGTATGCAACATAGGAATTGCATCCTGATTTGCAAAAATACATCAGAACAATTAGGCCAATCACTATTAGGAGAATCTTGTTGGTTTGATTAAAGGGGCTTACCAGGGAAGTTGACATTGAAGTCCCGGCAAGAGGAATATCAATCGGATTGTCCTCTGCAAATTCACATGCATCTCCTTCAGACCCAAAGGGATCTCCATCACTGCCATCAGATTGATCATTGGATGAGTCTGATACTCCACTAGATGACCCAGAATGACTGCCTTCTGCGGAGCTCCCTTTTGCCAAAGACATCTGACTCAATGCAGATGATACTGAGGGCTTTTCTTCCATACGGCGTTGGGATTTGGGCCAGTTGGAAGTGGGGGGACTTGCTTTCCGCTTATGTGACGTGCGGCCTGGTTGGTGGTCTTTGTTGGCTGCATACGTAGATGGTAGCTGAGACTTTGGAGGTCGGCCTCGGCGCTTGGCCACACACGGTGGGCTCTCATTGTCTTCTTCAGATGATGTTGCGGGATTGGGAGCCTGTGTTGGTCGGCCTCGGGGTTTTGGGGCGGTCAGTCTGGCCAAGGTGGGCAGCTCATCAGGGTCTTCCATTGATGAAGAGCTATCTTGTTGCAACTTGTCCGTCCTTCTCCGGCCCGCTTGATTCTGACTGGTCCTTGCGCGCTGTTTCCCTTTGGCTGTCTGTGCCTTTTCAATCTGAGACTCCATGATTTCTGCCTGAGTAGGATCTCGGGTTTGCACACGGTGGCTTCCATTCTTCTTCTTCCAAGGTTGATTTGGTTTGGTTTTTTGTCTGATGGGGTCTGGCTCAATCAGTGGGACCACATGTGTGTTTGCAACAACTCGACGCAAATTCTTCATCAGTGCCAGCAAAGCTGTGGAGGGGTGAGATTCCAAGATCTCCTGCTTTAGCACCTCAAAATCATTGTCAAAGTTATACGGCTCCTCATCAAGGTTCTGTAATTTAAGCAAGGTCAAACAGGATTAGCCAATGGGTTATGGAGGAGGGGGCAGATTTATACACTGACTGGTCCATCTGGGTTGTAACACAATTGCCACTGGGGATGAAAGTCCGCTGGTTCCACATCACCCTTCTCTTCAAGCAACTTTTCAATCAAGTGTGCACATGGGACCCCCATTCCCGCATTTAAGTTCCCCGTACACTGCCTGACCGGATCATCACGTTTGGCCTTCTTCATTTTCAAGTACTTATTGTACTCTCCGATTGCCAATTTGAGGGCATGGGTTGAGATCTTGGTGTGAAGCGGCTTGAAAACATTTGGGAGTCCGGATAGCCCTTTGATTCTTTCATGGCCAATCGTGACCTGTGCTTTGTCCAGTTGCCGGTCCACAGCTGATGAAATGGTTAGGAAAAGGGTAGCAAAGTTGATCTTGCCAGATGTCACGTATGTTTTGCGCCAGCTATGAGCTGATTCACCTCTAGATGACGTCAGACTCCCCAAGTGCGCGGTTTTCCCAGCCCATGCAGACATGAATTGTTTGCGAAAGGGCAGAACATGGTTCTGAAGGTATTCCAGAAAATTTGCTTGTTCCCTGAGGTCCACCTGAAGCTGTCCCCAAGCTGTGTCAAATGAGGGTTTGTCTGGAGCGTATGTAACCTTGTGCCATAGCTTCATGAAGTTCGTCCATTCGTCTGCCTCGGATGCAAAAGCCTGTTTGCAGTTGGTGACAATTTTCCAATCGATGTGCCAGGCGCATAGGTTTGAGGTTGCATTTGGGAAGTGCTCCGCAATTGCATTTCGGAGAGCCACCTCTTTGTCCGTCACAAAGACCTTTGGAGAGCTCTCTGGTTCCCATACCGACCTGCAAGAATTGATAGGTGTATGTAAAATTACCATCAGATTATCAATCTCATACTAAAAAAGACAATCACCACACTCACTTCAACTTATTCAGAGCCCAAGAGTATGCCACATTTTTCTCATTCCTCATGAGACAAAATCCAATTGACAAGGAGTTGTTTGTGCAGTTCTGGCCAACAACATGCAGTAAGGGGTACTTGCAGAGGTTGGTCTTGTACGTGCAGTCAATATTAACCACATTATGGAACTTGCGAGCGAGTAACATTGATCCAGGGTGCGCAAACCATAGGTAGAGGAGCTTTCCGTCATCATTGTAAACTTCATTGTGAACCCAGTTGGAGCCTTTGAGGCATTGTAGAAGATGGTTGATGGGGGTGTCGCCAGCCCTCCGCTCTATATTCTGCGCTGCTTTTGTGTTGTAAATTGTCCGGTTCGTGACAAACCGTCCCTCAGTTGTACTCAGCTGCCGGACAGTTGCCTGTGGTTGCAAACCAAGAGAGGCCAGTCGAGCCACCTCTGCTTGGCCCTCTGCCCCAAGTGTCTTGTGGATGGCCTCATAGTTGTGCTGGATGACATTGTGGTTGTGAGGGACAGTCTTGCTGCGGAGATCCCAATAGTCGTTTTCACGGTTCTTGGCACATGAACAGTGGCCCGAAATCTTGAAGGCGCATCCAACTTGCTTATTACGTGATTCACGAGCCCAACAGGAGTCCACGGTGGTAGTGTCTTCTCCAGCCAGTGAGCAGGCAAGGTAAATGTTCTTCCCCGCCTTGGATTTTGAGACCGCCAGCCAATAAGCATGCTTGGTGGCCCATGTGGACACAAATTTCTTCAGATTGTCAACACAGGTGAACAGGTATTCAGGTGGAGGGTCCATTGGCTCTACAAAATTAATTCCCATGAGCATCCATTGGAAACAGTATGATAAATCAATGAGGCACTGACCTCCCACAGAGTAGTCAAACAATCTGACATCCTCACTGGTCAGTAGGGCTTTGGGCAAAGCATTTCCATCCGGGAGATTTGGGGGCATCAACAAGTCGTTGGTGTGGTGCGCAGATGCACTGGGATCTGTACAATCAAACATTGGTAAGAACACCGCAAAGGACTTTTCTGAGTGAAAGCTACCATCACCTTGGGGATTTTCCTCAGTCATTGGAGAGGGAACAGACATTTCCAGGGGGATTGGGGAGGGAACAGACATTTCCTGGGCGGTTCTTGCAGGAGCCAGGACTGCAGACGGTACCACAGATGTTGTAGAGTTGGAACCACCTGATTCATCAATAAACAGTCAGCTCCCAATAAAGCAACTTTACCAGAGAAACTAAGACCCACCTTGAGCTTGATCCTCATTGGTTTGGGTGGGAAAAGAGGGAGCAGGCAGGTCATTTGCAGAAGGCAGGAAATCAGGGGGAAAAGCTGATGATTTACAGTTTGTCAGCTCTCAATAAATATACATTACAAGAGAAAGTTAGACCTACCTTGAGCAGTATTGTCAGTCATTTGAGGGAAAACCAAGGACAGTGGATCAATTGATGTAGGTAGTTGCGCGGATGGGGCAGGCGGACTTAAAGAGTCAAGCAGAGAATTGATTTCAACAGCGGATTGGTTGGTGTTGTTGTCCCAGTAATATGTGGGCTGGTTGACGGACGAGTTGCTGGGTATTGATGCAGACGGGTTGCTGGGTATTGATGGTGGGTTTTGGATTGGTTGGGGGGCATTCCAGTTGTTGGAGTACATTTCCTGCTGTAATGTATAGGAGGTTGGTTGATTGGGTTGGTGGGTGGGAGGAATTTTTGACGTCTGCTGCAGGGTGATTGCTGGATTGGTGTAGTTTGGAAAGTTTGGATTGTGTTGGCTGGTGACTGGAATGTGAGGAAAGGCTGTACTATTGTTATAGGAGGCCGTTTGGGATGATTGGTGGGGGGGAAGGTTGTTGTATGGGTTGAAAGATGGTATTTGGTGGCCCATATGGGGTGCAGGTTGCCCGTGATTTGGAATTGGAAAGGCCATTGAGTTTGACGGGTATGCGGGGTGGCCATGGTTGGTGAAGCTGGGGTGTTGGTTTGTGGGATTATTTGTGATTGGGACAGAATTGTGTAGGTAATTGGGGAAGCCGGGGAATTGATCAGACGTTTGAGGGGGGATGGAGGGGTTGGATGGGACCTGGAACCAAGGGGGTTGCCCAAATGGAACTGGTGGTTGCGGCTGATGGAGGCAGGAGGAAGGACTGTGTGAGAAAGTTATTCAAGTAGAAGAATTGGGCTGTGTGTGCTTACATGCTGTGCCAAGTGAGACTGGGTGACATTAGGCTGACCACTGGCATGCATCATTGCATTAGGGTATTGGGGGTGCGGCTGATTGTGGAGGCCATATGGGTTGGGAGATACGTGGTAGTAGGAGGAGTTTTGGCCTGGCTGAGACATTTTCTGCTGTAAATAACGGCCAGAGTGAGTAATTTTGGATGATATTTACTTTGATAGACATGCACTTACACTGCTGGAGGGTAATAAAAGTTGATGCGAAGAAAACTTGCTGATATCTGTGCGTTCAGAGGAACAAGAAGAAATACTCAGCTGGCATGAAAATAATAATAATGAAGATGTGGAGAGATTAATTGGATCTGAGTGGAAGAACATCAAGTGCTGGTGTGCCCATCCAGGGCTTGGACAAGGGGAATGGGGCCCTTGGATACCTATGCGGAGATATAAAGGGGCCCTTTGGCCTAACATGTCAAACTTGGGCAGCTGGGAAGGGCACAGTTGGCTCCTTTTGGCCAGTCATAGTGGGCCCTGTTGGCCCCTTTACTAGGCCCTTTGGGGCTTGTCCCACTGTCAATACAGGGCCTAATGGGCCCTGATCAAATTTTTAGTGTTTGTTATCAGTATCTTTTTTTTTTTTTTTTTGGTTTTTTTTTTTTTTATTTTAGTTTATTTTATTTTATTTTATTTTATTTTATTTTATTTATTTTATTTTATTTTTATTTTATTTTATTTTATTTTATTTTATTTTATTTTATTTTATTTTATTTTATTTTATTTTATTTTATTTTATTTTATTTTATTTTATTTTATTTTATTTTATTTTATTTTATTTTATTTTATTTTATTTTATTTTATTTTATTTTATTTTATTTTATTTTATTTTATTTTATTTTATTTTATTTTATTTTATTTTATTTTATTTTATTTTATTTTATTTTATTTTATTTTATTTTATTTTATTTTATTTTATTTTATTTTATTTTATTTTATTTTATTTTATTTTATTTTATTTTATTTTTTTATTTTATTTTATTTTATTTTATTTTATTTTATTTTATTTTATTTTATTTTATTTTATTTTATTTTATTTTATTTTATTTTATTTTAT
The DNA here is from genome assembly GCA_007896445.1 of Puccinia hordei. Lineage (NCBI taxonomy): Eukaryota > Fungi > Basidiomycota > Pucciniomycetes > Pucciniales > Pucciniaceae > Puccinia > Puccinia hordei. The sequence goes on along the minus strand of RDRW01000170.1, from coordinate 267,131 downwards.
TTTCTTTTATTTTATTTTATTTTATTTTATTTTATTTTATTTTATTTTATTTTATTTTATTTTTTTTTATTTTATTTTTATTTTTATTTTTATTTTTATTTTTATTTTTATTTTTATTTTTATTTTTATTTTAATTTTTTCTATTTTTTTATTTGATCTTACGGGGGCACAGGGGGCACGGGTGGGCTCACGGGGGGCACGGGGGTCTCACGGGGACTCATGATGAAAAGAGAAAAAAAAAACCCACATGGTTCGTCCGGTTGTTCCGTGTCGGGTCGGGTGGCTGGCTCGCTCGGATCGGGTTGGGTGGGTTGGCTTGGCTTGGCTGGGGGGCTGGTGTGGAGGGAGGGTTTGGCTGTGAGGAGGGGGGAATGATCAGATCGATCGATTGGATGGAGTGAGGTGGTGGTTGCGGTTGAAATCCGCTGGGGGGGAGGGGGGGTGGGGGGCGGGGGGGGGTGCTTATGTCATGCGTACATTCCTTTGTACGCATGACATCAGCATGTATATAGGAAGGGCGTATGAATATCCATGGTTTTTAAAAATGGTGGATTTTCAAAACCAGTTGATTAGATAATGGTGGATTTGGCCATATTTGATACCCCCTAATAGATGGATAAAGAACCATTTATTGGTATAGCTTTTTCCATGAAAATCCTGGAAAATCCCAGCATAGCCCATAGTCATATATAATATAAGATTACATATGTATTTAAATGAATAACTTATGTAGTATGTCCTTCCTATATACATAGAATAGGCGTGCCGACCGCACGCCGATTCTATGTATATAGGCAGGGGGCACGCCCCTTCCTATATACATAGGTCGGCGTTGCGCCGATCTATGTGTATAGGCAGGGGCGTGCCCCCTGCCTATACACATAAAAAGGGCGTGTGACCCACATGCCCTTTTTATGTGTATAGGCAGGGGGAACGCCCCTGCCTATACACACAAAAAGGGCGTGCGACCCACACGCCCTTTTCTGAAGGGGCGGGCGAACCGCACGCCTTTTTCTGATGAGGGCGTGCGACTGCACACCTGCAGTGTTGCATGCCTGTAGATGGGCGTGCGTGCTGCACGCCAATCTACAGGCGTGCTGACGCCCAGGGATGGGCGTGCAGCCCGCACGCCGATAAAAAAAAGGTGTGCGGGCAGCACACCTTTTTTTTTATTGGTGTGCGTTCGGCGTGGGCGTGCGCCGAAGGGCGTGCATTTATCAATGCCCGTGTTTTCCATTGAACTTACCAGTCTTATCAATTTGTGTCTCAGTAGGTGAGAAGAGAGTTAGTACTAGAAATAGAAAAACACAGAACCATAAAGTTGTTTCCAGTGAGATGTGCAGGAATTATTGTAAACCTGGATTATTCCTTACCCAAATTTTCAGTTCTTCAGCTACAGAAGGAGTGATGATCACAGAGTTTAAATAGGGGGTATCAAATATGACCAAATCCACAATTAAAACCAGTGAATTAGGTTTTTCCACAAAATTTCACTTTTGACAGTTATGGACCATTTTAGATTGATATCCATGGTTTTTAAAATTGGTGGATTTTCAAAACCAGTTGATTAGATAATGGGGGATTTGGTCATATTTGATACCCCCTAATAAATTTGTTTAACAATCACTAGGGTAAGAGTTGCCAGAGTGTGGCTCAAAAAATGATAATACCCAAACAATGATAACTGGGGGGACTCAAGTTTGAAAGTTCAAGGTGGATTTATATTCTTCTCCAGAGGCCCCAGAGGGGATATTCCTACCTGAAATTGGGACAGGTTTTCAAACTAACAATTCTCCAGTGGAACTTGAGATGAAAAACCAAACTCCAGAAAATCAAACCTATTTGTGTTTTGGATTTCTTAGCTTGGTACATTATACAATGCAACTTGAAATGAGCTATGATAAAAATTATTAAAACACTGAAGTTTTCCTTTTTCTTAGACATGTTTCATGGACATTCAAGAATAAGTTGCATCAAAAAGTAGCAAAAAACCGCAGGGTTTCCTTTGCTTAGACATGTTTCATGCCCATCAAAGGATAAATCCTGAAAGTAAACATACTCAATCAAAAATTATAAATAGGGGGTATCAAATATGAAAAAATCCACCATTATCTAATCAACTGGTTTTGAAAATCCACCATTTTTAAAAGACATGGATATCAATATAAAATGGTTCAGAATTCTCAAAAGTGACATTTTGTGGAAAAACCTAATTCACTGGTTTTAATTGTGGATTTAGTCATATTTGATACCCCCTAATATAAATATATATTCATGTACCCCAGAATCAGCTGTTTCAACAAACCTAAGACAAAGAAGACTTTGCCTTTTCTGCTTCAAACTTTGTAACCTGGTATGACAGTTTGATAAGAAAAAATCAATTTTTAGCATGCACCGGGGTTGGTAATATGTTTTATTGTCAGCTTGCTACTATTTCAGAGACAACCTGACTAGCATTTAAATAAATATAACAAATAATCAATATTTTTACCTAAAAAGATATATTGAGCTGAAACCAGAATTAAAATACATTTTGAACATGATTTGAATTGGCTTCAAAGAAAATTTGATAACAATTATCCCTTTGAAATGTCTTTTATGCTGCTTCCAATGTTCCTGACAGTCATTTTGAAGTCTCAATTCATAGTCCATTCAAAATGGTGAGAATATGAAATGACTTAATTATTTTAAAGTCAGTTCAAGGGGCCTGACTCTGAAAAGACTTCAAATTTTCTCAAAGTCTTTTTGAACGCTCAACTTGAACCAAATTTGAGCTTTCTCCCAACCAAGGTCCATGATGTCTCCCCCTGAGGGCAAGATATTTGAATTAATCTTGAGGATATTTGGCTTATTGATCAACTAGAATTTTTCTGGATTTTCTTTTTCAAATGCAGAAACACATTCACATAGCTCCCACTGCATTCTTTCTGGATTTTCCCAGTCTACACAATGCCACGGATAAGTCCTTCTAGCTAAATGTGGCACAAAGGATAAGAATGGAGAGATTTAATAACCCTGAGTTAATATTTAAAGGGGATATTTCCAATTCAATTTGTTGAATTATAGCCTACACATTACAGCCAAGCTTTAATAATTATGTCAAATCACCACAGAAAAAGTGGTCTCCCCTGCATGAGGGTGCTCCTGGTGCATCTAATTCTTATCTTATGTATAGCTCACTTTTTATCCCCCAATTACAGTACTGTTGATCTCACACTTACATTGATCTTTATCTCATGCATTGTGGTGATCCATTCCACTTCATTACTATATTTTAAAGATTACTTATCATTCATAAACCCCAAATACTTACACATATACACATATAAATCCCAAACCTTACACATATTCACCATTATTATTGCATAATCAGATTCTACACCCCATTTTAACCCTAGTCACTCACTACAACCACCCTCAAATTCCTCATGGTTCAAGAGTTACAGGCAAACCAAGAATAATCCAGCAAGTTACAGTGTAAGGCAAGTTAAAGTATACAATAGGTACATAATTATAAGTAGATATATTACACAACCAAGATAAATAATACATATTATATAAAATACATAGACACTACATAACATACACTGCACATGACTAGGCTTTATTCAGTAACATCTTACATCATATCTACTGTACATAAACTCTACCTTCCCACTACTCATCTGTCACTAGCATGACTATTTCATACAAGTTACTTTCCCACTACTCATCTGTCATGCTCTTCCGTCCCACCAGCTACATGTCATAGCCTTGTTGTTCCTCCTCCTTCTCAGATATATATAAGGACAGCTGTTCCTCCCTCTTGTTCCCTTATGGACCCCCTGACTTACTATATGGACCCCCCGACTTACTATATGGACCCACTATATGGACCCCCTGACTTACTATATGGACCCCCAGACTTACTAAATTACCCCCTACATATACCAACATTACAGATCCCATAAATTAGTATACATACTTAGTAGAGTTACCATCACCCTTATAAAATATATAAATATAAATACCAGCTTGACCCATCTTGACTCCAGAGCTATAACAAACCCTTTCCCCACATTACAATTATATTACATATACTTTATAAAACCCATCCCCCCCTTTTATCCATTCCTCTCACCTGGTGTGTGTAGTAAGTAGGTTCATCAGTACTAGTCATCTAAGAATAAATAGAAATCAGCCACACCTTTATTTCATTCTTAGTGTTACCCTCATTCCCCCTCAGCATTAGTCAGGAAGGCAGCTTTACATCAGCACCTTTGGTATAACTTACATTAATACTAGTGTAGTCATCCATTTCCCTTCCAAGCTCTATTCTGTCCCTTGAGTAGTTCCACAGTGTATCCTACTGTGTATCTCCTGTGTATCCCATCCTTGTAATTTTTGATCACTGAGTAATAATAAAAAACAAGTTTTTCTTGGAGTCAGCATGACCCCACAGAATGGATGAATTGACACCCCCTGGATGGTTATACTTTGCAAATTAGACTTTAATTTGTAATTCTCAGTACATGCAAGCTTTTTTGGGTGGTGAGAATTAGGCTGGAATCAATCAACTCCAAACAAACTTTACCACGGAATTAGAAATTATAATTTAGGTAAAGAAGTGATCCAACAACTCATTGATAATTCTAGTAAACATATCTAATAGGTTAAAAGAAATTAATTTTTGCATGAAATAAAAGTGCAAATTCTTATGAATTTGCATAGCTCAAAGCCCCCAGGGATCCCAAATTATCAAATTTATGGACATAAATTCTCTTTTATACCTGTAAGTAAAAATATTTAGTGACTGCAAAATGCAGATGCCCAGGAGAAGTCATAACCTAAATGTCCTGGTGACATTAATTAAGCCCAACAGTCAGGGTAGAGATATACATTGAATGTGGATTTTTTATACTGACTGACTTTCATTCAGCCAAAGTCCAGAATTTGTGAGCTAACCTATTAGGACAGATCACTTGATTTGTTTGCTGGTGCATTTAAGAAGTTAATTGTTCAGCCAAGAAATCACTTCTGGGGATTTGAGTGTGCAGGCTTAACAAACATTAACTTAATTGATCAAGCTTACCAGTTAAAATTTACTTATCTCAGCACCAAAATTAATACAACTTTAGCAAGATATAGCTGTCATAAGAAAAAACTGAAAAGTTGAAACTCTTAGAATCTCTGATTCTCAGTATAATTCCAATAAATGTAGGTCCTAGGTCCAATCTAAAAAAAAACATTTTTATCTCAGGTAAATTTACCAATATAAAAAGGATTCAACTTCAAATTTTATGGCAGTGAAGCTCCTCTTAAAATTGGAACTGCATTCTCTTGGGACTTGTAAAGAAATTTGATTTGATTACTTGTAAAACTAAAACCAGAACTAGGAAATAAAATACAGATCAGGACAAGGTTAGAAGCTGAGAGAGGAGAGAAGAGAGTGATGATGATAGAAAAACCATACCGCAGGACAGTGAGATAAATAGAGAAGACAAGGCTAGTCAATGAGGATGAGAAGAAGATAGATGGAAAGTAGGCTGGATGAGAAGGATAATTATTTGAGGATGTGACGAGTGAATCAGTACTTTCGACAACAAACAAGACAGACAGAAAGAAGAAAGGAGAGAAAACAAACATTAGAAGAGAAGGGTGTTTGAATTCAACACGGCTTAAGAAGGGATAATAAAGGGGTCTCAGTCAAACTAAGAGAGAGGAAAGGAGATGGAAGGGGAGGGGAAGATTGTTAGGAATTGTTATCGAGTCGAATTAGCTCGTTGAGGAGTTACTTTACGATAGAGATCTGGTAGCGTCTTGAGGAGTCTTGATGATGTCGATTCTTGATGATTGTTATTGAGAGTCTTGACGCAAGTGGAGGCAGGAAAGAGAAGGATGATTTACAGTATCTGCGGTGTACAGAGCGCTAGAGTGGAGCGCAACAACGTGGCGGAGCGCGCTGAGAATGTGAATATTCAACAACTTGTTACCTCAAATTCCCCACAGTTAATCATCAATCAAGCTCTCAATCATAGTAATCTCTTAGTTTCCTTGTTCATGTCATTCATTCTGTATCCCTTCTTCTCTTCTGTCTATTTTCATGCAAATCCTCATTTAACCCCTTAATCTATGTGTTTAGTCTATTCATCCCATTTTCCTTCTTTTTTCTCTTCATCTACTTCTTTCTAGATTTATTTAACTCCATGATTCAGTAAAGTGGTTAATCTTTCAGTTCTTGCCCCGGTAAGTTTCTTAAATCTGTCAATTTGGGAATTTAACATTTGGTTTTTGGCTAAACCCCCACTTTCTTTGTCTTTTGTCTGATTTTATTTTTCCAGTATTTTATTTTTAAATATCTCACTTTTCAGATATTCCACTTCTTTGGTGCTTCTTTTCCAAAGCATTTTGGGGCTTCATAAGTACTTCAAGCAATAAGGCGAAACTTATCTTCTTGGAAATTCAATGATTAGGATAAGTAAAATGTTTTGTGGACTGTTAGTTTATTCCATTCTTCCATGGGCTTCTCAAATTTTGAGTAAACCATTTTTTTTCCATTTTTTGTTCATATTACATATTGAATTGCAATGGGAGCAATAAAATTTGAATACATCTGAGGTAGGTGATCTTTAAGAATAGAAACCAAAGGAGATTGTTACAATATTCAATTCTGCTTCCGCATATTTCTATCCAGCCACCTCTCCTGCAGCCCACTTCTCTTCAGATTATTCAGATAGATTATTTAGATTGGCATCAAGGTGTTTAGGGGATAATTTTGTAAATGAAACAATTCAAGATTATTACAAAGAATAAAAAATCCTTGAGGTATCTAAAAAATGATGAAACAGTAACAGAGGAATACAAGAAGGGTAAATAAGAATTCATCAGACCTTTGAGATGATAGATGACTCAGATATTTGCACTCACATGATATATTCTGGTTGGTTCTTAGTGTTCCTTTTTAACTTGGCTATTTTGGTGGGCTTCCAGATTATATAAGAGTTTCTTCTACCCACTTGGCTAAAGTTCCCAATACTATCATGTCTTCTGGTCTAACATTATCACGGTTTGACCCGCACAGAGGGGTAGGAAATTGGACAATGATAAAAGGACTGTTGGACAATGATACAAGGACTGTTGTAAAATGATACCACAACTCAATAGGATAATGCAGCTTGCAGATAGGGGTCTTCAACACAATTCCAAGGTAAATGTTTTTGTTTTTGTAACAGCCACAAATTTTTTATCTGATTGAGACCCTGGTCAACAAAATTTTCAACAGGGGAAATATGTTTGGTGGTCACTCCAGATTAGGAAGTCTTTTTGATTTTTTCCTCTTCAAGTGCTGTTGGTGGAAGCTTGGTGCCAGCAGGGATTTCTGGATGAGATTTGGGGCATCCATAAGAGATCCTTCCACTTTTATGGGAACCATCAAAATGAGAAAAAACATTTGAAAAGCTGCTTGCAGGCACCCTGTCATCTGTCTTAAACCACAAGCAGGTGTAGGTTGGTTTCAGTTTAGTTTCACGCTTTTTTTTAAAAGTCATATATATAGGTTTGATGTTAAACAAATCCCATGAATTGGAGAAACAACTCCCAAATTCCCAGGATTTCAAGTCAACCACCTTCAGGGTCCTCAGGTTTTCCGGGAGTTTTTTCTCCAACACAACTGTCAAATGTCCATTTTGGAGAAAAAACCCCCAGAACACTTGAGGAACCTGAAAAGTGGTCCTCAGTTGGTTGACTTGACTTCCTGGGAATTTGGGAGTTGCTTATCCAGAGTTTTTTAACGTTGACCCTATATATAAATCAGTATATATCCATTTCAGAAACATAGCTGTCATACTGTACACACTACACCCTATGGTGGGCCCGCTGCACTAACATTAGCTTTAGTGTATTGTAATATTAGCTTTTTTAGCTACGCTACCACAATTTTACTGTTAGCTGGGGATTTGGGAAGCTAAAGCTGACACATTTTCATTGACAGAAAAAATAGTGGTTAGCATAGTGTTAGCGCCATTGAAAAAAAGGTTAACGCTACAGAAATCTCCTGTTAGCTGATTTGTAGCGGTGTGAGCTGGAACAAACGCTACACTAACTATTGGAGTTGCACTCTTTTTAGCTATGCTAACTGTTAGTGTAGCACCTTTTGGTGCTACACTAACTGTTAGTTTAGCACTATACTTGTAGGAGTACAGCAATCATGTCTTGTGTTGAGGCTTTGATTCTTTCAAAGTATTATTTTCATGAATCCTGTTGAAGCATTTCGTTTCCCACTTTACTCACTCCCTTTGAGTTAAATAAGAATTTCTCCTCATTCTCTGGTGGGCATTGTGATTACTGTTTCACCAATTTACATATGAGCAAGATTTATTGCTCAAGTTGAAATTGATTGGACAGCAATCCCAATTCCCAAAGAAATGAAAGAAATGCATATCCAAACATTGGAAAGAGAAAAGATGAAAAAGAAACAAACAATTCTTTTGAATATATATATATATATATAAAGGGAGAAATTAAAAAAAAAAAAAAAAAAAAAAAAAAAAAAAAAAAAACAGAAATAAGCTGTTTTGATTGCTGTAGTTGCACAAGTACAGGAGCCAAAACAGCATGTTAATTGCTTTACTTGTGCAAGTAGAGATTCTTGATTGCTTTAATTGGGCAAGTACAGGATCCTAACTGAGCAGAGTGAGCTTTGACCTCAGACAAGGGAATTTATCAATCCTGCTATACTGTAAGTAACTGCAACATACCTAATCAGTGTCACCCTCATTGGTAAGTAAGATTTGTGATGAGCGTGACATTGATTAGGTATGTTTCAGTTACTTACAGTATAGCAGGAGTGATAAATTTCCTTGTCTGAGGTGAAAGCTGGTCCACTCTGCTAAATTAGGATCCTGTACATGCACAAGTAAAGCAATCAAAAATCTCTACTTGCACAAGTAAAGCAATCAACATTTTGTTTTAAATCCTCTACTTCTGCAACTACAGCAATCATAACAGCTTATTTCTGATTTTTTTTGTTTTTTCAATTTCTATCTTTAATTATTATTATTTTTTTCAAAAGAATTGTTTGTTTCTTTTTCGTATTTTCACGTTTCAACATTTAGATATGCATTTCTTTCATTTCTTTGGGAATTGGGATTGCTGTCTAATCAATTTCAACTTGAGCAATACATCTTGCTCACATGGAAATTGGTGAAGCAGTAATCAGAATGCCCATCAGAGAATGAGAAGAAATGCTTATTGAAATCAAAGGAAGTGATTAAATCAGGAAAAGAAATTCTTCAATAGGATTAATGAAAATAAAAATGAAAAAGAATCAAAGCCGTGATAGAAGAAAATTTGTACAAGGGAAAAACTTTCAATGCTCCCACATCCTTTTCTTTGCCCAACCACATCACCAGAGCTATTGATAAAACAAGCAGGGGTTTAATCCACCCAAAACAATTCTGTTCAGACTGTTCACTCAGCTGGCTCCAGGCCAACACAATGCACTATTTGAGCATAGTGTGGTGCGAAAAAATTAAGCTAACAGCTAAAATTTAGCAGGAAAAATTCAGCTAACAGCTAATATTTAGTTTATTGTACTTTCTGACGCCACTACGCTAATGGGAACTTCAATATGTGCTAGCGGCAAACCAATTACTGTTGAATATTGTGATCCACAGTGTTCCATAAATCAGCACATTGGATATGGACTTGGTAGCCTAGTTGGTAAAGGCAGAACTTCTAGTATAGTGTCTTAGCTTCAAGCTAAGGTCTCTAGTTCAAATACTGCCCAAGTCAATCATTTTCTGCCAAATGTCTGAAAAATGCTTTGTTAATTCTAACAATTAAACTAATTGTTATTGTGGTGGTTATTTTCAAAACCTAAAACTACAAAAGATTTGGCTGCAAACTTCTTGAAATGCTAACTGTTAGTTTAGTGGAGTGTAGCATCAGCTAACGCTAGAAATTTTCTGAAAAAAGAAAAAACCGCTACACTACCAGTTAGTGGTCAAATAGTGTAGCGGCCCACCATTGCTAAACCTTAAGGCTAAGTTATTACAGACAAAGAATCCTTTGGATCATTTAATTCAGGGGTTTTACTTTGTTTTTTCCTGTTCTGAGTCTTCAGAAAGATCTACCACCTGTGGGCTTGTAACTTTAGAAGTTGATATGGGCTGACTCAGAGCATGTTTATTCTTTTTCTTTCCAAGGAGAGGAGTGCTTTGTTCTTCAGTAAAAGATTCTGAAGAAGGGTCCTTTCATTGTTTTGATTGAACATTTGATACCAATGATGCTGATGCTGTAAGACTTCTTTGTGACAAAATTGGTTTCGAAATTGATTTATGTAAATCTGAAAAAGGCTGAATCATTCCTGATTGCCTTTTTTAATTCTTAAACCAAAATCCCAAGCTTAATAATTCAAAGACTCATCTCCCCTTCTTGATTTTTCCTTTTGGATATAAAAGAATAAATCATATAATGAAACATTTAGAATTCAATTTTGTGAAAGTTTTGTAAATTAAGAGTATAGATTTCAGAAGCAAAAAGAAGCAAAAATAGTAAACCAAAACAAGCTTGGAAGTGGACTAGCTGTTAATGTTCTTCTAGCCATACTACATAATATATATTAAAATGATCAGCAAATTAATGAGCAGTAGATTTTCATTGATGAAACCCCTGTAAATTTCTACTAAAATCATTAGCAAGACTAAAGTTTATTGGGATACACAATCCAAGACAAGTGAAAAAAAAATTTTTGGAATAAGGCATAGTACACTACAATGGGTATACTTATCAGCTTGCCAAATAATTTTAACAATACCATTCTGATGATCAAAATAAATACCCAGTACAAGAAAAACCCTAGAAACTTGAAGCAGTTGGCATGCAGCATGGTGTAGTGTAAGTTTCATTGTAAATCCACAGTAGATTTTCATTGATGAAACCCCTGTAAATTTCTACTAAAATCATTAGCAAGACTAAAGTTTATTGGGATACACAATCCAAGACAAGTGAAAAAAAAATTTTTGGAATAAGGCATAGTACACTACAATGGGTATACTTATCAGCTTGCCAAATAATTTTAACAATACCATTCTGATGATCAAAATAAATACCCAGTACAAGAAAAACCCTAGAAACTTGAAGCAGTTGGCATGCAGCATGGTGTAGTGTAAGTTTCATTGTAAATCCATGTGATTAAATTGAGCCCTTTCATCCACAGTGACTGTGCAATTTGCAAAGTGACTGTGCATTGAAGCTTTATTGAAACAACCTTTGAGAAAGAATTGAGTATCACCACAAGCTTTCTTTGAGCTTCTGCATGTCAACTGCTGGCAGTTTCTATAGTTTCTCTTGCAGTGCCCAATGCGGCAATCAGGACAAATAAAAGGACCAAATGTGTTATTATACTGAGAAGGGCCTACCAGGGTATAATCAAAATCACAAATGTGACAAATAGAACAAAGCCAAATTGGGTATAATAAAAGGAGAAACATGTCATGGTAAGCTATGGAATGTTTGGCATTGGTTTCCCTAAACTTGGTGAATTGCATAGTAAGATACTCACCTGAAAAGAAGAAACATTTCATGGTAAGCTATGGCATATTTGGTATTGGTCTCCCTAAACTTGGGGAAGAGAGAGGAGGGAACTGGTACAAGCATGTACAGTGCCCTGCCAGATGTGTATAGCACCCCATTTACTTATTTAAAAAAAACATCCTACAACATGAGATTCAAGGGTTTTGCAAAATGGTGGGAGTTGAGATGACATAAGAGAATATGGAACAAAAAGAAGCAAAAATTGATTTCATTATATTTTAAAAAAATGAAAGGAAATCACATTTTTTGTAAAAACAACAATATCTGTTCTAAAAATACAAACAAATATGGAGGGTGTAGCTGAGAGGCCAGGATAGCTGATTATGAAAACATATTTTGAAAAAATGAAAAAGAAAAAAAAAATAGACTCAATATTTGATGGGGCCACCATCAGTTGGTGATCTTACCTAGATGAGAGCGGGTTTTTTCCTCCATCAACAGAAGTTGATGTTCAGGATTTATTGATGCTAGTGTGTTTAAAAGGCTGCCTTTATAAACTTGGTTGATATAGTCAACAGCTTTTTTCCCACCTGCTCGCAGGAATATGATTGGAATCATCTTTGTTCTATAAAATGCACCCCAAATTGAAGTCAAGCAGCGCCCACTCTTGAAAGTTGTCAGCCACTGAGTACATATCACAGTACCTGACATGTACCACGTAACTGAAAATATTATTAATTATTATTATATTTAATAATAATTACTATTCTTATTGATTCTTATTACTATTTATTAATATCATTCCTTTAAATAACTTCATGTAATATTAATTATTATTATCTTTAATAATAATTACTATTCTGTAGTTATTATTATTATTATACATTCATTATTATTACATTACTATTATTATTATTAAAGTACATTCATTACAATAATTAATATAAATACTTTAATAATACTTTCATTAATAACTCATGAATAATTCTGGTTAAGCTATGTACTTCTGTTATACAAGATACATAACTTGTAGGCCCTTTGCCCTCCTGTCACGTGAAATATCCAGAGTAACAGATGTCACTCTGTCCCCTCTGATTACGCCCACATTCCTTAACATTGGAATATTTCACGTATAAGATATGTACTTTAATATCTTATTAATAAAAGAACTTATTAATATTATAATAATTAATACTTATAAGATGTACCAATAATAAATGACATCATTATAAGTTAATAACTTTATTAATATTAATAACAGATCAATTAATATAAATGTCATGATGTGATCCAATCCCACTAAGGACTACTGATCAAAGATGTGTCCCATAACACAGCCTTAGTAGAAATCACATCATAAACATTAACAGATCCTCCCAAAAGGATCTGTCTTCCCCCTGAAGTTCCACAGTACCTCCCAGGTCATGGAAGCGCTCACAGTTCCCCCCTGAGGAGCTCTTACAATATATAAACAGACTGTAAACAGTAGTTTATCCCCCAGAGAATATTTAGAACACCTTAGCACAGTACATACCATAGAGTTATTTACCTTGCTTAGTTCCCATTCTCCACCAATACCCCAATTCACAACCTACCTTCAATAAGGTAGAAACCACAAACCCAAGTTGATTCTCTCCTTGGATGCCTATTAATACTTTGTATTGATTTGGATGCGCCTAATTAGAGCAATTAGAGCAAGCCTCTCAGACAAGACTTACTGATTGAGGAATATCCTTTTTTACAGGATATTTAACTTACCCAAACCACTTTAAACCATCAACCTACCTCAGTTACAACCATTAACCACGGTTAGTTTCACACCCAGGCTGACAAAAGTGGGCTCAAGGAATTTGGTTATCATCTGTTCTTTTGGTTGTCTCCAGACATGGACCTGTTTGGAATTCTCTCTGGTCTCAAAAGAAGATTCATCAGACCAGATGACCTTGCTCCAGTCAGCAATGGTCCATTTGAGATGTTCACAATCAAAGGCAAGTCATTTGATGTTGATCATTGATGTAGGGTTTACTCACAGCTATCCTACTTTGGTATCCCAGCTTGTGAAATTGTCTGCGGACAGTTGATCTTGCAACTGGGTGTTGCATTGAGTCTGTGACCTTGGTAAGTGATAACTTTGGGTGGCTCCCCAAGAAGTTTTGGAGCTGTTGGATATTGCAATTGTTTTTCAGACAGGGCCTGCGACACTTTTTGACTGTTTCAACAGTTCCGCAAGTCTGAGTCCAAGGTAGAATTGCCAAAACCATTGACCTTGCTAATCCAACAACCTTAGCAACCTTGGAATGCAACATTCCATCTGTGACCATGCCAGCCACTTGTGCTTTTTTTCTTGGTTGTGAGGTTTGGTTGACCACTGTTATGTCCCATTGAGCTTGTTGAGTGAGCAAAAAAAACAAAAAAGGAAGAAGAAAAAAAGCTTATTTGAAAAAAAACACATGAGAAATACCTATGATTACACACTAGGTCTATTCCAATGATGTTGATGAATATTGGTGAATTAAATTCCAACAAATTTGTTGAATTTTGTTTTTGCTCTTTCAGTAAGGAGTAAGGTCAGTTGAAAGGTTCCCAGGCTGTGCATTCAGTCACCATGTCATGGGTTTACCCCCCAACATATACATCTGCGAGTTTACTGTACAACTAGTAGGCTATTGTGGTGCAGTATATGTCTATAGTAAGATAATTAGAGTTATGCTTCTACTATTTGTCTGATGATTGATGACTATTTTATGTTTTTTACCCTTCTTTCCCTGTAACTCTAACACCTGGAATATGCAGAACTCACAGAATGAAAAACAGGCAGTGATAAACGCACGCCCCTGGCGCACCCCCACGCCAGGGGCTATTGGCATGTTGTGATGCCCCCGCCAGCCCATTTTGGCGGGTTTGGCAGGCACGCGAATGCCCGTTGGTGTGTATCCAGGCACACCAAAGTGCGTTGATGTGTGTGTGAAACACGCCAATGGCAATTGGTGTGCTGTAAAAGCACACCAATTGACATTGGCATGCTTCTTTGCAGCCCACCAGCACACCAATGGATATGCGGGTGGGGCCGCATGCCCTGTCCTACAGCCTATGGGAGACTTACAGTCTCCCATAGGCCATGGCCCATGTGTATCCAATTCACATCAGCAGTGTGTCCAAGTTGGACACACTCCTGATGTTGGCCAGGAGGAAATCCTCCTGGCCAAAAAGGTTATACAAACTTTTTTTGGCCAGGAAATCCTCCTGGCCAAAAAGGCTATACAACCTTGTTGGCCAGGAGGATTTCCTCCTGGCCAACAAGGCTATACAACCTTGTTGGCCAGGAGGAAATAACCTTGTTGGCCAGGAGGATATCCTCAGGGCCAAAAAGGTTGTATAACCTCATTGGCCAGGTGGATTTCCTCCTGGCCAACAAGGTTGTATAACCTCATTGGCCAGGAGGATTTCCTCGCCAATGAGGTTGTATAGCCTCATTGGCCAGGAGGATTTCCTCCTGGCCAACAAGGCTACACAACCTTGTTGGCTAGGAGGATTTGTCAGCTTGCTACTATGTCAGAGACAACCTGAACAAAATATATGAGAAATATAATAATGAAAGAGACATTATTACAAAACAACAATAAAAGAGACATTGTTACTTATGAAAGAGACATTGTTACTCTTTACGCCATAAAAAGAGAAAAATACATATAAAGACATATAAATAATAGAATATTATTTAATATTCTGATTCTAAATGTAAAATAACATAGGGTACCTCAGCCAAAGTACCCCTGTAACTTTACTCCTTCTAGTAGTAAATCCACCTTAAACTACTATAATAATAAGTATAAACATGAATAGTAGAATACACAACCTGTATGACGAACAGAATAATCATCATACAACAATAAAACTATAGTACAACTCAAAAGAAACATATGTAAACATCCCTACATACATAATTTGACATTTGTGGCCCAATTGAGATGACATATTACCAATGGTGATCATGACAGATGTTCTACATGGTTACCAATTCAGTTGGACACTCTGAAGCGCACACTTGAACCATATTACATGACAGTAACTGTGATAATACTCCCATGTCAACCATTGACATCATTGCCAATCTGTCATGGCTCATCCTTAGTAGTTACTACTAAGAATCGTGACACAAGACAGCCCTCTCTAGCTCTCCTGTTTCGCCACCAAGGCTCCACAGAAAATATTTAAGAGGCTCTTCTTTCCCCTTGCTTTAATCCCCATCATCTTTTATACATACAACATACATACATAGCATTCCACCAGTCATAGTAACCAGTGTCCTGCCCTGTAAGTTTGTCTATTATAGACCTGATCACTCAGCCCTCTTTCTTCACCAACTGCCAGTCTTTAGCCCATCAATCCAACCGCCTCAGCCTGTCCAGTAACCCATAGAAGTGCCCCTTCCTTCCAGAAAAGACCATAACAGTAAGTCCTTTATTTCAGGAGTTGTGGCCCTTCTAGCCATCTTTACTGGGATCAAAACAACCCCTGCTTGCAGGCCCCAGTTGTAACAGGTCACCAATTTCCTCTGCTTTTGCAAGAAAACCTGTGGAGGGAACTAAACCACCCCTGCTTGCAGGCCCCTCCTTAAAAAATATATCCTTATATTTTTTATATCTCATATCACCACCATATTACCACCCTTTTCTATCTTTGCACCCTGTGTAGCTAGAAGGATCTTAGTCCTTGGCATCACAGAGCGTGACAGGATTCCTCCTGGCCGACAAAGCCCACTCCCATGGGGGTGGGCGTGCAGCACTATTGGCGTGTGGGCCAAATAAACCAACATAGTTGGCATGTTTGGCCGGCACACCAAGGATTGGCCATGGGCGGGCCAAACCTTGGTGTTGTGGTGTGCCAAATCTGTTCCAAGTATCAAATCACATAGAGTCACAGTTTACTATTGAGAATGAGACATATTTCTAGATGTATTATTGCATAATTAAGTTCTACAAATCATTTCACCCCTAGTCACTCACTGGAACCAATAGGCTAGCTCCCCTCATTTAAAAGATATCTGGATTAAACTGTTATTTCAGACTTTAGGAATATATATTGATAGTACATAGTATAGGATTGGATTCAAGTGCATATTTGTAGTATATTTAATAGATACCACAACCACTTGGATACCACAACCACCACATGGATACCCTTACCACCACCATCATATGAGCAACTCTATGGCAGTCACACCAGCAGAAATCCCTCACATGTTACTACAAAAGGAGGAGATTTTCTCTCCTCAGTTTGAGAATGCCAGAGGAGGAATCCTAAGCAGAACACACATCTCATTAAGAGCTTCCATCACAAATCCAAGTAAACCCAACAGTGTGATCTCAATAAAGTGACCCATCAACATCTTTCATACCTCAGAGGATATATAAGTAGTCCAGTAGCTAGCATCACCATTTGTGCTCTTAACAAGTAAAATTAACTTTAACCCATTGTGCTCTTAACTGAATTTTAAGGAAGAGGGCAAATACACTTTGAATAGTTCACATATAACATCAGTTCCGTCAAGAATTCTTTTTACTAGTTTATCTACACTTCAATTACAAATATATAAAAAACACATAAAAGATATATACTTTAAGAATTATTTCCATCATCTGACTCAATCCTGCTGTAAACCACCCCGGCTCTATTGCCCATAAAAATTCCACCAAACCCATTTCCACTGAAGTCAAGTTTTGATCCAGGTCTGATAAGAGACTGCTACACATAAGTTTTCTCTATCATTAGTTTGCCACAAAAAATAAGAATAAATAAATTTGTTGTGATAGCTCTTGTGTAGTATCATAGAGGGGCAGGTCTTTCAAACCACCCGTAGCAGTTGTAATATCTTCTTACATATTTGAAATATATTACTGGTATTCCCCCCTCGCAGAACTGCCACCCTTCCCAAAAGGAGTTCTCACAGCGTTCCCGCCAAACACACCAACCCAAAATGGTGTGAGGGCAAAAAACACCATCTTGGGTTGGCGTGCACCTGGCATGGGTGTGCGCCAGGGGCATCCGTTTATCAATGCCCATGAAAAACTACACCCTCATAGGCTTTTTAACGCAGCTTTTGTGTGCAAGTCTGATGCCTCTAAATAGTAGCTTGTGTTAGAGTTAAGGGATTTAAAATATTACAACGAGAAAAATCACTAGTACATAATCTACATTAATAACCATAATATAGATTGACCATAGCATAACCATAACAGCTGTGGCACATACTTGTATATAGTTTCATCCTTGCCCTCCTTGCCGTCTTGGTACCGGTTCCCTTCTTTCTCCTTGCCAAGTTGGAAAAAATACTGTGGCGTGCATGAGCTCACAGTGACACATTTCTTATTTTTATATTTGCCAAACCTTAGAGCATCATTACCGATGCAGCTAGTTTAGTGTGCCGCTAAAAATCAAAATTCCTCAAGCTAACTGAGCCCAGCCACTTCAACCACACCAGTAGTGCCCAAACTTCCAAGCCAAAATAGCTAGCTCAATAAACCATGCTCAACCTTACCAAAAAGCAACACCGGCTAATAGAGAATATGCTTCAATCAAGATTAAAAAGCATGTCAGTTCATCAGCTGAGCTGGAACTTGGGTCATTTCCTGATAGTCAATCACTCTGGCAATGCCTCTGGGGATTGATTTGGGCTGCCCGGAGATTGGCTAGCTGTAGAGGTAAGGATGACCATAGAACAGACTCAAGCCCAAAACAAGGTCTCCAGGTAGGATATAGATAGAATGAAGGCAAGATACTTACTAGAATGGAAATAATCACTCACAAGTAGCTCCTAGAGGTGTTTCTATTGAGCTAGTTTGAGTTAGGAAGTAAGACAAGTATACTAAAGAATAGCCTGAATTGAAAGGGAGAGAGGTGACCAGTTTTTAATGATTGAGACACATCAAATGTTAATTTTTGTTTGCAAGTTTTCTTTGTGTGAAATACAATCATGAAAGATGGAAGAAATATGTGATAACATAGAGATAAAAAAATATCACAGAAATGGATCAATCAGAGGATCTACATCTTCATCATCTGATGAGGCGGCCTCACTCTCATGAGTTGAGGTCACCTCATCTTGAGACAATCCAGGAGCTTCTTTAATGTTAGATGGTTGTGACTGTTTGTTCTTGTTAGTTGTTTGCCAGGCTTACTTTTGCTTTTCCTCAAGCTTTTCCCGCATGTCATGAAGGAGCATCTCCTTTTGAAGCTGCAAAAATTCTTGGGAGATCCCATCCGGTAAGTCATCTATTTTCTTGGGCATGATTTCCATCTTAAGTGCCTGATTTACTTCAGCTCTAGAAACCTTGCGGCGAATGCCATTGGTTTTATTCATGGCCAATGTTTGGTAACGGTAGTCTTTTGAACGACTCCAAAGGATCTTGATTTTCTTTGCATTGTAGTGATCCTCCCTCATTGCACGCTTGGTAGTGTGAATCCCAGGAGGATGCTTCCAAGTCATGTCAGACCCTTGATGGGAGGTTGAAGAGGTTGGAGGAGTTTCTGCTTGAAGCCCTGGGGTCAACGGTGTTGGAGTCAAGAGCAATGCTTCTGAAGCTTGAACACCATGATTTTCCAAAAAGTTGTTCCACTTTGGTGAGTCCTTGAGGACCATCCAAGCTTGCTAATAGGGAAATTGTTTTCCTTCTTGTTTTTAATAGGCTTTCTTGGCATTGGGAAGTAGGTTGGTTAAAACAGAGCCAGATTGTTGGCTCTTTTCAAGTTTATGGTATGTACCAGAAAACTTCAACATCCATTTTTTTATGTGTCCCCAGCTGCATACAACCAAAAAAAACAAGTCAGATACTTGGATTCAAGTAGAAAAGAGAGAACAAACCAATGCATGCAGTGACTCCACTCTTTTTCAACACTAGTTGCCTATGTGTTGTAATTGTTGGCAACATGTTTCCAAAAGTCTTCCTTTTTTTGTCCTATTGATTGGATAATTTCCTCCAAGATCTTCAGCCAGTGTTTTGCAAGTTTTTCATCATTGGGTGGGAGCCAGTTTGGACCTTGTTTGGGTGGAATCATGTGTGACAGAGATAGCTATGTGTAGCTATTGTAGCTCTAGCCAAAGATTTAGCTCAAAATCTAAAAGCATCCACCATTGTCTTGCTAACTTTTCCGCAACTGCGGAGAGGTTAGCAAGCGCTATGGTTACCCTAAAAAGAAACCACACCCTTGTGACTTGACAGGGGCTCTGCAGCTGGCTAACCAAGCGTCCCCTTGGGGACTCTCCATTTCTCTTGGTAAGCAGGGCTGTGGGGGGGGGGATCAGAGATCTGATCGTGGGAACAGTGTGGTAATCCTGTTCCTTCTCACATCACTTCTTTTACATCTTATAATCCATCAATATATTCATCAAGATAATTCCAGATTCATATTCTACACCTTATTTTACCCCTAGTCACTCACTCAAACCACCCTTGATTTCCTTTTGGATCAGAAGATATTAGGCTTCATAGTTTTCATAGGTACATTCTTTTCTTTTCTTTTTGGCTTAAATCATCCAAGTCATTATTATTCAGTAAATACAACATCTTACATAGTCTACAACAAATGCTCATCATTACTACATACATTCACGTCACTATTACAGTTGTAGTCTTTTTGCTCATCACTATTACTATTGTGGTCATTGCTCATCATCATATCTTGTAATACTGTCCTCATCATTTGTTCCCCTCTTGAAGGGACTTTTCACATATATAATTCACTCTGATTGTTGTATACCCTCATGCAATTTCTACCCCATACAACCTGTATGACCTTTTACCCCAAATATTAGATTCAATTTCATCAAAGACACTTTTTACCTAGACATTTTTAAATATCCTTGCCATTAAAACCTTTTTACACAAACCACTTTTCCCACATAACTTCTCCTCAGCACTCCCCATACCTCAGAGGTACTAGTAGACAGCTTGTATGTATTAGTCAGTCTAAGAGTAAAATAGAAAAGCCACATCTTTTATTTTGTTCTTAGTTCTCTTCCCCATCAGCATTAGTCAGGAAGGCAGCTCTTATATCAGCACCTTTTTCATGAATTACATTAGTACTATTGTAGTTATACAAATCCCTTCCAAGCTCTATTCTGGCCTTAGAGTAGTTCCCCAATGGAGGAGCTTGGGTGGATCTTACCTTACCGAGCTTGTTAGAGGTCTCTAGATTTAGAGACCTCTAACAAAAATCTTAGCAAATCCTCAGTTAAAGAGGCCTAAAGAGGCCACAAGGGTGGTGCGCGGGGGGCGGGGGCTTCATCTCTGTAAAGCTGGCTTACCAAGCCACTTTACAGAGACAGTAGTGGATGCTCTAACTTTTGCTGGATGTAGCAACGGTCAGCTGAATTTGGAGCTTCAAGCCAATTTAGCTTGGGCTTGGTGCGGTTGAATCTGGTAGCTAAAGTCCCTAGTTCGCGCTAAAACCGGTAATGATGCTCTTACAGTTTTGAGGGTGGCAAGCCCCTCTTCCAGAGGCTAGCTTTGCGAGGTGCCCCCGGCACGAGAGGGACGGGGGTTAATCCTCGAGGATTCCCGTTGATGACATCGAGGTACTCCCCGGGGCAAGTACCCCCGAGGTGTACAGTCGAATAGCGCCTTGTTAGGTTTCAACTGATGAGCTTCCAGCGGGCTGCGGAACTGTCTCTACCGGTTGGCCGCAGCATGCCACGAGAGGTGGGACACAACACGCAAGCAGTGGGCGATCGCCAACCTCGAAGAACCGATTACCTCAAGACTCCTCAAGAAACCCCCGAACCAGACATGGCAGCCCGCCCAGTAAGCAATTCATCTCACATTCCGGACATACATATGATGGCCATGACGTTAGACTGGACCCAGAGAGTTATCTGACCGGGTTAGCCATAATTTTCAGGTTGTTAACGTCCGCTCAACATCCGGTCAATCCTCGAGCACCATTCCTCTCCCGGCAGTCTTCACTGCCCCGATCAGAAACGATGTCGTTCAGGATATCCACAAGAACTTGGCCAAGAACAAACGTCAAGCGTATGCCGTTTCCTCCAAGGCCGGCGAACAAACCTCTGCCGAATCCTGGGGAACTGGTCGTGCGGTAGCCCGTATCCCTCGTGTTGGAGGTGGTGGTACTCACCGTTCCGGCCAAGTTAGTCCTCTGTTGATAGGATGCCTGCCCTCGAAATCCCGCTAATGAGGCTCTCTCGTCTCTTCTTAGGCCGCCTTCGGTAACATGTGTCGTGGTGGACGCATGTTCGCCCCAACCAAGATCTGGCGAAAGTGGCACGTCAAGACCAACTTGAAGCAGCGTCGTTACGCCATCGTTTCGGCGATCGCAGCGACCGCAGTTCCCTCGCTGGTCCTGGCCCGCGGTCACCGAATTGAGAAGATCGCTGAGGTCCCCCTCGTCATAGCGGATGAGGTAGAGTCGATCTCAAAGACCAAGGAGGCCGTCGCGGTTCTAAAGTCGCTCCAGGCCCATGCGGATGTTGTGAAGGTCTCGAACTCTCGCAAGACCCGTGCTGGTAAAGGAAAGATGCGTGGACGCCGTTACCGTCAGCGTCGTGGTCCCCTGGTCATTTACAACGAGGACAAGGGTATCGTCCGCGCTTTCCGAAACATTCCCGGTGTCGAACTCGTCTGTGTCCACCGCTTAAACCTTCTTCAACTCGCTCCCGGAGGACACATCGGGCGATTCTGCATCTGGACCCAAGGTGCATTTTCCCAGTTGGACGAGCTATACGGTACTTACGACAAGCCTGCCACTTTAAAGAAAGACTTCTCGTAAGTTTTCATCCAAGCTCGCTATGGCTGGGTTAGTATTCACCTCGGTCTGTCTTCCTCCAGATTGCCCATCTCCAAAGTCAGCAACGCCGACATCAGCAGAGTCATTAACAGTGTAAGTCAACAACTCCCCATTCACGGATGGCACAGTCTGTTATATCCCAGCTGAGCCTTTTTGTCTTGTACCAGGATGAAATTCAATCGGTCCTCAGACCGGCTGGCCCTTCTCGAGTGAAACGACCATTCACTCAAAAGAAGAACCCTTTGAAAAACCGAGCCCTCCTCTTCCGTCTCAACCCATACGCCAAGGTGTTGATCCGAAACGAGACCCTCAAGCAGGCCAAGAACTTGAAGGTCAAGGCTGCCGCCGAGTCCAAGAAGGGTACCAAGAAGATGGTTCCTGCAGGCGAAAAATTCCTGTCCACGCTCCAAGCCCCTTGATTGTCTCCCTATTCTCCGGTCCTGTCCCTCAATTGTACCCTCTCAATACTCTTGGACTATTAATCCATGATTATCGTCGTTCCCTTGGCCTGATTTTAGTTGGTGAAAACACTCTGAGGCTCTAAGTCGGCCCTTATGACAGTCCTCTTTCTCAACTTGTGGGACATGAACCCTACGAGCATTTACGGCTCGAACGCGTCCTTATGCAATGCATTCCCAAAAAATCATTTTGCATGTTGGTTTTGTTTTTGAATTAAGGCATTAGAGGCGGTATTTCGTCCGGCAGGGACTTTCTGGAGGCGGCCTATCCCCACCTTCCGAGTTTCCCATAGCGTAACTAAGTCCCTCTGTTTGTGGAGGGCCTGCCCTAGTCTAAAACGGGTGTGGCGGCACACATTTTTAAAATGCTCATCTTGCTATCAGCACTTGAAATGCAAATAATTTCATTCCCTCATCCTCAAATTACACATCTCCTAATGAATAGGAGACCACCTTGGGAAAATCCATTCAAAATGTTGTATTGGGTAATTGTATGCCTTGCGTTTTAGAAGTCATAGCTGGTCCAGTACCTTCAGCTCCAGGGGCTCCTCGAGGCAGTTATCAAGAAGAAATTAATTGACGAGTTCAAGTAAATAGTCATACAATTCTTATTCAAAGGTTTGTGTCTATTTTAATTCCCACATGGACTTGGGTTTAAATTTATAGTAGTTGTTTTTCATTAACTCAGTTGAAATCATAAATCTTCCATTTTTACATCTTCTCCCATTGCTTTCTTATCCATTATTAATTTTATTCATTATACTACAGCCACTTTTTAGTCAGTGCTCAGTTTAGTACAAAATCAGAGTACTAGTGAATGAAATTACACCAGAAGCTCTCCTCAGTTTAAAACCGTTCCCACTCTGAGTATCAGCTTGAGTCTGTTCAAAGTTCCCCTTCTCATGTCTCCTAATCTTCTATTGGAATTCTATCATTTTTCAACTGAGGTGAGTGGTATTGGTGTAAATCAGAGTGGGCTGGTTGAAAAAATGTCTATCCTTTTCTTCTCCATCCTTTCCATTCTATTCCCTTACATATAATAAACCTTCATCAATCTTTTCAACTCAAGAAAATCTAACCAGTATTTTTTGTTGACTCTCATCACAACCACCCGCCCCATCAACTTCATTGCTATCCAGATCATATTCAATGCCTTTGCCAAATACTCAATCCCACCAACATCACTTGTCAAGTATCCCAATCTGGTTAGAAACTGAACAAAATCCTCAGGGAACTCCTTTGTATGATAATTTTCCAATTTCAGTTCCTGTTTTTCCTTACTTTCTTGTTTCCTAGGCTGTCATCTATATATTAATATGGCTTTGGTGGTATTTTTTTCTGATTCTTCTGAATTTCTTCTATATTTCCTTCTCTATAATAGTTATTCTAATTCTCTATGTCATCAGTTTGGTTTTTGTTTTAGCAATAAAATACAATTTGGCCTAAATCATTTTCTGCCAAACTACCCCCTCTTACAGTAGCTAAGTGCTTTCTAGCTGCTTACTAGAGATTTAGATTGCTAAAATTACCCAAAAGACAGAAAAATGTATAAGGCTAGCTGTTAGCCTTCCCCAATCTTCTGGTCTTTATTTCAGACCTAAGAATCAGAAGGAGTCATAGGTTACCCTCCATGGATATTTTGGAAATTACAGAGGAAGGAATAATTATTATCACCTTGATAAAATTCAGTACATCAATAGTACCTGTTTCTGTTTTATACAAACTAAGTCAGAGTTTCATACACATAGCTGACTGGTTGCTCTAGGGGTTGGATTAAGGTCCACTTGATAGAAATTATACTGGTCTTAACTAAATACTCTTATTCATACATGGGGTTGATCCAGAGGAACTTACACCCAGCTGTTCATAAATTCAATTGAGATTTTCAGGCCAAAGTTTCCAGAAAGTGATGTAGTGATTTGATGAGAACTGGTTATTTCAAGTAGTGATGTGATGAGGTATGTTCAAATACAGAGGAATGTGTATAAATGATTATCTTCTCTCCTGAAAGTCTAGGGATCAACAGCATTGAGTGATTACATATGTCAGGCTGACTAAGGTTAACTACAAGCTGCCCTGCAACAACATAATACACTCACTTTGGAGAGAGTGAACAGTCCAGTGTTTGAATCCTGGCAAGCAAAACCCCTGGCTGCTACCCCTTCTAACCCAGGACAGCTACACCTCACCCTATATTAGTTGCCCCCTTTGTAATCTTATCTCCTCCAACAAACTCTCTGTTCCACTTTCAATTCCTGTTATCAATTTACAAACCAACCTGATTGAGAAGCTTAAAAAAATCCCACCAACACTAAGTAAAAAACAATTGTTACAACTTGAAAAAAACTTGTAGTCAGAAACCATAACATTTATAGTGTGCAATGCCACTGGCAAAATTACACTTTCAAAAATAAAAATAAAAGTTTGACTAGTTACAAGCATATATAAAGAATGTTAATTATAATGAAATCAATGAAATGAATATGAAATTTAAGAAAACTGAAGATGGTGTGGTAAAATCATAGGTCGGCCAATGTAGGGCTGACTATGTTTTGCCTGACAGCTGAAAAATTGTTTCAAGAATGAGATATTTTAGGATTCCAATGCCACAGAACTATGAGTGATTAATGTGGATGACAAATATGAGAGACAGAATCAGGAGTATGATGAATCGAAAAGAGAAGTAGTCAAAACTCGTGATTCTATACCTATTCCAGCCAAGAAAATACAAAGACTATGATTGAAAGGATGTGTAGTTTGATGAACTACGAGATCTATTGAAGAACAATCAGCAACATCAGTATGCAGAATTTTAACCAAGTCAATTTCCAATGGTTTGTTAGGCTCGGGCATGGAATCAATGGACCAAATCTTCAGCTTTTGGTCGGCCGAAACGCTAAATAAAATTACCCTATCTCTACACCCTGCATGTTCATCTAGGAGTGAGTTGACCCCCAACATGAAAACATCTAGAACCATTACTTGATCAGAATACGCTCTTTTCCTGAACCGAAAGACAAGGTGATTTAGCTAGTAAGTATGAATATCAAAAAACACAAACCATTGATACAACTAGCATGCGCCTGAACTTTCTTTCCCGTGCCCACCAATTTTGTCTCCAGCTGCAAACTGGTCGAGCACTTTCGAAAGAATTCCAAGCACTGTATAACTAAACAGTTATCGTCCCCTCCGGTAGCAATGATCACTCGGCTATCTAAGCATGTATGCAAATCAAAACCCATCGGTTCAACCCATCGGATAACAAAAGTAAATTGCGGGAAACGCAAAAAGAAGAAAGAAAGACATTCACTTTGAGAATAGCTTCTCACACACCTCACACCGCTTTGATGGTGAGGTAGAGTCAACAAGATATTCATCGTCTGAGTTTCTGAAATCTTGCCCTCCATGATTGATGTGAAGTCAATTTTTGGGAGGTTCAAAACACGAACCCTATTTTATTTCACGTGAGAAGAGGAAGAAAAAAAAATCGAGTATAAACAATGAAGTCCCAAGCGAAAAAAAAACAAATGCTTAAGAATGGCATACGTTCCGTCGGTCAATCCGGCCAATATTAATATCTCTTTCTCGTTCCCTACTTTGACATGAAGCATTTGGATGGAGAGGACGCAATATTCAGTTGTGTATTGGAAAAGAAGCCGTTGATCTTTTTTGACTACATCCAAGGTCCATACCTGTATTGAAAATAAATGAACAAAGCTCATTTTCAGCCGTTCAATCAGGGCCGTAAATTAAATTGGTTAAATACTCACTTGGATATTTCCATCGCTGTGAGAAGTGGACAATAACCAGACTGCATCGGTCAAATGTAAGCGGTCTAAATCCATTATTCTAACCTCGCTTTCTTCTGCAGAGCGTTGACTGAAAGATGACCATTCCATGACGCCCACATAGATTTCGCTGATAGAGCTTGCTTCGGGATGCCGATCTAAGGCCACTCGAAATATTTGGAACATTTCTCGCGAGCCAGATATAACTAAAAAGAGGGTGTCCCTAATTTTCTCTTGAAATCCATCGCAAAACCGCTGCGTAACGCCACAGTGAGCAGGATCCCTTAACCATGTGAGACACTTAACTGAGAAAGGAACTCTAGCATTCCTATAAACTTTGACTAGTGATCGTGAAGTACTGTGGCGTTGATCTACACAAGAGATAATATTGTCATCGGGAGAAAACCCGAAAGGAAGTATCGGGTTTCGAATCGTTTGACTTACTAAGAGACAGTTCCAAAACGCCGTTCTCAGAACCAGTAGCTACTATTTCCAATAGTCCTTGAAAAACAGGAACCATTTTTAGACAATTAATCTCGCGACCATGAGTCCCAAAGTTGGGTAAAAGGCTGATGGGACTGTTTGTATCCGGAAGCGATAGATAGTTTATCAATATCTGGGAAGAAGAAAACAAAATATGATAGCAGAAGGCCGGTAATTCTAATAAGACAGCTGTCCGCAATAAATCCCAAGGAGCGAGAGATAAGACTTACAGATCCTTGTTGCTGGTAGAATAGATAGCTTCGATTTCCCCGGTTCCTACAAAACCACATGTTGGGCTGTCCATTACAGGCAACCTTGCAACTACCAATCTAATTGAGGGGGGAGGGATTGGGGACATTTTTTCACCCGACTTCCATAATTCAAGGAGGCAGTAAATATGGGCAAAAGAAAATACCATTAAGCCAGTCTGAAGGTCGAAAACTTTCCAATAAGCCTTTTCGAATCCAGAGATGTAACATAAATTGTGTGGATAGTCGAGAAAGATTTCAAGACTACCTTTACTGATAGGATTTTGATGGATCTGAAAGATTTTGATTTGGTTGTCCTGAACATGAATGAAACATTTTTGGTGATTTCCATCCCGTCCAAGGGTGCTTAGAACTAAGCAATTTTTATGCGCGTTATCTTGCGGTTGATCAACATCAATATCAAGAATGCCGTCTTTGTGCAGTGATACGATCGGACCAAATATGGCTCTCCTTCTCTGATACTTCGCCAACGGCTAAACATCCATCTACATCACCAACAAACACCAATAAACGTCTCGGGTCCGTAGTTTCTACAAGCTTCATAGAGGTCGCAGTGTTCATAGACCGGAGGCACATTCGAAATACCAACTTTGGATCAGTGTTTTCCTAGACGCTTCCAGAAAGATAAAAACATCAGTGATATATCTTGATCTGTTTATTCATATAAATAAAAACTTACCGAAAGCTTGTAAAGAAGACAGACGTTTTGCTTGCAGTCATATATCAAAGCGAATATGCTTAAATCTAACATGATCAATGTTAGTTTTGCGTGGATCAGTTTGAGTAATACTTTGATCACCAATGCAAACAAGGTTTTGTTTCCTACTTACCTATCGTGAGATAAACCGTAAGCATAGTAACAGCATGCATAAGATTATAGAGTTGAGTCCTCGGATCAGATTTCCCGATGTCATGAACAGAAAGCAGATGGCCGTGGTTGGTGGCAATAAATGCTGCACAATCGGATCCTGGTACGAACCGTACGTGACATTGTGAGCGGAAAATGGAAGTATGGCGATATAGCAATCTTTCGGGACAACTCTTATCGAAAAGAAAACGAGCATAAATGGATCTAGAAGATAGGTTAATCATTATCAGGATTTAGGATAGCAAATCAATTCATGTAGGAGTATGCACATCCGACTGATGACTTACCCATCTTGGCATACATATATGACCTGGCTTGCATCCGAACTAACGTTGAAAGCTTTGATGGAGTTTCGATTGGTACTCGTGATTTTTTTGGCTAGACACGAAAAAAAATCAAGTAGCGTTTTAAAATATTAGATGGACGATGATATAAAAGCGCGACACGGTTTAACAAATCAGTCTCACATATGATTTCAGGAGTATTATCATGTTGCTCTATCAAATTGGAACAGATTTTTCCATCGGCTCCCCCGGTAAGCTTTAAGAGACACGACCAGATTAGGATAATTTTTAGTATATTTACTCATAGAATTGTTATATTGTCTGTTCGTTTGTTTACTAACCAAGTAACCAGTTCTTTCATCATGGGTAACGGACCATATACTTCTTCCATCATGTGCCGATTGTATTATGGAGAATGGTTTAAGTGAAGATTCTCTCTGAGAGTGGCTATCAGTTTTTAAATTCTCAGGGGTTCTTGTAGGTGTAGAAATTTTCCATGTCAAAGCTCGACAGTCCTATTCCGGTGGCCGATTATGGGATTAAAAACTCAAAAATAAGTTTCAATTAAGATCTTTACAAAAAATACGCGTCGGGAAGATTACTTAGGAAAGCTGACTTCTCCAACGCTGGTAAGTTGCTCATTATTCCACCAATGGCAGCGCCAAACACGTCCCAAGTGGCCCCAGAGTACAAGAGCGTGATTGTCTGGACTTGTGAAATCCCATACGCGTAGAGACCTATCTTCTGATGCGGTACAGAGCATGTCTCCCAGAGGGGAAAACGATAGATCATAGATAGCACCTCTATGGCCGATGAGAGTGGTTTGAACTTGGAGGATAGATTGAAATTGGTTGTCCGCTTTCCAATATTTCCATATTGTAACATTTCCAGATATAGATCCGGCTGCCACACAAAACACCTCGAGTTGGTCTTGTTCTTGAACCCGAATCTGGCCTGACAATAGCAGCGTAGTATCTGGACAAGTAATAGAGCAGATCTCCCGTAGGTCCTCACACCCTTCTAGTCGATAAATTATCAATCGATTGTGAGCGGTAAGTAAAGTGATTTGGTTGCACCCGGGGGAAGATCGACGGCGATAGTCAATATCTATTATCCAGTCATCGATGGTAAGAGCCTTCAGTTTGTTAAATACTAAGCTAGTTAACAGAATACATTCAGCTTCGGTGGATGGATGTGAAGTAAGACGATGTGATCCAAAGGAACCATACCGAAATCGCGATGCAGACGACGCGAAAGAAAAGGAGGGAGAGAGGGAAAGTAAAGTGGGATTTGAAGTTCTGCTCTGACCTTGAGGAGCTTCTTAACTCTCCAGCGTTAACTTGGACGAGTGATTTCTCGAGAGAACAGATAGCGAATTCTCTTCCGCCGGCACAGACAAAAGAGCGGGCGAAGATCTCAGCCTGTCTTTCTGTGATAATAGTTTGATCGTATTCAAGAAGCTTGAGATGATGGATGCGATCATGAGCCAAAACCTTGTGGTACAGCTTTCCAGGTGACTCCAGAGTGGAGGATCCCATCAAGCTGAAAATTGATAGGAAGGATCCCGATCCGACTAGTAGAAGCCGATCGCTAGTCTTCAATTTCAGTGGGCATGAGAGGATTAGCAGGGAGGTAATCGGACCCACAAAGCATGAATCAATTGATGAGAACTTTAGCTGAGACATTATCTGATATGATGTTGTTCAGGATACGGCAGATGGTCTTTTTTGGTGTACACGGCAGTTGCGCGAAATTGGGTTTCGCTCGGCAATCTGACGGGCAGGTCAACTCACTGGCAATTTGACCCGCGGGCTGTCAGATTGCCAGCAAGTTGACAGGCCAAATGCTCTAGCTTAGCACAATCCCCTCGATTCAGGGGCCGGGGGACCCGGCGCGCCGAAGGCGCCTCGCCAAGTGAGCCTCAAGAATGAGGGGCTTGTGAGCAAAGTCCCAGCCATCGCCTGGAAGCTTTGGCTTTTGGGGGCTTTTTTTCACTTTTCAATAGTGAAACACTTGTAAGTCCTGAGTAATCCATCCAAATGAGTTCTTGTGAGCTTTAGCATGTAGGCCAACTTCTTGGCTTTGGGTACATATTTTTTCAGACTTATGATGAACAAATGTTGGTTGGTCCATTGGATGTGAGTGGGAGTCTCACTGACAATGGTGACATCGTGAATGTTTTATTTATCCCATAGTTTGAAACATTACTTAATATTGTGGGTTGAGACATTGAATCTCACATTATCTGTTCAATTTGTACAGGTACATGGTGAGGGAGTATTGAAGAAGATGATAGAAGAATTGGGAATAATCCTGAGGACCTTCGTGAAACTCATGGAAAAATGAGAATTTCATTATTTTCTTGAGGGACGAGTCCTCAATCTTGGGCCACCTGTTCATTACAGAAATGTTGAGAAAAATCAGGCCTTTTGGCCCGTCTCTTTGGCAGGACAAATATCATCTGGGAAGGTGGGGGAAACATGAGGGAAAACCTTTCCCTGCAAAAAGGTTCCCAGCTTCCAGCCCAAAAATCTGACATTAGTCACAAGTCCTTCTCCTTTGGAGGCTCGCGCTTTGCGCGAGGGGCGCTTTGCGCCAGCCCAAGCTTCACCAGGGCCCTCCAAAGCGAGGGACTTGCGTTAAGTTAGCCAAATGCTGGCCCTCGACCAGAATCAAATTTTGCTCGGCAATCTGACGGGCGGGTCAACTCACTGGCAAATCGACCAGCGGGCTGTCAGATTGCCAGCCCAACTGCAGGCCCTTGATCAGCTCCCCGACGCCAGCCCGCGGGGGGAGCGGCAAAACACCGTCAACTTGAGTTGACCCCGGGCTGACTGGCAAAGCAAGGGACCACAATCCCCAAGTCCCCTCACCCATGTGTCCCCAGCCACCAAATTACCTCCCCCCCCCCCTCCATTCAATTTTTAATATCCCCTCTGCCTAGATAGTTATGTAAATATTTACATCACAACTAAGCTCTCTTTGAGTCAATCTATGTATTACTCATCCAAAACACAAATTACTATTTATTTATAATGAGCATAAAAACCAAAAATGAAATGAGACCTCCCTTGAAGCTTTACAATGACCAGTCTTGTAGTAAGAATGCTCAAATTATCATGTAATTTGGATCAACCTGTTTTTGTGTTTTACCATGGTTCTTTCACATTTTTATTCAATTTTTGGTCTTCAGATGAAGTTTTTGTTCCTTTTTTGGTTTTTGTTCCTTTTTTGTATTTATTTGATTTATTTGCATCATGGGAAAGAGATTGGCCTGTTAATTTCTGATGTGGGAAAGAAAGTGGGCTGATAACATGTAGTAGCTGTGGTTTGTGCAGCTACTGCATGTAACTTCAACCTAGCCAAGCTGGATTTTATCTCCTGTGTGAGGAATGGTGCAATTCACTGTCTGAATTGCTTCCCAATGAGGTTGATCCATACTTTGATTCACTATTTCCAATGAAATTGCCTGGGGCATCACTCATTGTGGATCTATGCAATCCCCCCAATGGCCTTGAAGAATTGAACATATTTTCCCTCCCTAATGAGCTTCTAGAAGATGAATAATAATTTGAACTTCCTGGATTGCCACCTGTAGGGTGATTTTGGCACCCACCCAAGGAGGTTGATGTGTACATTGATTGATTGCTCCCCAGAGAGTATCCTGAGGTGGATTGGAATGCTGATTCTGACGGAGGAATTGCCTGTCTGTTCACTAGTGATTCATGTGATGTTCCTGATGGCAAAGAGTAAATTCCCTGGCCCATATTAATTGAAGTTCCAAAGCTGTCTCCATATATTGATCCGATTTGAGCTGATTGTGAAGAGTATGAAGAATTCCTTGATGTAGTACGCTCCATATGTGGCTCTGAATCTCTTGGGTAAATCACATTTGCAACTAGTGCTTCTCTTGTTGGAAATGGTGATTCCACTCCCATGGGGAAAGGGCATGGTGTATTTCTCGAGCTTGTGACTGTGTTCATTGCTCTGGTATCTGTTTCTGTTGGGTAAATTCCATTGGCAACTAGGTTCTCTCTTGATGGAAATGGGGATTCCACTCCCCAGGGAAAAGGTGATGGAACATTCCTAGCTGAATTTGATTGGTTTATTGTTCTGGAGATGGCTTCTGGCTCAGATGCAGTCCTACATGGCTCTGGTTGGAAATTTGGTTGGATATGTTCTGCCTGTAAGCTATTCAGCCCACTCACAACATGTGTTTGCGGGAGGTTATGTGATCATAGATTCTAGATTTCTGTGTACATTTGCTGGAGAAACTTCCTAGATGGCTCTGGTTTTCCTGGGTGATTTATATTGGCCACCAATAGTTCTCTTGATGGAATTGGGGATTCTAAGATTTCAATGCCGCTAGCCATCTGTGATGGCATATTTCTGGAGCTTCTATTTGGGTTGACTGTCCTGGTGCTGGCTTGTTGCTGGATATGAGTATTTAGGGATGATTGTGGACTGCTTTGATTTGCATGGTGGCTTGATGAATGTGGAGAGCATTGTGATGATTCAAATGGTTCATTATTCCTACTCATTTGTTTTTGGGCTGACAGACACTGATTGTAGATGTGACTTGATGGACTACTAAGTTGTGGCAGTGAATTGACTGAATTGCTTCTGCCCCTATGTGGCATTTGCTGCTGAACAGGATTCCTACTTGGTTCAACATGCTTGTGATTTGGGAACAGTCTCTCCTCTCGGTCTGGTATATTCTTCTCAGCCCTCCATTTCTCTAGTCCTGTTCTAATGGCTTGTGAAAATTCAGCACTGGATACTGGGTTAATATCTAGAGATGCAATTTCTCTGTGGGCCTCCGGTGCATGGAATGAGCATGTATTTAGAACATAACTATCAGTTCTTATGTGGTGAACCATGTATCTTGCAGGATTCCCTTCATTGGTAGCATTCCCCTGCCTTGAACTCATTTTAACTTGGCATCCACCTTCATGACAGTTGTGCTGTACATTGAGGTAGTGTTTTATATCCTGTAAATAATATGTATTGTTCAGTTGAAGGTTTTCCTCAATTTTAAAAGCAATAATAACACACTATACACTTACCTCAGGGAAACACACATTGGATTTGTGTGTACTCTTGATTGTCCTCATCTTGTAGTAATCTGAGATGTTTGATAGTTGAAAATATTCATAATGCATGCAGAAGATGCTTTTGCTGAGGCCAAATGTATTTTGTAGGTGACTTTCCAGATTGATTTAATCTGCCCAATAGATGCCCTTTGTTGATGGGAGTTGGTAACATACACAAAATATCCCTTCCTTATGCTTCTTTTTTCATCTAACTTGATGCAGCATACTTGACTATAATAGTGGTTGGGATATTTATCACTGACTTCCTTAGGAACTCCTACTTTGTCTTTGGCTGGAAGCTTGGCCTCAGAAGGCTTGGGGTAGGCAATCCCAGTTCCATGAATACTGGCGTGAACATAACCCATTGATTGCTGTATATCTGAATTATCAAAAAATGCCCTCACTTGATTGGAAACTTGAAAGGAAAAATTTTTCACATGATTAAACAACTTGGCACCAGATAATATTGCCCAAAGACATTCATAATTACTGAAATGCACTGCAAGATCTTTTCCTGGATGCTGTCTGTTGGAGTGTATTGATGCATTCCGTAGTATGCTATTGAAACTTTCAAACTTTTCAGTGGCAAACAAGCTGGCTGGTCCAAATCTTTCAATAGAGTGTGCCAGATGTATCAGCATATGAAACTTGGGCTTGTTGACCCATCGTGCATTGCTGTTCATGAGCTGTAACAGCAGGTTATCAACCAGGATTTTCAATTCCCCAATGTAAGTACGCATGTTTGATATGTGTGTCTGGAATATATATGGTGCCAGCCTGCAAAGTGCATTCCATAATCCTTTCTGTTGTTCATTCATGAACTTAAAGAACACAAATGGGGCACATTGAAGTATTATCTTGAAATCTTTACCAACCATGCTCCTGTGATGTTTGTACATATATGCAGCATTGAGGACAGGTAGGTCTAGTGAATCTGTTATGAATGATTGCCATGAACCAACTAGATCATTCACCTGCCTGGGCTTGATGGTATTGGAGAGAAAGTCTATGGCAATGTACTTGATTACCCCCAGGAGTATTACATGCAAAATTTCAACAGGTGTATCTTTGCAACCATCAAATCCTGGGTGAAGAATGACATGAATCCTGTGATCTGAAGAATGAGATATATGAATCAGTGACACATAATCTATAAAACTTACCCAGAAGCCTCAGGAAGGGATTGAACAGCTTTTCATGCTGGTGCTCCGAAATTGCTAGTATCTTGCCAACCTCATGTTGCATTCTCCTATCTTTCAGCATATCTACAAATTCCTTTGTGATGGAATCTTGGACACCCCAAGCCCTGGATTCTTTTGCATAATCATCCTTGGTACCATTGAATGCTGTATCCCACAGTTGATGAGAGCGGGAGATGGTCTCATTCCAATCTCTGTAATCCACAACATCCTAAATATAGTCCAATACATACTGTCAGACTGCAAGCAATTGCCTCATTAGAATAAGGAGTATTATGAACTAGCCCTTGTACCCCAAGAATCCATGGCCAAGAATTGATAAACATAATCTTCTCCTGCTTTATCTATCCGCTTTTCAGCTCCCAAATGGCATATACGGCAGGGATTTAATGATGCCCCAGGCATGGGTGTATTGGTTATTTCTGCATGCATGGGTGAGTCACCAAGGAAACATATAATAATTGAATGTACCAGGACATCATCTTGCAATCCATAGTCAAATGCAAAGAAACCATTGGCTGTAATATCACTAAATTGGGAGCATATCTATCATCAGTAGTCCTCACAAATGATTGATAACACATTTGTCATAGGGAGATTCTCACTTGATTTCATCCACTATTTGGTCAGCCAATTCCAAAGTCCCTGCGGTATTTGATGTAGATAGGAAATGACAGTTTTACTGTTGATTTGAGTGTTTGGGTGGGAGACCTGCAAGGGTATAATAGTAACTGATGTGCTTATTCCATTTCTTGGACTGGTTACCAGAGGTGTCATCACAGTATAAATTAATTGGTACATGTCTCATGACCTTATTCTGTGCCTTTATCCGCCATGAATTTGGATATTTGATTGGGTATAACTTCCTGTTTTTAGTTTCTGAATAGATTTAAGACAGACATGAGTCAAGATGTCAGTGGTTCAAGTGAATAAGGGAAAACATAGCATACCCCATATAGTGTTCTGACAAGCAGATTGCACTGATTTCCCCCCCCCCACAAGCATATTTCACTGTAAATCAAAACAAAATCTTCACAATCCACGCTAAATAACAATGGAGATTGGTATGGAAGATTGTGTGGTATTGTCATCCTGAAATTGGCATCACTAGGGGTTCCTTGGCATTCTGGTTTGATACATTTGGCAAACATCTTGCCCCTGTGTTCATAAAAGAAAATGGGTATGACCAAGGAGCCATTGGCTAGCTGACAGGGCTCATATATATAGTAATGTTTGTTTTGAATCACCACCATTTGTGCACGGTATTCACGTGGAAGGCATTCAAGCCACTTTGTACTCTGAGACAATTTATAAACATCAATTCCATTAGACTCCACAGGGTAAAAGTCCAGGTGAGGATTCACATATGGGTTTGCCATATCCTGTGGAAGATTTTAAATGTTTATTTACCAAAAAATTATGTAAACAAACAATCAAATCAGTTGTACCCAATCCAAAAATAAAATGTTTTATCACTTACTGGGTTTATTGTTCTTTTGAGACTGAGGGAGTAGCATTTATTATTGAATACACTCTCTCTTTTCATAGGCTCCATCTTGAGCATGGCCCTCAATCTGGCCTTTTCCCGCCAGACAGAGGTCCAATGGTGAAGTTCTCTGCCCAAAAATCCCAGGAGGGTGCGGACTTTGTGCCATTGCATGCTTGACATGAGGTTATGCATGAAACCTGTCATGAGGACCGCAACCAATTGCTGGCTCCCCCAATTCCAAATACACCCCCGTCAGTCTTCCTCCCACACTCTCACTCGACTTGTCCGTCACTCACCCCAACCCCACTGAAAGGAAACCATCCGCCTTCGCCGCCTTCGTCAACGCTTTCTCGATCTGACCCTTGATCACCCTCATCTTCCATTCCCTCCTCTTCCATTTCTTCATCCAACAGGTTAGTCGGCCGGAATATATCAATGACCTCCTGGATTACCATATGGCCCCTGTCGCTGCCACTATCTCCGCCAAAGTAAGTCAAAGTTCTCCCTTCTCTGCTGTGATATAATAAGCTGACATCTTCTGCTGCGTTATTGTCTAGCTGCATATCGACCTCGTTACGACTTTCAATTGGAGTCTGTTGGTCACCGACCAAACTTTCACCGTCGATCTCACGGTCGACATCTTCAATATCTGCTTGCCCGTTCCCCGGCCGCAAATTTACCGGCAAGTTTGACAGGTGGGATTCCAATTTCGAATGTCCCTCTGTTGACAGCATCGCTTGACCGCCGCAAAATCTAAATACCCATTTCGCACGAATATCAGAAGAAACCGCACGTTCATATACTACTTTGTGGCACAGGTTAGTTTTCATCGTCGTATGTTGCTTATGAGATATGAAACTAACACTTACCCCTGCGGTCAACCTTAGGTTCTTGAATCCTTTTGTTCATTATATCCAATCACGTACTATTTCATATACCGATATCACCGGAGAAGCAAGGGACAAGGAAAAATACGAACCAAAATCAGCTGAGCACCCAATATTCTGCTCTATTTAACTCATCCATCCCACTGACACACTTCCTCCCCCCACCTGCAAGCACCCCAAGTGTTTTACAACATACATCATTCCCGATCAGTATTGTTTGAGCATGCGACGTGCTCAATCGGGAAGTGTTTCTCCCATGAAACACTCCTCCTCCCAACCCCTACCCCGTGGCGTCAGTAGAGTCGATGCCAATGTTGCATCCCCAGCTCAATCATCTCCAGCCAAGAGACCACGTTGCTCAAGCTCTCAGGCGATTGTCCGAACCCCTTGAGTGCAACACACTACCCCCGGCCGAGCCCCTCACACTCCTTCAGGCGAGTAAATATGTAGATTAAATAAAATATACATATTTAACTGACTCACCCGGCCATTACAGCGCCTAATCAAGCCATCATCCCTTCAAACAAAGCCCCACCTGTTGTCACTCCCAACCAAGCACCGATCATCACCCCCAGTCAAGGCATCCTGAGCAGTGCCAGTCACAGCGGGGACGTTTCAGGTAAGATCGTGACCCATTATCACATGTTTCCAATCTACTTTGCTAATGTTATGTTCATTTTCCAGCTCGCAGGAGCCACCCCAGAGCAACTGCGAAACCAGTCAACGACATAAGATCGCCTCGTGAGAGGGAGCACATGTCGGAAGACAACGACGATGAGATGCCCAGTGACCAACGAAGCTCCAAGAACAAAGCCTACAGTGTCTATGGTAGTATGGACGGGTCCATTCGACCCCCGTCCTTGGGGATATGTGCCGTACGCACCTGATTCGATTTTTTCCACAGAAAATGCGCAACCATCGCCGGCGACGCCGCCGGCACCTCGGCCCCCCATAATCTGGTCTCAAGACAGCTCCATAACTGCCCAAGGATCTAGCAGAGGTACGCACCCCGCTTCACACCACCTTGTTGAGGCGCTGCTTGCCTCAGCTCAGCTTTCGACGGTCGACTTGGCGCTTGCGCGCCAGTTGTTTGAGGTAAGTCTCTCTCTTTTTCAAGCGAGGACCTCTTGCTCACTCAATCCTCCAGGCACCGCACGATACCCAATGGACGTTGTCCGTTATCATGTGGATGCGGCAGCATCCCACCCATCCCCATACTGCAAATCCTCCACAGCCACCCGTTGCCGAAGCCCCTGGGAGTCATGTGTACAGCTCAATAGTGAGAGTACGCAGATTCCCTGATCAGCCAAATCATCGGGGCGCTTGCTGATGAATACGCCATTCATCGACTCAGTCCACAGTTTGCCAATGGCTCCGCGATATACTGATGCGAAGCGCGTTGGAGTCTTACAGCCGGGCTCAGTCGTTGCATGGGCAGCCAATTACGAACTCGCCCCTCCCTCTCATCAAGGCAAGTAAAAGGGATACTTAATCCGTCACCTGTTCCCCACAAGTAACATCTCAACTAACATCTTTACATTTACATAACAGAAATTCGTCCTCGACCAACCAGCCTCTTTCAGGAGGCAACACCTCCCCCCAGGCCTACCACAGAATCATGCGTCAATGGCAAGCTTAGTGACCTTTTTGAGGGCCATGGTCAAGCATGAAAGGACTCACATGCAAAATGTTGTAAGTGGACCATTTCTTTTATCATAATTTGTATACTGACAGACCTCCTGCCCCCTCCCCCCCTAATTAGCTACTCACCAACGTGCGCCAGGAGGCACGTTCGCGTGAGCTTGGTACAGTTCCGAAGATTTTTGATCTGATTGTCTTGTTGGACAGAGCCTTCCAGCCCCGGAGTGCCATGCGAACCAACAAGGAGATCCAAGCTGGTCTCACCATGGGGGTACAAGTCCGGGTAGCGATTCTCCGCCTTGTTACCATCCACCATCTTGTCCACCAAGCACCTGGGGATGCTCGTTCCCAATGGGATCTCATCGATGACCACTTGGAGGCCATGAGGCAGCGGACCAACCTCGGGGTGGTTGCGTAATTTTTCCATAAAGGTCCTCATGTTTCCTCCACAGCAAGCTAACCAGTTTTAATCATGACATTACAGGTATGCGGCCCTCACTTTGAGACGGGATCGCCAGTTATTCCCTGGGAACATCATGTTTGCAGATGTTCCCGCCAAACTGATCCATTTGCCCACTGCCATAGAGGCAGAGATAGAATTACGAGCAATGGCCGCAGAATTCGGGGCCGATCCCTTAAAGGAAGAGGTCGGCACTTTTCTCTCAAGAGAAGTAGCCCTTGCCGGGTAGGACCAAGCTCACACATTTTTTTTCTTTCTTTTTTTTCCCCATGTAATTCCCCCACCCAAAGACAAAATCATAAAAAATACATGAAAAAAAAACAAATAACAAAAAATGTAAAAAAAAAATCAAAAAAAAATCCTGTAAATAGTACATATTAAAATAAATGAAAAAACAAAAAAAAAGGCCTGGTGGCCGCCACATTGTTCCCTTGGATATCCGTGAGCTGGCCAAGTAAGGTGACCCCCCGGTTAATGGGCGCAGGGGGTCAATTGACCCCGACCGTCGGTTGGACGGGGTTGGCTTTGACGTCAAACTGCCGGTTGGGTCAATTGGACCTTGAGTTTGCCGGCTTTTTGCCCAAATCCACGCCGGCAGGCCTGTTGGAATTTGGGCGGTCAATTTGCCGGCTGACCTGGGGTCCGTTTTTTGACGGTCAAAGCTGGCTGGGGGGGGTCCGGCAAATTGACGACCAAACCATCAGCGGTTTTGCCGGCGCCCCGCAACTGCTGTGTACACTGTATGTACAATCCATATTTGAATACATAAATAATTTTATCGGGTGATCCGGGGCCCCCGACATCCGCCGAGGTACCAATATCAACACATTACCCTCTTGAGGAAAACCTGGACAAGTTCAGCACGATGGCCGAATCTCAAGACGATGGAATGTCGGTGTTAATCGACTCATTCGACGAATTTTATACGAACAACACGAATGACCAGATCGCTAATTACGAGGGTAATGATATTTTTACTTGACGATGCAGTGAACCATACAGAATCATAACTACCTGTTGTTACGGAAGACTGAGTAATTATCATCATCATCATAAAAATAAATAAATATTTATTTATTTATTCTATCATCGATGTAGGTTTAGTCAAGAAAGAATTCGAACGAATATATGATGCATATTTAGCTCTCTGGGAACAGATCGATTCTTATGATGAACCAATGGTCATATTTAACGAAATCGAGAGACGAGCTGAAATACTACACGATCTACAATCAATAACTTTACCAAATTCAGGGCTCAAGTTAATTGCGTGTCGAAAGTCCTTCTTCTCCGTCAGTCCAATCCGCAACTAGTCATTCGCAACATGGAATTACTACTGCAAGTTTTGAAAACACTAGAGATCAGCCTTCGAGATCTCCGATTTGCGATCGGTCGGATCGCTCCAGATCTACGTGCCATATCGATTAGCACAGATCAAGATTTTAAGGGCTTAAAGTTATTTAAAACTTCTCGTATAGCCGTCCAAGTGTGTGGAACCACCGAATTAGCCTGTAAACTACTTCGAACCTCGTCCGGTTTCATCCAAACATCAGGATATCAATTTAATAAAGATCCCAAGAAGAGACTCGAGCTCGAATCGATCTCATCTGCCTGCTCGAAATCAGTCGATGAGACACTCTTCTGGATCAATAGATCCGAGCTCAGTATTTTCCAAGCTGAATGGGAAAAGAATGTCAACACGATAAGTGATCTGTTGGGGGTTAATATGGTGTTCATTAATCCACCTCGATCAGATGAAGAAGAAGGAGATCGACGTTCGGCTCCTGGTCGACTTGCCTCTATCCCTACACCCCTCCGACCTGCCAACGATACATCCGAGACTCCGGAGCAAGCCCAATCTGATAGGCGAAGAGCGATGATATCGATCATCAAGCTATCCCGATTGTTCGTAAACAAGCTGATCAAGATCTCGAATGACAAAACAAACTTGAGGTTCACCAGCACTCTAAGTTCCCGCGAGCTCGAACAGCTCTTTGTAACGACCAGGGAGATTTCAAGGGATGTGGATAACTTGGTAAATGCTCTTCTCCACGAAGAAGTAGATGCTTATATTCAGGAGCACACCCCGCAATTACTAAAGCGTCCTGCACATATCTCACACCTCCTCCCCTCCTTCTTTCATCCCCTCCATCCTTATCAACCTTCGCCCAAAATTCATCTCAAAGCTTGGTTCTCTCACTGGAATCAACTCTATCATCTGGCTGTTGAAGACTTATACAAGACTGTAGAACAACCTACATTCTAACCCTTTCTTTATTGCGTTCTTATTGATCTTTCATCACTCAATATTCACGATCCTACTCACAAAACTAAGTACAAAAAAAACTCTTCTTTCTTTCTTTCCTTTTACAAAAAAACAAACAATGTATAACAATGGTATATCAGTTTCTTGAAGAAAACCAACAAAACTGTACACTTGGGGAGGATGAGAGAAATAAGTACACACACAAATGAGTACAAACTAGTTG
This sequence comes from Puccinia hordei, assembly GCA_007896445.1. Lineage (NCBI taxonomy): Eukaryota > Fungi > Basidiomycota > Pucciniomycetes > Pucciniales > Pucciniaceae > Puccinia > Puccinia hordei. The sequence goes on along the minus strand of RDRW01000170.1, from coordinate 225,409 downwards.
GGTGATTGATTTATTTTTGTAAGCCTTAATCAGTCAAACATATACGTAAATATATTATTATCTCCTGAAAATCCATTCTTTTATGCAATGAATTGGAGATAATCCTGAAAGTCTGTACCACATTTTATACAAGAACTCTGTTGGACAGAAACCAACATAAACAAAAACAACTACTGCAAAAACTCATCCTGTTCTCACTTGTAAAAACAAAACAAGAAACTTGTTTGGTCAGCTTATAAATAACATTTTTTTTACTTGGGGGGGGGGGGGGGGAATCTTGACAATCCAACTTCCAAGTCCTCTAGACACAATCCCATGTTCATGAATCTCAAATGTTTTTTTTTTGATTCTTTCCAACAATGTGAGATTAACAAAGAGACATGAGAATCTTGCTCTTCTTCCCCCCCCCCCCCTGAAAAGATTTAGTCAGGTAGCTGGAATCCTAATTACTTTTAACTCCCTCCCATATATTTCTTAGGGTATTTTAGGTATAATGTGTTTGGAGTCTCTGGAATGTAATCCTTTTTCCCCCCTCATATCCAAATTCCACATCCCCACCACTTGATCTGTCAGCTATGTGTATGAAACACTGGCTTAATGTCTATGAAAAGCCAGGTACTATCACTGTGCTGACAGGTGTGGTAATCCATACCTTTTCACATACAAACATCAACAACTTACATTTCCCTCACATATACTTCATTGTTATTACATAATCAGATTCTACATACAAAACTACCCCTAGTCACTCACTCAAAGTACCCCTGATTTCCCTTTGGTTCAGAAGTTATTGGTATTCTTAGAAAATTACCACTTATAACCACATAACTTTACCAATACTACAACCCCATAGGATATTATACAAGGTATTGATTTATAAATATACAGTACATAAATAAAACACAGATATTACATACCTTTCTTTAGTTTATATCTTCTTTGGTATTAAGTTGTACAGCACAGTCATTTATATTACATAGTTACATCTTCTGCCTTTATCATCCTCTTTGGTTACTAGTCACATTACATTCCTTACATACATAGTTACTAGCTACATTGGCTCATCTTTCTTACACTATCACTACTCTCTTTTGGTTGTATACCTCTGAACACATTTCCCCTTTCTCTTTACTGCCAGGATCAGCCATCTTGTGCCCTTTTGTATAAGTAGAACTCCCCTTAGTTCTATGGATAAATCATGCACCCCCCCTTTTACCAAAGTACAATTTACATTTACATTTACCTTTAAACCTTTTACATTTACTTTTGCATCAACCTTTACCCAAATAACAATCATAACACATACCCCATACTCTTTCTCAGTGCTTTTCTCACTCCTCCTAAGGTCCCTGCCTCAGATTGATTAAACAACCTAAGTTCCCATTAGTAGCAGCAGTCTAAGGATTAGTAGAAATATAGCCACACCTCTTTTCTTTCTTTTTCTTAGTGAAACCCTTTCCCCTCAGCATTAGTCAAGAAGGGCAGCCTCATCAGCACCTGTAGCTTCAACATCTTCTACTTACTGGATTTGTTGTCTATTTCCCCTTCAAGCTCTTTCCTGATCCTTTAGGAGTTCCACAAGTGGTGTCCCAACAGTGGCTTTATTTCCTTCAGTTTTAATCTTTCAGTCTTAGTTTCCTGCTACTACACCAACTTACAGTTTCAAATCAATTCTATCATACCTAATCCCTTCATTCCATTTCTAAGTGCATCACCTATAAATAAAACCCCTAAAAACATATCTTCCTGTTAGTTTCTCTACATATCACTTCCTTGCCTCTCCACTTACTTTCCAACATGTCCAGCCCTCAACAATCCCCTGCCCTGAACATCAGCAACAACCTAGGAGAAACCTCTGGCCTCACCCAAGGATCAGCCAACAACAACCAAGGATCAGCCACCAACAACCTGGAACCTAGTATCCCCAACAACCCCAATACCTCTAGGCCTGCTGCTCCATTCCAACTGGCCAACCCTGGCTCATTCACTCACTACAGAAATAACCCTGCAAGCTCAGAAGGCTCCCATTTGGAAGGATCCAGGCATCAGTCCAGTCCCCAACCCAGCAAGCCTCAGACAGAATGAACACCCACTTTTTGGAAAGAGAAGCTGTAATGCCCAAGTACCAAGGACCAACCAAGGCTGTCAAGATTAAACCATTGGACAAGGAACTATACTTTGATGGAACCAATATGCCTGTGGAGAAATTCATTAAAAGGTATGAGAATGCTGGATCAGCTGATGGAGCTTCCTCTAGGGACCTGGCCATGCAAATTATTTCTTTTCTCAAAGGGATGGACTTAAAGGATGAAGTAGAGGAGATGACTGGCCAGGAGGACTTGGATTGGGAGGTCTTGAAGAAACAACTCTTGGACAGATATGGATCACCTCTTCCCCTGGTGAAGTATACCAAGCAGGACCTAAAGAAGCTCAACTACTCTACCATCCAAGCTGGAGGAATTAAGACCCTGGAGGAATTCAAAACATTCAGGACTAAGTATGAGGTAATAACTAACTATCTTTTCAGAATGGGACAGACATCACATGTGGAGGAATCTAGGGAAATCTTATTGGACTCACTCAGCCCAGAATTGGAATCTTCAGTCACCAAGGAACTCATCAGGGACAACAAGATGCTAGCCTCAAAGGATGGAGGTGACATTCTTCCAAATACCCAGGTCCTGGTCACCTACATACACAGGGAGGTTCAGTCAGCTTCAGTAATGGAAAGAAGGAAGACATCCAGGAAAGATATCAGTCAGGAACCAGTCAACACACCTTCTATAGCCCCAACAGTCAAACTCCCACCTGTATACAAATCCCCAGCTCCAACCACCTCTAATTCCACAGATCAGAAACTGGACTCCCTCATTAAGCAATTTGCAGCTCTTACTGCTGGAAAATCTGCCCCACCTCATTTTCCTGGAAATCCTTCTGGACAAGCATATGGACCAAGGAACCCAGACTTCAAGTGCTTCTACTGCTTCCAACCAACCCACACAATCACCAGATGCAGTCTCTTAACCTATGATGAATCAGTTGGATCAGTTCTCAAGGATGGAAGAGGATTCAAACTTCCAGACAGCTCACCAATTCCCTGGGATTCCAGTAGGCCAATCAAATCAGTTGTGGATAAATTTATCAAGGATTCCTCAGAGGCCACTACATCATTTGGACATATATCTTCCTTTGGCCAACTAGAGGAAATGGACCCAGAAATCCAAGGATTCTAATGAAGCAGACCTAGGGAAAAGGACTAGAGGAAACAAGGACCAAGAGGAAGAATCAGATAAAGGAAAGAGGACCAAGAAAGACCAGGAAACTTTAATGGACATGGATCAACAGGACTTACTCAGAATGGCTACCTCTTCCCCAGGCCCCAGTTCCAGGTTCCCTTCCAATCCTCAGAATACTAAAGTCAGGTTCCAATCCAGTGAAGAATCAGAAAAACCACCCAAGGACAAGGCCCCAAGGAAGACTTACTTGGAAAAGACTCTGGCCAAAGAATACCCAGGAATGGAAGAAGAAACAGCTGGCAGGATTCTGAAAGCCATTGTACCACTCACAGCAGGAGAAATATGCGCCATAGCCCCAGGAGTGGTGGACCACATCAAGAAAAGGATCAGTAACAGAAGATTGCCAGTGGACCCAGATATAACAGGAAACTCTGCAGCATTGGAGGAAGGAGATGAGGAGGAAAAGGATTCAGTAACCCATTACTTTTGCCCTTTAGGATATGTCAAACTCACCATATCTGGAAAAACCTTTGAAGCCCTTTTGGACACTGGATCCATGGTCAACATCATCCCTGAAGAAATGGCTCATCACCTTGGATTAGTTATAACAGAAAAACCAATGAAGCTCAAAGGAATTGGAGGCCACCACACTGGAATAATTGGGATTGCTGAGAAGGTGGAAGTACTTGTGGGAAGAGTGACCAAGCTTGTTCATTTCTGGGTGGCCAGAGGAGGAGTTCAGTTCATAGTTGGAAAACCTTTTTTAATGGACATGTCAGCAACCATCAAATACAATGGACCTAGGGAAGAATCACTCTCAATAATGGAAAAAGGACAATCTTACCTGGTACCAATCCTTCTCCCCATCCATCACAAATGGGAAACATCTCTTCCAGTCAACCTTGTTACCAGGGATTTTTTGGACCAAGGGCAGAACTTCCATTTCTCCAAATAGGGGAAAGGGACCTGCCAAAACAACCATTAGAAAATTATGCCCCTTCCTTTTCAGAATCTCATATCACCTGTGCAGCAAAATATAAATCAACACTAAAAAAAATCAAACCAGTCAATCAACCTATGCCCCTATCACTCAATCCACCTCTTTCCAGGCCAGAACTGTCTAGAGATCCATATGCCACCCCTTTAAACCCAAATCCTCCAGAATTCATACCTACAACAAAGATCACACAAGAAAGACTGGATCTCATTAACTTTGGCCCCACTGGATGGCTGTCAAAGGAAGAACACAAATTATTAGTATGGGTCATTACCCTCAGGCAGGCAGCTTTGGCCTTTTCAGAAGAAGAAAGAGGACTACTGAAACATACCTATGGACAACCTTATATCATCCCAGTCATTCCCCATGAACCTTGGCAACAGAAACCTATTCCCTTACCTGCCCCCATCAAATCCCAATTTATTGAGCTAGTAAGGGCCAGACTCAGGACTGGCCTCTATGAACAATCTTGCTCCAGTTATTCCAGCCCAGTTTTCTGTGTGAAGAAACAAAATGGAAAATTGAGGATAGTTCATGATCTTCAGAAACTCAACAAAGTCACCATTAAGGATGCAGGACTACCACCATCTCCAGAGGAACTAATTGAATCATTCACAGGCAGGGCTTGCTATGGACTAGGAGACATAATGGGAGGATATGATGAAAGGGAGTTAGCACCAGAATCCAGGCCCTTGACCACATTTGAAACCCCCCTAGGAAGATTTCAACTCACCAGATTACCCCAAGGAGCCACCAATTCAGTTGCAGTGTACCAGGCCCAGATGATGTGGATTCTTCAGGATGAGCTACCACAGAATATGGGGATCTTTATTGATGATGGAGGAATCAAAGGACCAATTTCAGACTACAATGGAGCAACTCTAGAAGAAAACCCACAGATCAGAAAATTCATCTATGAATATGCTATCACTTTGGAAAGGATTCTGTATAGGATTGAAGAAGCTGGACTCACTATATCTGGACAGAAATTTGCTTGTTGTGTCCCTGCCTTGGATTTGGTTGGTCATGTTGTTTGTAAAGAAGGAAGGAAGATATCAACAAAGAAGCTTAACAAAATTGAAACCTGGCCAGTCCCTACCACACCAACAGAAGTCAGAGGATTCCTGGGAATATGTGTTTATGTCAGAATGTTTATCAAGAATTACTCCACCATCACTGCTCCTCTCAGAAAACTTACTAGGAAGGACTCAACTTGGGACTGGACTGAAGATTGCCAGGCATCCTTTGAAGAACTGAAGAGAATTATTGGCAAGGATATCACTCTCAGTAAGTTGGACTATGGACCTAAAGCAGGACTTATCAAACTATCAGTGGACTCCAGTTATATTGCTGCAGGGGCTATACTCACCCAGGAGGATTCCAATGGACTAGACAGGCCTGTTATCTATGAATCAGTGGTCTTTTCCAAAAGAGAGTCAGAATATTCCCAATCCAAACTGGAACTCTGTGGTGTCACCAAAATTCTCAAGAAGCTTCAGACCAAGCTATGGGGCCAGCATTTTCAGCTCAGAGTGGATGCACAATGCCTTATAGGAATGATCAACAACCCTTCACTGCCCAATGCCCCTATGAACAGATGGATTGCCTTTATTCAGTTATTTTCTTTTGATTTGGTTCATACACCTGGGAAGACTTTCACATTACCTGATTCACTTTCTAGGAGACCATTGGACCCAGAGGAAGAGAACTGCCAGAGTTTTGATGAAGATGAAAAATGGATAAAGCCTCACCCTGGTTTTGGACTGAAGATTTCTTCTGTTGGCCTGCTTCTGGGGACATCAGCTAAGTTGGGGGAGGAGTTATGCAACCTACAACAAGGAATCTGGAAACACCTTCAGGAATATCTTTCAACCATGAACAAACCACCTGGATGCAACCCCCTGGATTTCAAACAAATTCTGCATAAATCAGCCAATTTCTTCCTCTCCAATAATGTCTTGCACAGAATTAACAAACCGTTTTCCCAGATAGTTGTTACCACTCCCTCAGCCCAAAACAATGTCCTCCAAGCTCTTCATGAAACACTAGGCCACAGAGGTATTTCAGAAACTTACAGAAGAACTAAACTCAGGTTTTGGTGGCCAGGACTCAAGAAAGGTGTAACCAAGTGGGTCCAGTCTTGTGAAGCTTGCCAGAAAAGGAATTCAGTATTGCCAATGGAACCCAAGAAGCCTACTGGAGCAGCAACAATCTTTGGAAGAGTCAGCTTGGATACAGTTCATATCAAGGCTGGGAAATGGAAATACCTGGTAATTGCTAGAGATGATTTTTCTGGATGGGTTGAAGCAGTTGTTTTGGAGAAGATTCAAGCAAAGAAGATTTCACAATGGTTCTTGGACAACTGGATCTACAGATATGGAGCACCATGGTCAGTTACAGTGGATGGAGGCTCAGAATTTGGTCAACAATTCCAGAAATCACTAGTGGAAGCAGGAATAAAAGTCAAAGTTACCACACCTTATTACCCTGAAGCTAATGGAATGGTGGAAAGAGGACATCAGGCCATCAAGGACACTTTGGTTAAACTATGTGGACAAGAAGGCAAGAAATGGAGGAATTATTTACCTCTGGTTTTATTTTCAGACAGGATTTCCACCAAAAGATCAACTGGATACTCCCCTTATGAATTGGTACTTGGACAGCCCCCCATCTTACCAATTGATCTGGAATTGGAAACCTTCTTTGGCATTGATTGGACAAAAGTTAACAGCACCCAAGATCTTCTTTTGGCCAGGACTCTCAATTGGAAAATAGGGATCACATTCTTCAAAAGGCTCATCAAAAATTGCTGGATACTAGGAAAACATCTGTGGACTATTGGAACAGGAAGAAGACACCTAGAGAACCACTTAAACAGGGGATTTGGTATTAGTATATAATAAATCCTTGGACTCCCAATATGGAAAGCTCTTTAAGAACAAATGGAATGGACCTTACAGAATTACCACTCAAAATCCTGGAGGCTCTTATTCATTGGAGGAACTGGATGGCACTGCATTAAACAGAAGATATGCAGCAAGTCATGTTAAAAAATATCATTCAAGACCAAGGATATAGAATAAATTCCCCTGGCTTACCTAAAAAACACAAACAAAAAAAAAAAAAAATTAGTACAAAACAAATCAAATAAAATAAAAATAAATACAATATAAATAAATAAAAAAAAAAAAAAAAAAGAAAAAAACTCACAAAAATAAAATAAAAAATAAAAATAAAGTAAAATAAATAAATAAATAATAATAATAAAAAAAAAAATCTCATTTTTTTCATTTCCTCCTGTCTTTCCTGGATGATGGAATGCATCATTATCTAAAAAAAAAAAAAAAAAAAAAAAAAAATCAGTTTCTTTATTATTATTTTTTGTATCTTTAGAGAAAATTACATACGGAATCGAACGCGTCTTGGAGGCGACTATACAACCGGTGCCGAGATGCTGCCGCGGCCCGGGGATCGCAGTGATTGGACCGGGCAAACTCGGTTAGGTGCGCGTTCACGGTATCGTGGAGCGCAGCCAGCTCCTCTAAGGAAAATGAGTCGCGGACGAACGGTCCGAACGACTCCACGTTGGCAACCAGCTGAGGGACTGGGTTGCTGGAGGTTGGTGATTGGGAGGCAGCGCTGTTCGTCGACGAGGACAGAGAGGAGGTTATAGATAGCGGGCGAGTAGGGGACGACATTAGGGATCTTAAGTAAAAAAAAAACTATAACGATTTTTTTAAAAATATACGACATGCGAGGTGGGGAACGACGACGATATCGTCGAAGCCTTTTATAAAAAATCAATCCCTCAACATTTATTCGACGCCGGTGAACGACCCGGGAATACGTTCCTTTTTTTTTATGGGGTCTACTACAACATCATTCGACGCCGGTGAACGACCCGGGAATACGTTCGTTTCTTTTTGGCATACTACAACATCTTTCGACACCGGTGTACGATCCGGAAACGCTCTTTTTTTTTATCTTTTATACTATTAAAAATAATCATCACATCGTTCGACACCGGTGAACGACCCGGGAATACGTTCTTGTATTCGTTTTTTTGTTATCTTTCATTTCATCTTTTTTATTTTTTTCCTTCTGCTCTCTCTTGACCGTTCTTCTTACCAGAAAAGAAGAACGGTTTGTTTTTCATCTCCGAGGACGTTCTTCGACCCGGAGGAACGTGCCTCCGTTTTGGAGACGCCGGCGATTCCGCGGATACAGTATCGCCGGGACCCCGCGTCCACTCTCCGCGCGGATTCACCAACTTCATTTCCGGTTGCACCCCTCACTCCGCTGGAAAATGACAACCAATAATAATAATTTTTTCATTAAAAAAAAAAAAAAAAAAAAAAAAACTAATTAAATAAATAATAAGTAATTAAAATTAAAATTAAAATAACTTTATAAAAAAAAGGCAGGATAAAACCAAAAGAGAAAATGACCATATAAAAAAAAAAAAAAAAAAAGAAAACACACAGTCAAATTAATTTTCTTTTTTTTGGATACCAGAAAAATACAGGAGGCTGGGAAATCAAAACCACCAGGAAGACTTAAAAAGTGAAGGAGAATAATCCAATCCTGAGGGGAAATCATCCCATCCCCCCATCCATCCATCCATCATCCATCATCCTCATCCTCTTTTATTTTTCCCTCTTCACTCCACTTCCTGATTTCTGGACCACCTCCTTAATTATTATAACTCTTTACTCTCCTTAACCATTAGAGTTTTTTATTGAAAAATATATATCTTAAAATTCCCTTTGCATATAACATTACCCCTTTCCATCACTTTCCTTCAGAATCCTTTTACCCTTTGATATATATAGAAAGCTTTTAAATCATTACATATTTTAGAATACTCATATACAGTCACCCTTCTTCGCTTGAATTACCACCCATGACCATTTTACTCTTTCTTTTATCATACATATAAATACTACAGATTAGCATTACCCTCTTACCATATCATTAACACCTCTCTTTCTTTTTACCATTACCCGTACTCCATTCCCATATTACCACCATTTTTTTTTTCTACATTTTCTTTTTACCATTACCCTTACTCCTTACTCCATTTTCAGAGGACCACCACCCTTTTTTTTCTACATTATCTTCTTGCCATTACCCTTACCCTTTCATCTCTTCCCATATTACCACCACCCCTTTTCCTACATTACCTTCTTACCATTACCATTGCTCCTCACTCTATTCCATATTACCACTACCTCTTCTTCTACCTTACCCTTACCCCTTATCTTTCATTACTCTTTTAGTCCTCACTCCATTCCCATATCACCACTACCTCTCTTCAACAACTACCCCATAACATTTAAACCATTACCATTACCTTTTAATCCATTTCCATATTACCACTACCTCTTTTCCCACATCAACAACTACCCCATTACATTTAAACCATTACCATATCACCATTACCTTTTACTCTATTACCATATTACCTCCAATCCTTATTAAATTACCCTTTACATCTTTTATATTATTACATATATTACATCTTACAGTTATAGGATACAAACTCTGGATTAGAAAGCACTGGACTTGGATAAAGGAATAACGGACTCACTTGGATGGTGGCTCTATGAGGATTACCTGGACCTTGACTTGGACCTTTGGACAGCAGAAACTTGGACTAAACCCTGGATCTCTCCTGCATGTTGTTTAGAATGGAATTTATTTTTAGGAGCCTTGGACTTTGGACTTTATTGGACCCTGGATTCATTCTGAGTTGGAATGTAATATAATTCTAGGAGGCCACTGGACCTTGGACTTTATTGAAACCTGGATCATTCTAGCATGTTTTTTTTGGATGGATTTATTCTTTAGGAGCTCTTGGATTATGTTGAATATTGGCTTTTCTGGATATCTTGGACAACTATACTCAGGATTCAGTAATATATGTACACTAGGCCTCTGGATTTGGATCAAGACTTCCTTCTTCAGTATGTGGACCTAGGAATTGGCCACCTTGGATGGATCTGGACTTCCCTCTTTGGCTTTGGACTTTTCACCCTTTCCCCCTTACTCTCTGGACTTCTCTCTGGGAAAAAACTAGTGGACTCTTATTTTGGATACAGACATCCTTTTGTGGCAGCACCTCTTTTATTTGGACTGGACCTCCTTGGCTTGGATACAGACTTCCTTCTTTGGCTATGGACTTTTCCTTCCCCTACACACCCCCACTCTCAGTTTTCTCCCTAAAAATTCCCTTTGCATCATCATTATTACTCTGGATCAGGTTCCTCTTTTTTTCCCTGCCTGGGGACAGACAGCTTAGTTGGGGGAGGATGTGGTAATCCATACCTTTTCACATACAAACATCAACAACTTACATTTCCTCTCACATATACTTCATTGTTATTACATAATCAGATTCTACATACAAAACTACCCCTAGTCACTCACTCAAAGTACCCCTGATTTCCCTTTGGTTCAGAAGTTATTGGCATTCTTAGAATAAATATTACCACTTATAACCACATAACTTTACCAATACTACAACCCCATAGGATATTATACAAGGTATTGATTTATAAATATACAGTACATAAATAAAACACAGATATTACATACCTTTCTTTAGTTTATATCTTCTTTGGTATTAAGTTGTACAGCACAGTCATTTATATTACATAGTTACATCTTCTGCCTTTATCATCCTCTTTGGTTACTAGTCACATTACATTCCTTACATACATAGTTACTAGCTACATTGGCTCATCTTTCTTACACTATCACTACTCTCTTTTGGTTGTATACCTCTGAACACATTTCCCCTTTCTCTTTACTGCCAGGATCAGCCATCTTGTGCCCTTTTGTATAAGTAGAACTCCCCTTAGTTCTATGGATAAATCATGCACCCCCCCTTTTACCAAAGTACAATTTACATTTACATTTACCTTTAAACCTTTTACATTTACTTTTGCATCAACCTTTACCCAAATAACAATCATAACACATACCCCATACTCTTTCTCAGTGCTTTTCTCACTCCTCCTAAGGTCCCTGCCTCAGATTGATTAAACAACCTAAGTTCCCATTAGTAGCAGCAGTCTAAGGATTAGTAGAAATATAGCCACACCTCTTTTTCTTTCTTTTTCTTAGTGAAACCCTTTCCCCTCAGCATTAGTCAAGAAGGGCAGCCTCATCAGCACCTGTAGCTTCAACATCTTCTACTTACTAGATTTGTTGTCTATTTCCCCTTCAAGCTCTTTCCTGATCCTTTAGGAGTTCCACACAGGTTATCTGAATAATAATTACTATTATTCTCTCTATAGTGTCTAAACTATGCACAGAGGATAACCTAAACTCATTTTTAATTGTCTTATTTGATAAACAAATTAGTCAATAAGGAGAAGACTAACAGATAACCTTATAGGTTTGGCTATCTTTCTGTCTGTTTGAGAGATAAGTAAAAATAAAAATTGGTACTAAGCAGCTGGCAAGCACTTGAGCTGATTGGCTACTTGCAGAGGTGGTAGTCTTGCACCAACTGCTGTATAAGGAATAGTTCAAGGTCTAAGATGGGGAGGTTTGGAGGTAGCTTGATAACTAGTCCAGTAAATAAGGTGGGTTGGATAATAAAGGGGATAACACTACTCTAAAAGTAGGAGGAGAATATTCAGGGTACTGAAAAATGTGGTACTGGGTGAATATTCTGGGGATACAATCCTAGGCCAGGAAATGGCCTCCTTTCATATTCTAGAGGTCTTCAGGGGAAGGTTCTAGAATGTTTTTGTATATTCTTCTCTAATGTATTACAATTGAAATGCACTATGATGCAATGGGAATTTTATTGAATTGAGCACAGTATTTTCTATGTCCCCATGACTTCATGACATGTATGTATAACCAATCACATTATGGGCCAATTCATTTAATAGAACAATACTGGGAAATTGCCACCCACTTAGGTAAATTCTTTCTTATTAGCATAATTTTTTTATTATTATATTTATGCAAATAAGCTTATTGTATCTCAGCTTTTATGACAATAATTTCTAATCAATAATTTATACTTTTTATTCCCTTTTCTTAAAGTATCCTTATTCTATGATAAAGTACTAGAAGGAGTAGCAATTTAGTGGTGGTTTGAGTGAGCTAACCCATTTAATTTTAAATTCTGAATTGAGTAATATAATAATATTATATGATATTTTATTATTTACATTAGTAATACAGCAGTTTTATTGTATTTTACAGTTTAGTTAGTTCTTAGGATACTCTGGAGTATCTCTAGGGCTGAAATAATCAATACCCACATGGAAGCTATCCCTCTTGGTCAACAAGGATATTAAATCACTTTGTTATCCAGTTGGATCCTGGGTCCAATGGAAAAATCACTGGTGTTTTCAATCCTTGTCAACCACCAGGCTATACAACCAAGTTCCTCATCTAATCTGATCAATGCACTCATCTAGGATCTCACTAAGCCATCATGAAAACCAGATCCAGTCTCCAACAGTATCTGGATCCATGTATTCTCAGGGCGTTGATAAACGCACGCCAACGGCGCACGCCAACGGCGCACGCCAACGCCAACCCGCACGCCACTTTTTTTTGGCGTGCGGGGCCTACACGCCAAAAAGAATTGGCGTGTGGGGTCTACACGCCAATTTTATTTGGCGTGTGAGACCCACACGCCAAAAATGGCGTGTGGTTCCCACACGCCAATTTTTTTTGGCGTGTGGGCCCCGCACGCCAATTTTTTTGGCGTGCGGGTCCCCTCTTGCTCACGTAATCGAATGGGAGGGCCCATTCGATTACGTGAGCGGGCCGGCTGACGAGGTTATACAACCTCGTCAGCCGGGAGGACTTCCTCCCGGCACGAGGCTGTATAACCTCGTCGGCCGGGAGGACTTCCTCCCGGCCAACGAGGTTATACATCCTCGTCGGCCAGGAGGAAGTCCTCCTGGCTGACGAGGCTGTATAGCCTCGTCGGCCGGGAGGACTTCCTCCCGGCCGACGAGGTTATACAACCTCGTTGGCCAGGAGGAAGTCCTCCTGGCTGACGAGGTTGTATAACCTCGTCAGCCGTGAGGACTTCCTCCTGGCTGACGAGGTTATACAACCTTGTCAGCCAGGAGGAAGTCCTCCTGGCCGACGAGGCTGTATAACCTCGTCGGCCGGGAGGACTTCCTCCCGGCCGACGAGGTTATACAACCTCGTCGGCCAGGAGGAAGTCCTCCTGGCTGACGAGGCTGTATAACCTTGTCGGCCGGGAGGACTTCCTCCCGGCCGACGAGGTTATACAACCTCGTCGGCCAGGAGGAAGTCCTCCTAGCCGACGAGGTTATACAGCCTCGTCGGCCAGGAGGACTTCCTCCTGGCTGACGAGGTTGTATAACCTCGTCAGCCGGGAGGAAGTCCTCCCGGCTGACGAGGTTATACAACCTCGTCAGCCAGGAGGACTTCCTCCTGGCCGACACGGTTGTATAACCTCGTCGGCCGGGAGGAAGTCCTCCCAGCCGACGAGGCTATACAGCCTCGTCAGCCGGCCCGCTCACGTAATCGAATGGGACCTCCCATTCGATTACGTGCGCGGGATCCCCCCACACGCCAAACAAATTGGCGTGTGGGAGCCGCACGCCAATTGTTTGGCGTGCGCTCCCACACGCCAATTGTTTGGCGTGTGGGAGCGCACGCCAAACAATTGGCGTGTGGTTCCCACACGCCAATTTTATTTGGCGTGCGGGGCCCACACGCCAAAAAAATTGGCGTGTGGGAACCACACGCCATTTTTGGCGTGTGGGTCTCACACGCCAAATAAAATTGGCGTGTAGACCCTACACACCACTTTTTTTTGGCGTGTAGGCCCCGCACGCCAAAAAAAATTGGCGTGCGGGTTGGCGTTGGCGTGCGCGCTTGGCGTGCGTTTATCAACGCCCGTATTCTCAGGTAAGCATCTCTGGCAATGTAAGTTGGGTTTTTTAAAGAAGCACAGATTCTAATTGTTTGTGCCTTCAGCCAATTTCATCAATTCCTTAGAGCCTGATACAGTGGCTGACAATGAAACCTTGAAACTACTCTTCCATCTCACACTACTAGCAACTCTCTCTTCTCAATTGGCACTTTGAATCTACCTCAACCCCACATACTACTCCTTGTTATTTCACCCAGCCCAATGGCAACAATGTGTTGAAAGGAAAACCACAAGAGTGAAAATCAAATGAACTTTGAATGTTCCATCAGCCTTTTCATCTACTGTAGAGAACAGAAAAGAAAAAGACCCAGAAAATCTCTTGGGTTCTGTTACATCCCTTGTCTGATCTCTTTTTTCTGTTTGTTGCAATGCCTGTAACATGACATTCCCAAGTGCAATAAATTTGACTCCTATTTCACCAATATCTCTTTTTTGATAACCAAAGGTATTAACAGCTCCCCCCTCCCACCATTTCCTGGTCTGCTTAGCTCCTCAACTTGAGTGGTCCTGATTTTTATTAACTGGATGTATATGTTGGCCAGATTTATGGGTAAAATGGGTGGCACTCAGACTACAAATCAATTTAATCCAGTTTTTGTTGATCCCAACAATCCCCACCAATTCCTCCTGCTAAAATCTGGGACTGTTGAGAAATGGGGGAAAAAGGTTTGGTAAGCCTTGTTTGAAAGATCTCTAGATAGAAATAAATGAATTCTGCCATAACACAGTCTTTTAGTGTATTTGGAATCAGTTTGGCCCTGTCTCCCTCTTGTCTCAAGCTTTGAACCCAAGAAATAAAGAAAGAAAAAATGTTTTCCCAAGACTAAGCCTTCAGAAACTGGAAGAAAGAGCAGTGGGGTCATGTTCAAATCAACCAAATATCTTCTGTGTCTTTTTTTTCACACCAATCAGTATAAAGAATCACCTCAATCTTTTGCAGACAGTGGTATGACTGAAAATCAGTTGATCTGTCCTGAGATAGTCTCCAATTCTCCTCAAAAGGAGCAGGGCATCCTGGCCACTATTCTCCACAACAACATCAACCACAACCACAAATTTTTCCACATTCCCTTGGTGTTGGAGAGGTGAATTTCCTCAGCTTCAATGTCAGAGAGATCTCAAACCTGCAAGGTATTTGTTAATGTTACCAGATAAAAATCACACCTAGTAAAATAAACATTTCTGCATCATTTTTTCCATCTCTTATCATGGCCCAGTCCCTATATCTTGTATTTATTCCTGTTGTGTGTATCCTATCACTTGTGTCTGCACATATTATCAATGCCTAGTCCCTATGTCTTGTACTGTTTTCTGCTGTTGGTGGCCTATTTTCTCTGATCTGTCTCTCTATACCTTTGTCTGGGGTGTTGATAAACGCACACCAAAGGCGCACAGCAATTTCTTTTGGCGTGCGGGGCCTACACACCAAAATAATTTGGCGTGTAGGGTCTACACACCAATTTTTGGCGTGTAGGCCCCGCACACTAAAAAAAAACATTGGAGTGCAGTTCCCACACACCAATTTTTTGGGGCGTTGATAAACGCACGCCAACGGCGCACGCCAACGCCAACCCGCACGCCAATTTTTTTTGGCGTGCGGGGCCTACACGCCATTTTTTTTTGGCGTGTAGGGTTTACACGCCAAAAAAAAAGGGCGTGTGAGACCCACACGCCAAAAATGGCGTGTGGTTCCCACACGCCATTTTTTTTGGCGTGTGGGCCCCGCACGCCAAATAAAATTGGCGTGTGGGCCCCGCACGCCAATTGTTTGGCGTGCGGGTCCCCCCTCGCTCACATAATCGAGTGGTAGGGACCACTCGATTACGTGAGCGAGGCCGGCTGACGAGGTTATACAACCTCGTCAGCCGGGAGGACTTCCTCCCGGCCGGCGAGGCTATACAACCTCGTCGGCCAGGAGGAAGTCCTCCTGGCCGACGAGGTTGTATAGCCTCGTCGGCCGGGAGGACTTCCTCCTGGCCGACGAGGTTATACAACCTCGTCAGCCAGGAGGAAGTCCTCCTGGCCGACGAGGCTGTATAACCTCGTCGGCCGGGAGGACTTCCTCCCGGCCGACGAGGTTATACAACCTCGTCGGCCAGGAGGACTTCCTCCCGGCCGACGAGGTTGTATAACCTCGTGGCCAGGAGGAAGTCCTCCCGGCCGGCGAGGTTATACAACCTCGTCAGCCAGGAGGAAGTCCTCCTGGCCGACGAGGTTGTATAACCTCGTCGGCCAGGAGGAAGTCCTCCCGGCCGGCGAGGTTATACAACCTCGTCAGCCAGGAGGAAGTCCTCCTGGCCGACGAGGTTGTATAGCCTCGTCGGCCGGGAGGACTTCCTCCTGGCCGACGAGGTTATACAACCTCGTCGGCCGGGAGGAAGTCCTCCTGGCCGACGAGGTTGTATAACCTCGTCGGCCGGGAGGAAGTCCTCCTGGCCGACGAGGTTATACAGCCTCGTCGGCCAGGAGGACTTCCTCCTGGCTGACGAGGTTGTATAACCTCGTCAGCCGGGAGGAAGTCCTCCCGGCTGACGAGGTTATACAACCTCGTCAGCCAGGAGGACTTCCTCCTGGCCGACGAGGTTGTATAGCCTCGCCGGCCGGGAGGAAGTCCTCCCGGCTGACGAGGTTGTATAACCTCGTCAGCCGGCCTCGCTCACGTAATCGAGTGGTCCCTACCACTCGATTATGTGAGCAAGGGGGGACCCGCACGCCAAACAATTGGCGTGTGGGCCCCGCACGCCAATTATTTGGCGTGCGCTCCCACACGCCAATTGTTTGGCGTGTGAGAGCGCACGCCAAACAATTGGCGTGCGGGGCCCACACGCCAATTTTATTTGGCGTGCGGGGCCCACACGCCAAAAAAAAATGGCGTGTGGGAACCACACGCCATTTTTGGCGTGCAGGTCTCACACGCCAAATAAAATTGGCGTGTAGACCCTACACGCCAAAAAAAAATGGCGTGTAGGCCCCGCACGCCAAAAAAAATTGGCGTGCGTGTTGGCGTTGGCGTGCGCGCTTGGCGTGCGTTTATCAACGCCCATTTTTTGGCGTGCGGGTCCCACACACCAATTTTGGCGTGTGGGGGGATATACATACATATCACGTAATTGAACCGGTGGACCACTTCAATTACGTGAGCCGTCATTGGCCAGGAGGAACTCCTCCTGGCCGACAAGGTTTTACAACCTTGTCAGGCGGGAGGATTTCCTCCTGGCCAACAAGGTTTTACAACCTTGTCAGGCGGGAGGATTTCCTCCTGGCCAATGAGGTTGTATGACCTCGTTGTCCAGGAGGAACTCCTCCTGGCTGATGAGGTTGTATGACCTCGTTGTCCAGGAGGAAATCCTCCTGGCTGATGAGGTCATACAACCTTGTTGGCTGGGAGGAGTTCCTCCTGGACAACAAGGTTATACAACCTCATTGGCCGGGAGGAGTTCCTCCTGGCCAACAAGGTTATACAACCTCATTGGAAATAAGGAACTCCTCCCGGCCAACAAGGTTGTATAACCTCTTTGTCCAGGAGGAACTCCTCCTGGCCAACAAGGTTGTATGACCTCATTGGCCAGGAGGAGTTCCTCATGGACAACAAGGTCATACAACCTCGTTGGCCAGGAGGGAATCTTCCCGGATGATGAGGCTATATAACCTAGTCGGCCGGGAGGAGTTCCTCCTGGCCAACAAGTTTGTATAACCTTGTTGTCCAGGAGGAACTCCTCCTGGCCAACAAGGTTATACAACCTCGTCAGCCGGGTGGATTTCCTCCCGGTGTGGTAATCCATACCTTCTCACATACAATCATCAACAACTTATATTTCCTCTCACATATACTTCATCATCATTACTTAATCAGATTCTACATACAAAACTACCCCTAGTCACTCACTCAAAGTACCCCTGATTTCCCTTTGGTTCAGAAGTTATTAGCATTCTTAGAATATTACCACTTATAACCACATAACTTTACCAATACTACAACCCCATAGGATATTATACAAGGTATTGATTTATAAATATACAGTACATAAATAAAACATAGGTGTTACATACTTTTCTTTAGTTTATATCTTCTTTGGTATAAAGTTGTACAGCACAGTCATTCATATTACATAATTACTTCTTTTTTCATTATTATCTTCTTTGGTTACTAGTCTCACTACATTCCTTATATGCATAGTTACTAGTTACATTGGCTCATCTTTCTTACTCTTTCACCACTCTCTTTTGGTTTCATACCTCTGAACACATTTCCCCTTTCTCTTTACTGCCAGGATCAGCCATCTTGTGCCCATTTGTATAAGTAGAACTACCCTTAGTTCTATGTACCCTTTATGATGCATGCACCACCCTTTTACCAAAGTACATTTTAAATTTAACTTTAACTTTAAACATTTTTACATTTACCTTTGCATCAACCTTTACACAAATAACAATCATAAAAAATACCCCATACTCTTTCTCTCTTAAGGTCCCTGCCTCAGATTGATTAAACAACCTAAGTTCCCATTAGTAGCAGAAGTCTAAGGATTAGTAGAAATATAGCCACACCTCTTTTCTTTCTTTTTATTAGTGAAACCCTTTGGGCGTTGATAAACGCACGCCAACGCCAACCCGCACGCCAATTTTTTTTGGCGTGCGGGGCCTACACCCCATTTTTTTTTGGCGTGTAGGGTCTACACGCCAAAAAAAAAGGGCGTGTGAGACCCACACGCCATTTTTTTTTGGCGTGTGGGCCCCGCACGCCAAATAAAATTGGCGTGTGGGCCCTGCACGCCAATTGTTTGGCGTGTGGGCCCTGCACGCCAATTGTTTGGCGTGTGGGCCCTGCACGCCAATTGTTTGGCGTGCGGGTCCCCCCTTGCTCACATAATCGAATGGGAGGGCCCATTTGATTACGTGAGCAATGTTTGGCTTGCGGGTCCCCCCTTGCTCACATAATTGAATGGGAGGGCCCATTCGATTACGTGAGCAAGCCCCCTCCCGGCTGACAAGGTTATACAGCCTTGTGCCGAGAGGAAGTCCTCCCGGCTGAGGAGGTTGTATAACCTCGTCAGCCGGGAGGGGGCTCGCTCACGTAATCAAATGGGCCCTCCCATTCGATTATGTGAGCAAGGGGGGACCCGCACGCCAAACAATTGGCATGCAGGGCCCACACGCCAATTTTATTTGGCGTGCGGGGCCCACACGCCAAAAAAAAGTGGTGTGTGGGAACCACATGCCATTTTTGGCGTGCGGGTCTCACACGCCAATTTATTTTGGCGTGTAGACCCTACACACCAAAAAAAATTGTTGTGTAGGCCCCGCACGCCAAAAAAAATTGGCGTGCGCGCTTGGCGTGCATTTGTCAATGCCCAAACCCTTTCCCCTCAGCATTAGTCAAGAAGGGAATTCTCATAAGCACCTGTAGCTTCAACATCTTCTACTTACTAGATTTGTTGTCTATTTCCCTTTCAAGCTCTTTCCTGATCATTCAGGAGCTCCACACCAGACAACAAGGTTATACAACCTTGTTGGCCAGGAGGAAATCTTCCTGGCTGGAAAGGTTGTATAAACCTGTTTGCCGGGAGGAAATCTTCCTGGCTGGAAAGTTTGTATAAACCTGTTTGCCAGGAGGAAATCCTCCCGGCTGAAAATGTTGTATAACCTTGTTGGCCAGGAGGAGTTCTTCCTGGACAACAAGGTTATACAACCTCATTGGTGTGGTAATCCTGTTCCTTCTCACACCATTCCTTTTAAATCTTATATTCCATCCATATATCCATCAATATTATTCCAGATTCAGATTCTACACCTTATTTTACCCCTAGTCACTCACTCAAACCACCCTTGATTTCCTTTTGGATCAGAAGTTATTAACATTCATAGTTTCCATAGTTACATTCTTATCTTTTCCTTTTAGCTTACATCATCCAAGTCATTATTATTTCAGTAAATAAAACATCTTACATAATCTAAAAAAAATGCTCATCATTACTACATACATTCACTTCACTATTACACTTGTAGTCTGTTGCTCATCACTATTACTATTATGGTCATTGCTCATAATCATATCTTGTAATACTGTGTCCATCATTTGATCCCCTCTTGAAGGGCCTTTCCACATATATACTCCACTCTGTTGTAGTATTACCCACATGCAATTTCTACCCCATACAACCTGTATGACCTTTTACCCCAAAAATTAGATTCAATTTCATCAAAGACACTTCTTACCTAGACATTTTGAGATACAATTGCCATTAAACCCTTTTAAACAACAATATTACCACACAACTCCTCCTCAAAAGCTCCCCATACCTCAGAGGTAATAGTAGTCAGCTTATAAGTACTAGTCAGTCTAAGATTAAAATAGAAAAGCCACATGTAAGGATCACGTTCTGATCCTTCACTGGCTGTCGGATAGGTACTGGAAATGGAGCTCAAAAGGAGGTTCTAGTACCAAAGTCGGATAAATTGCAGTCTAGACAGGAGAGAAAGATCTCTCTTCAGTATCTACAAGTGAAGGACAATGAGGAAAGGAATTGAGAAGAGAAGGATGGGAGGAAAGGTACTTACCTAGACAGGAGAGAAAGATCTCTGCTGTCTAGGTAAAGGGAAATGGTGAGACTAAATACAAGACAGAAACAGCTTATGTAATCTAGTGACAGCTTTGTGTAAGCCTGTGAGGAGCAGGGCTTACAGTCTCCCCTCCTATAAAAGAGAGTGGAGGAGAAAAAAATTAGTGATAGAGGAAGAGGAAAGGCTGGAAGGTGGAAGAAATTGTTTGGAATTGGAATGGATGAAGTTGGATGATGGGACTGTCAAATGGGATGGTGGAGGCAGTCAAGGATGGGGAAAATGTTTTTGAGATTTGAGGTAGGATAGAGTAGAGAAAAATGGATGATGAGGGGGAGGGTGAAGATATCAAACATAAAACAAAACCGGGTTGTCAGGAGTTTCAGTCAGGTTAGAGGCCTTTTCCTTCTTCTTCTTCTTCTTTTTGTTTTTTTTCTTTACTCCAGTATTTTCCCTGTTCAAAAGCATTTCTTGTTCTAGGATGTCGTTGTAATATGCTTGGCAGTCCATTTCCCATTGTAGGGCCTCATTGGGGTCCTCAGGGGCTAGTCGATGATTGACAGTGATGTCGGTATCATCTATGACAGTAATGCCACCGATTGCAGCTACGTCAAAGCTTTCAGGGTGGTTTTGAGCAGTTGGAGGAGTAGATAGTGGACGAGAGGAGTCGATAGAGGATGTTGCAGAGGGTGCTGATGGGCTGGAGAGAGTGTCTATGATATTGTTGGTAGAGGATTGAATTGGGGCTTGCAAGAGAGAAGGAGGGGAGGAGGTTGAGAGCGGAGAGGAGGTTGAGATGTTGTCTTCATTTGGTGTGGATGGGAGAAGATGAGTATCGGATGCTGAGGGTGGTCGCAAATAGCTCAGCGCTACCTCTTTGGACTGAGAGCAGAGGTCATTCTTCAACGCCAGGCTCATCATTGTGTGCTTTAATCGGGAAATACAATCCGTGGTGGCCTGTCGATCTAGTGCAGCCGCTTCTCGGTTCGCCTGAGTCAATCTTGTAGCGGTCTCTTGAGCTGTCATGAGTTGGAGAATTAGTCGGTCGAAGCTAACAGGATGATCCGACAGGGCTGTCGGGCAAAGAGTGGGAGCTGGTGTAGGTGGCAGCGAGGCTGGTGCCAAGGGGGGCAGTGAGGCTTCAGACAAGTCGCACAGGGCAGCTTGTGTCCGTCCGATGGCTTCTGGCAAGTCGGGTTTGGGGTAGTGACATGTTCGGATCAGTCTGAATCAAGTCAAGAGCCTCAGCCGACATGTCCAACGGTTGGAGTCGTTTAGCAAGAGGAGTAGGCTGAGTGCGCGGAGGGCTTTGAAGAAGGGCCTTGGTGCTTGTTGACTGGGTCAGGTCCGCCGGAGAGGGTGATAGTCGGCAAGGATGGTTGGAGGAAGAAGGATGTGATCTTGGCGGGTTCCAGCCGCTCAATGATCTTCTGGTTATTAACTGGTGCTGGGATGATAGCCGAGGACTTGGCCTTTGACATAGAGACAGGCCTTCTTGTCTGGAAATTGATAGTGGGTGGCGGGGTGGTGGGAATGGTCCTTGGGGTCGACTTGTTTTTTGTGAACGCGGGCCAAGATGGGATGCTAGTGATAGTGGCAATTTCAGAGAATGAGCTAGAGATACTGGTGCGTGAATTTTGTGTCGCTCGTGCTTCACAGAAGGCAGCAGCGCTGATCTTGGAGGATGGATTGAATGGACGATTCGTTGAGGTGATTGAGAGTGGACGGGAGATAGTGTTGGCCTGAAAATAAGGGGAAACCACGCCGGCTTGATTTAGCAGCTGCTAGCGATCTTGCTGCAGTCTTGGATAACAGTGGAACAAGACCACAATCCTTCGAGTATCTAAACGAGCTGGTTAGGGGAGACAAAGAGGCCGAGGTGAACAGAGCCGGTTTCTGATTAGCTAAAGAAGGTTTACATCTCCTCCAGTTGTCGGATACGGGCCTCATAGCTATTTTCTGTCTGGTTGAAGGATCGTTTAGGCAAATCGTGGTACATTTTGATGGCGGGCAAGGGAAGCTTGGACTTGAAGTTGATTCTTAGCGAGATTCGAGTTTCAGGAGATAAATTGATGTTCAAGAATAGAGATCTTGAAAAGTTGGGGTTGGATAAGGCACGTTATTGAATCTTGCAAAATTCTGCCTTTCTTGGTCTTGGAACTAGAAAAAAAAAGTGTAAGGATCACGTTCTGATCCTTCACTGGCTGTCGGATAGGTACTGGAAATGGAGCTCAAAAGGAGGTTCTAGTACCAAAGTCGGATAAATTGCAGTCTAGACAGGAGAGAAAGATCTCTCTTCAGTATCTACAAGTGAAGGACAATGAGGAAAGGAATTGAGAAGAGAAGGATGGGAGGAAAGGTACTTACCTAGACAGGAGAGAAAGATCTCTGCTGTCTAGGTAAAGGGAAATGGTGAGACTAAATACAAGACAGAAACAGCTTATGTAATCTAGTGACAGCTTTGTGTAAGCCTGTGAGGAGCAGGGCTTACACCACACCTTTCATTTTATTCTTAGTGTTACACTCTTCCCCATCAGAATTAGTCAGGAAGGCAGCTCTTATGTCAGCACCTTTTTCATAACTTGCATTAGTACTAGTGTAGTTATACATATCCCTTCCAAGCTCTATTCTGGCCTTTAGAGTAGTTCCACAGTGGCTCCTTGGCACTCCGGGGACTGACTACTTGATTGGTGTCCCGTTCACCATTGGGTTGTTACAACGCTCTGTGGGGCTCTGGGTGGATCATGTGCTGGATGCCACTCAATTGGACACCAGGGCGGTTATGTGAGTAACCAGGATGCTGCGCAGGAGGTGGGAGTCACAGTGACGCTCCAGAGGTCCAGCAGAATTGCAACCCAATGGTTTCAGTAAAAGGCCTGTGTGGAAACAACAGATTATTGACTGCCCAAGCAGAAGAGCAGATGTGAATCTTGTGCATGCATGCACATCATAGACGGCAAGACCTGGGATTGCACTGAGAAAAACTATCAAGCAAGAACATTGTAGTTGACTTATTGCACTTTTAAATTGAAAAGGTGCTAATTAGGCCAATTTACTACAACATAATGCTCAGCCCTTGCAAAAGCAAAAAATGCCTAAAAAAATATAACAAAACATTTTTTATTTTGTTTGACCTACTTTCCTGTTGCAGACATGGATCTGAGGTGTGGTTAAATCTCCTGTTCATTTTGCAGGCGGTGTTTGTCAGGCTCTATTGCAGAAAAGGGGGTGTGACCATCACAGAGCTTGGCATCTCTCTTGAGGATTGCTTTTCCATGTCTGTGATTATCTTGTGAGTCAGATTTTATCAGTTGATTCACAAGAATGTAATGGAATGGACTTACGCTTCTTGATAGGCTTCCCCTGTCTTTTGTAGCTCAGCAAGGTGACGGTCTAACTCAGACCACTCATACAAACTAGATGCGGGGGTTATGTACTTGTAATGTAGTATGTGCAAGCGGATGTGGACTACTGGCAGATAAAATGAGTCTGAGTGAGTGGCACAGGTATCTGAGGGAAAAACGGCAATGTGGGAGCGGGGCTTTTGGCTCAAGACCTGTGGTGGGTGAGCATTCCAATAATGCATCATACAGGATTGTGTACCCAGAAAAATTAATGAGTCACTGAGCAAGCCAACTAGTTCCAGCAGGTTAGGCACAGAGTCATGTTGATGATCAAACAGCGCAATATTCTTCAAGATCTATACAGGGGTTGATGGTGGAAAATGTCAGGTGTGTATGCTCTCTGTGAACTGTGAAGTCTATGGAATCTACACTGACCAACTTCCGCAATATATCTAGCTGGTCATGTGCAAGGTTCCTGCAAAGTCCTTGCACACACTTGAGAGCCTTGGGATGGGAGATATTGTAGCCAGGAGGTAGCATTTCATCCCCAATTATTCCTTGGTTGAACATCTGACGGATAGCTTTGTGTATGTATGACAACCAGAAAGCTTGAAAAATCAGCTGGGAGTAAAGTAAGGTGCCCAATGAAGGAGGCCTGACTGATTGACCATCACAACGCCCAACAGAAAGTTTGGAGACTTTGGTTCTTGGCTGCAGTAGTTGTATTTATATCCAATAATATCACCTCTTCTTAACGCTGCTTGCAATTGTTCCTGGACATGATTCTGATTTTGAGTGTGTGGTTGTGGTCATTACTTTGAGTTTAAAACAATAAGATGAGGCCATTACGTTTAATTCACAAGTAAAGAGAAAGGAACCAGTTAGTACAGTGCTTTCACAGCCATGTGGATTGTGTCTTCTGGACATGCCCATGCTCTGAGAGCATGTTGGGGTAGGAGGGGTGACCTTGAGGCCTGGGAGGGTATGAGTTACAAGAATCAAGACTGTAAATGGCAATTGGTTGGCTTCAGGGGTCTGGGAACAGATCTGGTCAGATGATGGGAGGCATGGCTAGAATGTAATTGGTAATTGCCTTACAGCTAGGATCTGCTCAGCCAGCCGGAGCTGCGCAGATTCAAGCTTGAATTCTCTTAGGATTCCAGGGGGGATTTAGGAAAGTTTTCTAGGCCTTGAGGTAAAGGATTTATTACTGAAGTGAAACCAACACACTGAAGAGAAAGAAAGATGAGGACAACAGAAGATCAGAAAGATAAAATGAACAAAATGAAATAACCAACAGTTTGAAGCAAGGAGGCTTATGAGATAAGGGCTGAGAGACTTAACAAGAGAAATAGAATGAAACAGTGACACACTAATGAAGAGTGGTTAGCAATGATGAGAGAGAGAAATAGGAGATGTGAGTCATATCTCACCAGAAAGAAGACACAAGAGTGTTATTGAAGAGAAGAATGATAAGAGGAGGGAATGAATAGTTGAGGAAAGTATTGAAGACTAGAGTGAGTTGAGATCAGGAGTGTTGAAGGTTGTGAGTAGTTGAGTTGAAGATTTGAGTATTGATGATTTGGGTTTATTGAGTAGAGAGTTGAAATGGTGTGTTGTTTTTGGGAAAAGAAGAGATGCAATGGGAAGAAAAGAGAAGAGAGAAAGAAGAGAATGGAAAAGCAAGAGTACAGATGAAGGAAGATGTCACAGGTGTATTGATTGTGAAATGGAACAGAAGAGCACAAGATGAATTTTAAATGAGGTGGTACTAGGCAGGGGTCATTGACTATTGATTGATGTGGGTCCAGAGTTATCTCATCATTGTCTGTATCAAATATAGATTTTGGGGTTGGTATGTGCTGGGTCAATGTTGTAGTTGGAGGGGGAATGACATGATGGCTGAGATCAGCATCTACACAAAGGGCCCAGAGGGCAGAGGGGATCCAATTGGATGAGTGAGAGAAGGGACTTGGTACATGCTTGCAATATCAACAGTGGTACTGATTGCTTACAGATGATCCAAGTGGAGGCAGTATGTGTGAAGGGTCTTGGATTATTTTTGGGAATTCCCTCAGCGCTGTGCCCAAAGTGGATTGGTGGCTTCAATATTTTGAAGGGAATGTGTTAGTCAGGCTGTGAAAAAAATGGGGCCTCATTCCATGTGCCGCTTGAGAGATGTCTAATATTTCAAAACCAATAAGCAGTGTGGTAATCCTGTTCCTTCTCACATCACTTCTTCTACATCTTATAAAACATTCATATCTTCATCAATGTTATTCCAGATTCAAATTCTACACCCTATTTTACCCCTAGTCACTCACTCAAACCAACCTTGATTTCCTTTTGGATCAGAAGATATTAGCCTTCATAGTTTTCATTGGTAAATTCTTTTCTTTTCTTTTAAATGGCTTAAATCATCCAAGTAATCAATATTCAGTAAATACAACATCTTACATAATCTACAACCATTGCTCATCATTACTACATACTTTCACTTACCCATTACACTTGTAGACTTTTGTTCATAACTAATACTAAAGTGGTCTTTGCTCATCATCATATTTTGTAATACTGTGCTCATCATTTGTTCCCCTCTTGAAGGACCCTCATACTTAAATACTCCACTGATGTTGTTGTATTACAAAAATGAATTTCTACCCCATACAACCTGTATGACCTTTTACACCCCATATTGGATTCATTTTCTTCAAAGACACTTTTTTACCTAGAAAATTTAGATATCCTTGCCATTAAACCTTCTACACAAACCTTTTCCCACAACTCCTCCTCATCTCCCCATACCTTAGAGGTATTAGTAGTCAGAAGTACTAGACAGTCTGAGATTTAAATAGAAAAGCCACACCTTGTATTTTATTCTTAGTGTTACACTCTTCTCCAACAGCATTAGTCAGGAAGGCAGCGCTTATAGAGTGCCTGAATGTGGCAACAACAAATGGGCCGTATTGCATAATGAAATATGGCAATCATGTGTACCGGTTACGCAGATGGAAGATGTCCCTGGGTTCCATGACTCGGGCTCACAACCAAGTAACAGATGAGTTCCATGACTGGGGCTCACAACCAAGTAAGAGATGAGTGGATTCGGACAAGTGATTTATTTCCCCTGAGGAGGGCTTCTTATAAAGCTAGCCTTTCATTGCTGTCTACAAGCCTATTCTCATGTCCAATAGTAATCACAAAAAGTCGCATAATCTTTTTGAAACTGCCCAAGCTCTAGACCTATCTTGTTTATCACAAGTCATGCCCACTGACAACCAGAAATGCAACACACAGAAATATCTACATAAATACTTCCACTTCAGAAAACCCATCTCCACTAAACTTCTGTATCCCTCGCCCAGCCAAACGGACGTCACGCTTCCACAGTCATCAAACTTGCCTCCTTGCTGCAAGACCTGGACACATGTTTTCCAAGCCACCCAACAGCTCCCAGCATTTCACCCTCAAACATTCAAGATTGGGTATTGACAAGTTAAGGAGGAAGTCGGCCTTGCGTTGTTTGTGATTGAGGTGGCCTTGCGCTGTCGTCAAGTCTTTCCAGCCAGCTTCCAGAAAACGAGTGATCAGGTTCTCTACTTCTCCACGAGGTAGGCATTGAACAACCGAGATGCCAGGGAAACGGCTTGCTTGCGATTGGGGTGCTTTTGGGCAGCTTGAGAGAATCTCCTGTAATATCTTGTGGGAAGTATCATTGAACCACCACATTGACTCGGGCGAGCTTGCTGATACAATTAGGCGGCAGGTTTTGGCTGTCTTGAGGATCTCGCTTGCATTCCTCAATGCAAGAATCATTGATCTGGCCAGGTTAGAATGATAGCGTACAAGTTCTTTGTCTGTCATTCGCAGCCGTTCATCGCTAGTTGTGAATTGTAGACAGGTGTTGCTAACTGTTTCGATATGAGTTGTAAACAACTCGGTCATGTCATCCAGTGACTCTTCAAAATCAACGATCTCTTTGGCCAAGATTGAGAAATCCTGTGGATCCGAAGTCGTCGGGTTTAGTTTATGTTTCTTATGGGCGTTGTTCAGATCGAAATTTGAGTACTGTGGGGCCATAGTTGTGGGTTCCTCTGATCTAATCAATGAATAATCTAGAATGCAATCGGTGATACCAGAGATGATGTTCTTTTCGGCTGGATATGTAGAGGGTTTCAGCACAAACTTCACTGGATTCTCGACAACCAGAAGCTTGTACTGCTTAGAAATGTAATACGTATGCTTGCAAGCCGATCCATAGCGGAAAAAGTATTCGCAGGAGCAGCTGGTCAGGTGACCAATACTGTTTTCTGCTGGCTTGTGATGCTGGACTAGATAGAACTTTGTGGTTGGCTCGGTAAAGGAGGAAATACAGTACTAGCACTCCCATGTCAGTTCCTGGAGTGCATTTAAGCCATGTAAAAATCAAAATACTCACATGGGTTGGTGTCTTCATGACTTGAATGCCAA
Source organism: Puccinia hordei (assembly GCA_007896445.1). Lineage (NCBI taxonomy): Eukaryota > Fungi > Basidiomycota > Pucciniomycetes > Pucciniales > Pucciniaceae > Puccinia > Puccinia hordei. Next base: position 196,858 of record RDRW01000170.1, on the reverse strand, counting down.
GTAGAATCATTGTTGCTGGGGTGTAGCCATCGGCATGGGCCTTTGCTCGTGTATGGAAGTTGTTTGTTCGCTGGAGTTTGACTCCCTCAGAGACCTGAATTTGTGCCAAGAGATAAGATGTTTGTACCTCGTCGGCAAGAATTTGGACAACTTCATCAATCCGCCAGCGCTCTTTGGTGTCTATAAAGTGGGTCTTGAGAACCCGATGCCATGCTTCTACATAATTGTTTGTATGTATACCCTGATGGGGGGTCTACAGTTTGGCTTGTTTAGATTTTTGAAAGAGTCAACATGCGTCAAGTGAAGGGAAATTTTCTTACAGATCGATAATAGATAGCCCAGTTGAGTATGTTGCAGTGCCACTGGGTCTTAACATAGTCAACGAACGAGACATTGACTGCAGCCCACTTAGTGTAGAATGGTATGAGCTGGATCTCTGGGTTGCGCTTGTCATAAACGATCTTTCTGAAATCCACCATTGCCTCTTCAGACCGGGTTCCAAGAAAGAAGGGGCGTTGATAAACGCACGCCAACGGCGCACGCCAACGCCAACCCGCACGCCAATTTTTTTTGGCGTGCGGGGCCTACACGCCATTTTTTTTTGGCGTGTAGGGTTTACACGCCAAAAAAAAAGGGCGTGTGAGACCCACACACCAAAAATGGCGTGTGGTTCCCACACGCCATTTTTTTTTGGCGTGTGGGCCCCGCACGCCAAATAAAATTGGCGTGTGGGCCCCGCACGCCAATTGTTTGGCGTGCGGGTCCCCCCTCGCTCACATAATCGAGTGGGAGGGACCACTCGATTACGTGAGCGAGGCCGGCCGTGCGGGTCCCCCTCGCTCACATAATCGAGTGGGAGGGACCACTCGATTACGTGAGCGAGGCCGGCTGACGAGGTTATACAACCTCGTCAGCCGGGAGGACTTCCTCCCGGCCGGCGAGGCTATACAACCTTGTCGGCCAGGAGGAAGTCCTCCTGGCTGACGAGGTCGTATAACCTCGTCAGCCGGGAGGACTTCCTCCCGGCCGGCGAGGTTATACAACCTCGTCAGCCAGGAGGAAGTCCTCCTGGCCGACGAGGTTGTATAGCCTCGTCGGCCGGGAGGACTTCCTCCCGGCTGACGAGGTTATACAACCTCGTCAGCCAGGAGGACTTCCTCCTGGCCGACGAGGTTGTATAGCCTCGCCGGCCGGGAGGACTTCCTCCTGGCCGACGAGGTTGTATAACCTCGTCGGCCAGGAGGAAGTCCTCCCGGCCGACGAGGCTATACAACCTCGTCGGCCAGGAGGAAGTCCTCCCGGCCGACGAGGCTATACAACCTCGTCGGCCAGGAGGACTTCCTCCTGGCTGACGAGGTTGTATAACCTCGTCAGCCGGGAGGAAGTCCTCCCGGCTGACGAGGTTATACAACCTCGTCAACCAGGAGGACTTCCTCCTGGCCGACAAGGTTGTATAGCCTCGCCGGCCGGGAGAAAGTCCTCCCGGCTGACGAGGTTGTACAACCTCGTCAGCCGGCCTCGCTCACGTAATCGAGTGGCCCCTCCCACTCGATTATGTGAGCGAGGGGGGACCCGCACGCCAAACAATTGGCGTGTGGGCCCCGCACGCCAATTGTTTGGCGTGCGCTCCCACACGCCAATTGTTTGGCGTGTGAGAGCGCACGCCAAACAATTGGCGTGCGGGGCCCACACGCCAAAAAAAAATGGCGTGTGGGAACCACACGCCATTTTTGGCGTGCAGGTCTCACACGCCAATTTATTTTGGCGTGTAGACCCTACACGCCAAAAAAAAATGGCGTGTAGGCCCCGCACGCCAAAAAAAATTGGCGTGCGGGTTGGCGTTGGCGTGCGCGCTTGGCGTGCGTTTATCAACGCCCAGAAAGAAGACTGCCTGATTCTTGAATGCCTTGAGAACATGGAAAAGGCACCAGTATAATTTAGGGGCTTGGATTCCTAGGTCGGAGTAGGCATCTGTGGCTGCCTTCTTGATTGCTTGGGTGCAATCGCTCATGATTGCACAGGGAACAATACCAGTTGATTGCCGAAGCCACTTAATGATTGCTTGGAGGGGCTCGCTGCCAAACTATGAATCAGTTTGATGATACACTGGATGATAGAAGCTAGCAGTAAATTTACTTACGCAGAAGCTGAAGAGGTGAATGCCCAGCAAACTGGCAGACCCTTTCCTACAATTGGGTCGCGAATCACAAAGGTGTACAAACTGAACTTTCGGCCTCCAGAAAGGCATTGGTTGTTGACTGAGTTGTGGGTGCTATTGAGCATAATCATTCCCCAGCCATGTTCCAAAAGTTGCTGTCTCTGCCAGGGGGATTGGAAGGCAAAGATAAAGCCTGGCGAGTCATGTAAAACAGGGAGGAAAGTGTTCCACCCTTGTTGCCGAAGGTTGTTGTTCCATAGCTCGATGGATTTGAATGCATCTGGGTCCCGCTTGGCCCCCACACTCATTCGAGTGCGGATGAGGTAACGGACACGGTCAGACTTCACAAAGGTTGCTTTGGGTTTGATTTCTGAGCTGGAAAACTGGCCGGAGTGTATATATGTAAGCCAGAATGATGGATTACTTTATTTTTGCAGAGGAAAAACACACCAAAAAAATTTCTGGGCAGAGAGTCAGCTGATGTATGGCTTTCCAGCTGAGTCCAGATATAACGCGTTCAGTGAGCCAGTCATCAAGCATCTTGGGGATGCGATTCATTTTCATCTCTTCCACTGAGAATGAAAAGTGATTGTGCCTCCATTGCCATTCCACCCTGAGACTGTTGGTTTGAATGTGATGGTAGATGCTGAATCCACTTGTGCAGCCGCATTTTCGGGTCAGAGTGTGCTTCTTCCGTGAGTTTGGGGCTGCCTTGTGGGTTCCACTGCAAGGACATTTGAAATCGAGCCAAAATGTGTACTTGGCTGGACGGCCCCTTTTGCCAGATACAGGGGTGAGACCATCAATGTTATTGCGAGATCGTTGAGAATTCCAGTAAACAGTAGCCTGCATTGCAGTGACAAAAGCTTGGGCAGTGGCTAAATCACTACCAGGGATTGTAAAGCAGTGAACTTCTCTTTCAAAAGAGGGTTCACTGGTGCCAACATGTTGAATCATGCAAAGGGAGTTGGGGACAGTCAGGTGAGAGGGCCAAGCCGGAACAGTCTGTGTCAAAGGAAATGGAACTATGTCATATATATCGGCTACTAATGGGTATTTGTCATGGTCAAGATGGCTGGCAGTTCGTTTCATGGTAGTTGATAAAGGAAAGTAATAATAAGAAATCTTTCTTGGAAGAATAATGGGAAATTGGCCCAGCCAGAGAATGAGTAAATAAAAAGGAATTAAAATTAGTGCAACTGGAAAGTAGATTAATTGAAGTTCGGAAAAGGACTAGCTCTAGGTTCAACTTTGAGGAGAAAATATTAATGTCTGAGTAACTGCCCGATAAACTGACCTCCTCAGAGGTTCTTATATAGTTTCAGGTTCTCCTTGTGAGGACCTAACTTGGGAATATCTGGTGCTTTCCCAAGTCAGAAGATGGTCTGTGAGGGACCGCATTGGGAATGACTATCACCAAAACTGGGGAAATACGCGTGTTGCCACTTTGAATGAGCAGCCCATAATTGTGCTTCATTATGTAGCAAGGAGTGACATTTTATGGATTTTTCTTATTATTAATGTTTCTAGATCTGCCTACCGGCGCTTATATCAGCATCTTTTTCATAATTTGCATTAGTACTAGTGTAGTTAAACATATCCCTTTCAAGCTCTATTCTGGCCGTAGAGTAGTTCCACAACATGGCAGAACACCCCCATCCTGCTAAAGAAAAAAAAACAGAATAGTTGACAAGCAATTGTCTCTGCCATTGACTCCTATTGTAATCACCGTGACATCCCGATCCTTTCCTTGTCCCCGAAATGAATCCACTGTTGCAACAATTACTGATCCTCAGGGTAGTACACCCCTCCCTGAGATTGATGCATTGTTAAGTTTTGTTGATACCCTAGGCGTAGGCACAACAGTTTCAGAAATGCTGTCAACATGCATGGCTGATGTTGTTTATGACAGTCTAAGTTAAGTGCCCCTGGTCGCTGTTAGTGCAGTGGCCAACAAAAGCACAATTCATGTAGGTTTTTTACACAAAGTTGAAGGGCACTTGGCCAGAGTCCTTCTCAACACAGGCGCAGGATTTTCCTATGTGTCCTCTTCTTTTGTTTCTTCAAATTATATTTCTATTTACCCTTCTCCCTCATTGTTCTGCATTGCCAGCGCCTTTGGGCATAAAATTAATGATAACCAGTTAGCTGACATCCATTTCTTGTTTGCAGAAGTGGAAGTTTTGTGCGTCTGCAGGGTTGCACCGTTATCTAGCTAAAATCTAATTCTATAGCGTGACTGGATTGCAACAAATGTTTCATCCACGGATTGGGAGAATAACTTGTGGAAACTTAAAGGACCAGGTGGTAAAGTGCCCCTTTTCCAGCCTAGTCTGCCTGCTCTTTCCCTCATACATGAAACAGTCCTTGCACTGCTTACAGACAAGGACAAGGTTTTTTCACCCAAGCACCTTAGGTGAAGAGGGATTTGGGAAGGCACGGCCAATAAACTGTGAGCCCTTACAGAATCAGAAGGCGTAGCAGGTCCATAGGCCTGCCAAAGGGGTTTGGTGATGGGTAGATAGGAGGTGAACTTTGGGCCTTGACCAATGAGTTCTCCTGCCTTTTCTCCAAGATTGTTCAATTCTGGACGCGGGAACATGTGATTGAGCATTTAGTCAATACTGGTACGGCACCCCCTATCTACCAGCCAGTGCTGCAGTTGCCACCAGCACTGTTGGGGACGCTGAAGGAACGGCTGGCAGGCCTGCAAGAAGCCAGAGTATCCGGCCCTCTACATTGCCATGGTTGTTGCCTATTGTTTTTGTTAAAAATCCTTCCTCAGGGAAGGTACGCTTGTGTGTTGATTATAGGCAGGTTAATTCTGTCAAAAAGAAGGACAGGCATCCACTGCCTGTGATACAAGAGTGTTTTGATGTGCTTTGCGGCGCGCAATCCTACTTGAAAATTGATCTGCAGCTGGGCTTTCATCAGATGCGGATAGCACAGCAAGATGTGCCAAAAACTGTGTTTGGTAACAAATACGGTCATTTCAAGTGGCTGGTAATTCCCTTTGGGTTGGTAAATGCACCCAGTACTTTCCGGAGGATGATGACTCACATGCTGATAGAATTCATTGACGTGTTTGTGCAATTCTATCTAGAAGACATCTTGGTTTACTCAAAAAGTGAGGCAGAGCATGTTGTGCATGTTTGGCGAGTTCTCCAGGTCCTCAAGGACGAGGAGTTGAAATTCTCAAGAGCTAAGTGCTATTTTGGTTTGCGTGAAATTCAATACATTGGTCATTTCGTGGGGTTCAATACCATCTGGCCTATGAAAGAAAAGATTGAATGTATTCAATCATGGCCGCGCCCTACAACAGTGTATGATGTCAGGGATTTTCTGGGCCTCTGCGGGTTTTAGCGCCGCTATGTTAAACACTTTGCAAAGATTGTGGCCCCTTTGCATGGTCTAACTGCAAGGGGAGTTTCAAAACAAGAAAAGATCCTGTGGCGACCTGTCCACGACGCAGCCTTTATTCTGCTAAAGGAGGCATTGGTGTCCACACCAATCCTGCTAACTCCAGATACAATGAAAGCTCCCATCATGGAGACTGATGCCTCCAATGTTGCTGTTGGAGCGGTGCTACTGCAATGCGGGCGTTGATAAACGCACGCCAACGCCAACCCGCACGCCAATTTTTTTTGGCGTGCGGGGCCCACGCGCCATTTTTTTTTGGCGTGTAGGGTCTACACGCCAAAAAAAAAGGGCGTGTGAGACCCACACGCCAAAAATGGCGTGTGGTTCCCACACGCCATTTTTTTTTGGCGTGTGGGCCCTGCACGCCAAATAAAATTGGCGTGTGGGCCCCCTTGCTCACATAATCGAATGGGAGGGACCATTCGATTACGTGAGCGGGGCCCCTCCCGGCTGACGAGGTTATAAAACCTCGTCAGCCAGGAGGAAGTCCTCCCGGCCGACGAGGTTGTATAACCTCGTTGGCCAGGAGGACTTCCTCCTGGCTGACGAGGTTGTATAACCTTGTCAGCCAGGAGGAAGTCCTCCCGGCCGACGAGGCTATACAACCTTGTCGGCCAGGAGGTGTATAACCTCGTCGGCCAGGAGGACTTCCTCCTGGCTGACGAGGTTGTATAACCTCGTCAGCCGGGAGGAAGTCCTCCCGGCCGACGAGGCTATACAACCTTGTCGGCCAGGAGGACTTCCTCCTGGCTGACGAGGTTGTATAACCTCGTCAGCCGGGAGGAAGTCCTCCTGGCTGACGAGGTTATACAACCTCGTCAGCCAGGAGGACTTCCTCCTGGCCGACGAGGTTGCATAGCCTCGTCGGCCGGGAGGACTTCCTCCCGGCTGACGAGGTTATACAACCTCATCAGCCAGGAGGAAGTCCTCCTGGCCGACGAGGTTATACAACCTCGTGCCAGGAGGAAGTCCTCCTGGCCGACGAGGTTATACAACCTCGTGCCGGGAGGAAGTCCTCCCGGCTGACAAGGTTGTATAACCTCGTCAGCCGGGAGGGGCCCCGCTCACGTAATTGAATGGTCCCTCCCATTCGATTATGTGAGCAAGGGACCCGCACGCCAAACAATTGGCGTGTGGGCCCGGCACGCCAATTGTTTGGCGTGCGCTCCCACACGCCAATTTTATTTGGCGTGCGGGGCCCACACGCCAAAAAGAAATGGCGTGTGGGAACCACACGCCATTTTTGCACACGCCATTTTTGGCGTGTGGGTCTCACACGCCCTTTTTTTTTGGCGTGTAGACCCTACACGCCAAAAAAAAATGGCGTGTGGGCCCCGCACGCCAAAAAAAATTGGCGTGCGGGTTGGCGTTGGCGTGCGTTTATCAACGCCCCTGCAATGCAGCAAAGACGGTCATTTGGACCTGGTTGCATTTGAGAGCTGCAAGCTCAACAAAGCGCAGATTAACTATCCAGCTCAGGAAAGAGAGCTTCTGGCTATAATTCACACGTGGAGAAAATGGCATGTCTATTTGGATGGTGCGGTGGTCACTACAATTGTTTACACTGACCACGCATCTCTAGTTTACCTGAAGTGCCAAAAGCTTCCCTCAAAGAGGTTGTGCCGGTGGTTGGAGGAGTTTGCCGAGATGGACATTGAGGTCTGTTACAAGTGTTGAGTTTTTCTGTTCCTCCTCAAAAGTATCTTCCCTCCATTTAATTTTCAGAGAATCAACTTGTTTTTTCAGACTAGAATACATGATAAATATTAAGCTATTTGTAATTACAATCCTTAATGTAATTGATTGTTATTTCTTTTTTCTGAACTCATTCTATTATTACTAAAAATCTGATTACTAGAATTAACGCCTGTTAGTATTTGTGGTTTTTGTAATATGTTTTTTCTTGATTAATATACTAGCTTGACTAAAAGAGACTGAGAAGGCCTGACTAGTTATTTCTTCCAAGTACTCATATTATACTCCTCTCAGTTTTTATTCAAATTACTCTTTATTCATTTTCATTTCACAACCACAATTTGTCACACTTGTAACTAGTCTATAAAATCATAGCCTAGTCCAAGAAATAACATCATCAGTTCTCCTCATAAAACAAAGTCCCCATCTTTTGAGTATCCCAGAGTCTGTTCACTAATCCCCTTCCTTCTTTCTCTTCGTCAAAAATCCAACAACAAGAAAGGTGCAGATAATTTTGTGCCCAATGCACTCTCCAGGAGGAGTGATTTATCACTTGTGGAGGATGTGGGTGATTCTCTGGATGAGACCAATTGGCCTCTGCTGGTTCCCATGTTTCCCCTTGGGTCCCAAATGTGTTGAGATACAGTGACATGTTCCAGGACACCAGGGGGTGTGACAGGTGGAATTACTGCGGGTTTTAGCTAGTTTATCATTATATTAGGTTTAGAATTTGTACTTAGATAATCTCAGTTTCTCTCAGCTTGTTTTTCTTTTCTTCACACATTTCTGTTTTCCTTCACTCGGCACCACCATTAGGTGCCTCTCTCATCCAGTTTGCCCATCTCAGCCCCATCATTTGGGTCCATTTGCTCACCGTCTCTCATTGGTATTTCACAGGTATTATCTAGTTCATGTTTCTCTTCATTTCTCTTCATTCTTTTTCTGTAACTTTCTCTCTGTTCCTTGGCATGCAATTCACACTCACACATTTTTTTTGTCCTTCACTCGGCGCCACCATTAGGTGCCCCTCTCATCCAGTTTGCTCATCTCAGCCCCATCATTTGGGTCCATTAGCTCACCGTCTCTCAATGGTATTTCACAGGTGCCTCTCTCATCCAGTTTTCTCATCTCAGCCCCATCATTTGGGTCCATTAGCTCACCGTCTCTCATTGGTATTTCACAAAATGGACGAGTGATGAGGGCAGAACAAAACATTAATTTTTTTGAACACAAAAACAATGAGGAGATGCTCTTTTACCTGGGGCTTCCAGGGCTCCTGGAGTGTTCATTCCCTTAGTGCACAGGTTTGATCTGCTGCGCGCAGTTCATAATGACCTGGGCCATCAAGGCTGTGACTGCACACTACAGGTGCTATGTGGCCACGGTTGGTGGCCTTGGCGCTACAAAGATGTCAAAAGTTATATTTCCACCTGTGCGCCCTGCCAAATCCACAAGAGGGGACACGTTGCACAGGAGACAGGTGTTCAGGTCCCGCTGCCTGCGGTGATGCCATTTGAACGGTGGTCTTCTGATTTTATAAAGATGCCTGAAAGTTACAAATCCGGTTACAACTGGATTTTGACGGTGGTGGATCACTGTGCGTCCTGGCCGGTTGAAATCCCAATGAAGAATGCAACGGCGTACAAGATTGCTGAGGCAGTATTTGACCATGTAATCACACCGTTTGGGTTGCCCGACGAGTTCCTCATGGACCGGGATTCTAACTTCTTATTGGCGGGGTTTGCGGGTTTCTTGGCCAAGGCAGGGGTTGATAAAAAGCTAAACACTTCTGGGTACCACCCCTGCACTAACGGGAAATGTGAATGTTTTAATGGTATCTTGGAGAAGGTGCTTTTTCGCCTGAATACCTTGGGGGACCCTAAGCGGTGGGAGGATTTCCTCCCTGTGGCATTGTTTTCTGCTAGGATTCACAGTAGTCACAGCAGCAAGTTCTCCCCTTTTGATCTCGTTTACGGTGTGAAGCCGCGATTGATAGGAGATAAGCATCGGATGATTGCTGCAGAAGAGGCGTGCCTGGGGGAACATGAGCTGGCTACCAGGATTGGGGAGCGTAATAAGCTTTGGTTGGCGGCGACTGGAAACACTGCTATCCGCACTGAAGCCAATAAGGCGGCTTTTGATGCTACGACAAACTCTGTGTGGGATTTAAATACACTGATAGTAGGACAATCCGTCAAGAAATGAGGAGCGCACAAAGGGCAGCCCTTGTTGGTACGGCCCATTGGAGATTAAATCGATCCTGCCAAACAACACTTACATCTTGGTGGATCAAGATGGCCACAATTATAGTCGGCCGATCAATGGCAATAGCCTACGACCCGTGTCTCTGAGATCCCTGGTGGGTAATGGGATGTGGGCTGCTCCCCCGGCAATCGCGCAGCGCGAACAGCGGGCTGAAGCGCGGGTGGCCAAGTCTTTATTGCACATAACCACCTTGGTGGCTAAATTGGTGAGGCCTGTTAAACCTCAGGGATTGAAGAAGGCGGGTCAAACACTGGTCCCGTCGGTTCCCGGTTCTCCCGGCCCAAGGGCACCAGCGGTGAAGCTGCGCGTCCGTTTCGACGGCCAGCTTCTGGGTAAGGGTGCTGGGGCAGCCCCTGTCTAGAGGGGGTGGTTGTAGCCGGGCTACAATAGGCTCACGCGACAGGCGCCCACACTAGGGGTGCACTGTACGCGCTAAGGGTTTCACGCTCTACAGGCCAAGAATAATGAAAGATTCCTTCTAGTTCCTTTTTTTAGTCTAGTTTCACTCGATCCATTCTAAATATCATCTCCCCTTATTTGTATCGTTGATTCTAAAGAATCAACAGGGGATTCTAGTTGTAGACCCTATAAAAAGGGCCCATTGTCTATGATTTCTAGATCATCCATCTTTCCCTTGAAAGAAGAAATCATACATATATTTATATACAGCTACTGCAGAAAAGGTTGCGGATTTCCGGGGTTTTTTTTTTTTTTTTGGTCACCGAAATTTTTTTTTCCCCCCCAAAATTTTTTTTCACCCAACCCCAACTCCCGAAGCCCAGTGTAACTGACTGGGCGGAAGTCATCTGGATTGCACTGTATTGCAATACACCCACGCCGAAGGACACCGCAAATCACCGCCAATGTGAGCACATTTTCTCTTCTCATTTTTTTTGGTGCATGCTAATATTTTTCTCTTTCCGTCACACAGTTAGAAAAGGGGCCATGGTGTTTCGAAAGTACTCAGCCGATCTGAAATACTCAGCCGTCTTAGCTTGGATTGATGGAAAGTCACTAATGGATATCAACACCTCATTGGGAGCTTCAATTAGCCAAGATTCTATTACCCAATGGACAAAACTTTACCAGGATACACGTGCGGTTGTTTGCAATCCTCAGACGTATGAAGCCAGAGGCCGACCGCTAAACTTAACCAATGAAGACCTTCAGTTCATCAAGGAGATGGTTGAAGATAAACCTACTGTATACATCGATGAAATACAACGTTCCTTGCACGACAAACACGGCATCGACATCAGTAGCTCCACAATCTCCCAAACTTTGCGGAAACATTTGAAGATTTCAAAGAAATCAGTGCGGGGTGTTCATCCAAACCAAGATGAGGATCAGCGGGCTGAATTCATTTCCCTCATTGCTTCAATCCCTGTTTCGTGCTTGGTTTTCACTGGTAAGTAATGAAAGGATTTCCTATCTTAATCTATCTCCTGGATCTCCAGGATGTATTTTCACTGATCAGCTGATTTGTCTAATCAGATGAATCTGGAGTCTGCCTGGAGGTTGTTTCAAGGAAAAAAGGCTGGGCCCCAGTAGGCCAACGAACAAAGCGAGTACCACGTCAGCAAAGCAGGCACCAGTACAATATCATTCCAGCTATATCATCCACTGGATTGGTAGCCCACATGGTTCAGGAGGAGTCTGTCAACCGTTCAAACTTTGAATACTTCCTCTCAAACATTTTGGTAAGTCAGTTTGTTTTTTTTGAATCTTGGGTTATAGTGTAATATCTTACATATGTTTGGGTCTAGGTCCCATCAATGAATCCATTTCCCGCCCCTAGAAGTGTCCTAGTGCTTGATAATGCTCAAATTCACCACCACTGTCGAGTGGCTGAGATAGTAGAGTCTCGAGGTTGCCTTTTGCAATACTTGCCTCCCTATTCTCCGGATTTCAACCCTATTGAAAAAGGGTTTTCGGTCTACAAATCGGTTTTGCGGCGATACGAAGACTTGTTGACTGGAGGTGATGAGGACTATGATGTTATTGAAGGTTTCATTAGCCTTGTATTTTCAGCTGATTTGACCAAGAAGTTGTTTCAAGGTGCTGGCTATGCAGTCAATTAATCACAAATGAATGTGACTATCTTGTCTCTATCTCTACACAGAGGTTTTCTTTATCATTATCTCACTTGTATCCAAACTCAACATTCTCTTTTCCTGATCTTGTTTCTTTGACCACTTTAAAATATTCTTGATGTTGAATGAACTAAACTTTCTACAGAAATATATTGCATGTTTCTCAGGAGGACACACATGGAAAGAAAAAAAAATCCCACTTGAATGAACTCAGAGAGAAAGGAGAGACATCTTGAACTGAATCATCTCAGAGAAAGGGTTCAGCTTTCTTGGGGGAGAAGAAAAACTTTTGAATTACAAGAAAAACATTTTAATTACAAGCAGATGTGGAAAAAGCAGACCGTGATTTGTTCTTCTGGGAGCACACAAAAGGAAATATAAAAAGCAAAAATAAATCATTGGGGACGGTTAGCATTACGGTGTGACTTCAAGTGTCGCTCGTATTTCTTCAAGTTATCCATTAGAATTCTAGCATGGCCCATTTTAACCCCGGCCGCCTCGAGGTTGGAAGCCAGAAAGCTGTGAAAGTGAGAGAAATGTGTAATGCCTAGCTCTTCAAGACCGTCTAAAAGCTGTTTATTTGGTTCAACATGTGCGAATCGAAAGAAGTCGTCTAAATCAAGGTCATCGTCTGATGGCACCGGAGAAGACGGGATTGTTTGTTGCCAAGTACTACCAGCCGGCGTAACTGACATTGACGGAGGCATTACAGTCGGAAGCGCAGTACTAGAAGCCGGCGTAACTCCCATCGACGGAGGCATTAGAGTCAGAGGAGCATTTGGATGGGCGGGTGTTGCTGATGTAATTCCGGCTAGATTCATGTGAGCGGCAAAGTTTGGTTGAGGCATACCTGGCCATCCCCAAGCACTGGGTTGCCATCCCATCATGGCAGCCATCTGTGGACTCCAGCCACATGAAAGAGGAGAGATCGTTGCCGTAGGTGATGGGATGAACGTTGAAGCTGAAGAAGCTGAAGACACCGACTTGCTGGGTGTAATCGGATCACCATCCGAGGTTCGACCGCTTGCGCTCAGGCGATTTGATTTCGTTGTGAAAGCAAAGCAATCGGACTTCGGTGGCTTGCCGACAGTGATCTCCGGATTTTCCTCCTAAATGGGATCAAAATTCGGAGATCACTGTTGGCAAGCCATAATCAAAGATAAGCAAAATGGGCTCACCATTGCTCTTGCCCATAAAAGGAGTCGGTCCATCGTGAGCTTGATGTACTCTTTGGGGTTGCTGGGATTGATGAACACCGGCACCTCAGCTGATCCAGATAAATCCTCGCATGGCTCATGTGCTGCACGGAGCTCTCAGATGTTCCGCATGATAGCTGCCGATGAAACAGCGCCTGCAGAGGGCTCGGCATCATCTTCTTCTTCATTGGCCGCGTTTTTTTTCTTCAGAGATTTGAGGATTTTTTTTTTCTGACATTATTCAAACGAAGATAAAATCAGTTGAATGTTCCAAACCGTACCAAAATAGAAGAAAAACTGGCTGACCTGGGCTGTAATCTTGGGATCCTTCTGGATCATAGTAATCACGAAACGCCTCCCATCGCGAGGCCCTTTGCATTCATCGAGGAAATCGGATAGATCCTCATCGTCCTCCAAGAGGGCCTTGTTTTTATTGGCAAATCGTCCGCCGTGAGGAATAGTAGCTCCCCACATGAGCTCTCCGTCATCTTCTTGCTCTTGTGAATGAGCCGCTACTTCAAACTCGTCGAGCATCTTGATTGCTTTGATAGCGGCCATCTTGAAGGAAACGAGGTTTCTGTTTTCTGTGTCCCATTCGAAGTGCAATTTGCCCGGATCGGATGCAAGCGATCGGAATTTTTCCTCGTTATTGGTCGCGCTAGCCTTGCGTTTCTTCTGACGAGGGTTGGTTGGCTTCTCTTCCGGGACCAAAAAGAATAATTTGTATTCCAGCAAGGTTTTCACTTTGGTGTTCTCATCATTGTTGCCACGTTCGAAATCGGGAGTAAACGGGGTAGGTTGCTTGCATTCTTGGGTTACAGAGGATGTCGAATTGGGAGTAATCGAAGGAGCCGAACCCAACGGATTGGGAGTCTGTAAATTTGCAAGAGCCCCATCGTCCTGCTCATGATCGTTGTTCAACCACTGATCGATCTGAGTTAACAATGGAAGGTTGTATTCGTCGTAATCGTCCAATGGATCATCTAGAAAGGCGAAAAAGTCAATGAAAAAAAAAATATATATACTAAATACTAAATGATACGAAACTTCTAATTTTACTTACCATCAATGTTGAAGTTTCTAGACATCCGGGTGAGGTGTTGTTTCCGGCGTCCTTCGGCGTGATCGTATTGCGATATAGAGCAGTGCAATCCAGATGACTTCCGCCCAGTCGGAAGTCATCTGGGCTTCGGGAGTCGGGGTCGGGTGAAAAAAAATCTTCGGGGGAAAAAAATATATTTCGGTGACCAAAAAAAAAAAAAAACCCCGGAAATCCGCCAGTAGCTGTAAAAGTCCATATCACAAACCGCGTGTAGCCTTTGCTCCGCCGCAGACCCTACTCCCACGTTCCTGCAACCGTTACACCTCTTGAGGAAAACCTGGACAAGTTCAGCACGATGGCCGAATCTCAAGACGATGGAATGTTGGTCTTAATCGACTCATTCGACGAATTTTATACGAACAACACGAATGACCAGATCGCTAATTACGAGGGTAATGATATTTTTACTTGACAATGCAGTGAACCATACAGAATCATAACTACCTGTTGTTACGGAAGACTGAGTATGGATCTTATGCTTTGGATCGTTTGTCTCTTATAATAATAATAAATATAATCATCATCATCATCATCATAAAAATAAAAATAAAAATTTATTTATTTATTCTATCATCGATATAGGTTTCGTCAAGGAAGAAATCGAACGAATATATGATGCATATTTAGCTCTCTGGGAACAGATCAATCGTTATAAACCAATGGTCATATTTAATGACATCGAGGAACGAGCTGAAATACTACACGATCTACAATCAATAACTTTACCAAAATTCAGGTATCAAGTTAATTGTGTGTCGAGAGTCCTCTGTCTATCCTATCCGTCACTCAATCAACTAGTCATTTGCAGAATGGAATTACTACTAAAAGTTTTAAATCAACTAGAGATGTGCCTTCGAGATCTCCGATTTGCGATCGGTTGGATCAGTCCAGGTCTATGTGCCGAATCGATTAGCACAGATCAAGGTTTTAAGGGCTTGAAGATATTTAAAACTTCTCGTGTAGCCGTCCAAGTATCTGGAACCGCCGAATTAGCCTGTAAACTACTTCGAACCTCGTCCAGTTTCATCAAAACATCGGGATTTCAATTTAGTGAAGATCCCAAGAAGAGACTCGAGCTCAAATTGATCTCATCTGCCTGCTCGAAATCAGTCGATGAGACACTCTTCTTGATCAATAGATCCGAGCTCAGTATTTTCCAAGCTGAATGGGAAAAGAATGTCAACACGATAAGTGATCTGTTGGGGGTTTATATGGTGTTCATTAATCCACCTCGATCAGAAGAAGAAGAAGGAGATGGACATTTGGCTCCTGGTCGACTTGCCTCTATCCCTACACCCCTCCGACCTGTCAATGATACATCCGAGACTCCGGAGCAAGCCCAATCTCATAGGCGAAGAGCAATAATATCGATCATCAAGCTATCCCGATTGTTCGTAAACAAGCTGATCAAGATCTCGAATGACAAAACAAACTTGAGGTTCACCAGCACTCTAAGTTCCTGCGAGCTTGAACTGCTCTTGGTAACAACCAGGCAGATTTCAAGGGATGTGGATAACTTGGTAAATGCTCTTCTCCACGAAGAAGTAGATGCTTATATTCAGGGGCACACCCCGCACTTACTCAGGGGTCCTGCACGTATCTCACGCCTCCTCCCCTCCTTCTTTCATCCCCTCTATCCTCATCAACCTTCGCCCAAAATTCATCTCAAAGCTTGGTTCTCTCACTGGAATCAACTCTATCATCTGGCTGTTCAAGACTTATGCAAGACTGTAGAACAACCTGCATTCTAACCCTTTCTTTCTTGCGTTCTTATTGATCTTTCATCACTCAATATTCACGATCCTACTCACAAAACTAAGTACAAAAAAAACTCTTCTTTCTTTCTTTCCTTTTACAAAAAAAAAAAACCAATGTGTAATAATAGTACAGCCACCCCAAAAAAGCTTGCGTCGTTTGGCACAAGTTTTGAAGCTTTGTGCTGCAGCACACACTTTTCTGCAGTGCAACGGGGCCCGAGTGGGGTTTTTATAAATACCCCGCCCGGCTCATCCGCCACAGCCACCCACCACAAGCCACCACCACCACCACCACCACTATCCACCACCAACCACCACTATCCACCACCGACCACTATCCAGTATCCACCACCCTTTTGATTGGCCCAGCAACAGCCACTGGTACCGTTTGTGGTGCAATCTATGAGCCACGTGAGCCTAATCCTATGTTACAATTCCATATCCACACTAACTTTGCTTCTTTAATGTTATAGCATGACCCCCCAGGCGCATGATTGATTGTTATCTCCATCTGAGTACAGTGAGCTCCACCATCCAATCACCCCACCTTGCGACTGCCACATCCCAACCCTGTTTGATGGGACTGCGTCTTTGGTCAAACAACGGAACCGCCGCCGGGATGCTTTCATCAGAAGCCAGAACAGGTCTTTGCTGGACCCATCCCTTCATACCCCCGTATCTCAGGCATTTTGTCAATTGAGCAAGGCGGCATCAACCCCAAATTATTATGCTCAAGCAAGTGAAGTGATTGACCTCCCATCCCCCGGCCGCTCCAAGGTTCCAATCAACATCAATTTTGTTTTGTTTTTCATTCCCATAGCAACCCACCTTCCAACACATTGAACTGCTACCCCCAACACGCCACAATTTTGCAAAGTCACTTCAGAAGCTGGAATTACAATTCCAACGATTTCAAGGACGTCACAATCTCTCTCATTGAAACCAACAAAGAAGAGGGCCTTGGTGTCTTCACCCGGAACCACCACAACAACAACAAGATCAGTTGGCACCTAATAATTCTGCACAGTGGAAGTTTTGCAGCAACCCAGAAGAAATTTCTTGAATTGCCAGAGACGTTCCACCGGTTCCTCTTGGCTGCAGAGGCAACTCCAGAGAACTGACAGATTTTCTGTTTTTTGGTTCAAACAGATCCATCCATCTTGGCTCAGGTAGGTCACTCCCGCCACATATGTTATTAAAGATTTATGTTTAAATTGTCATTGAACTCTTTTTGACTGATCAACAGAAAGAACATGCACACAAGCACCTCAAGCAAACCCACATGGGTTCACGTGCTGAAGAAAAGTAATAAGCCTTTGGAAGGAGCACAGGCAGTGGCAAATCTCAGCAATTTAATTACACAGCTCAGCTGCATACACAAACCTGCGGCCCATCTCACTGGTAGTCACAAGTTAAATGTCTACATCAATCCTAACAATCCAAACAAATATTTCCATTTGACAATGCCACTGGCAGCGGTGTGGGCCAAAGCAATTGTAAGTTCTTTATCTTAAACTTTTATTTCATCTTTTCTACAGGCTTATCCTTCCACCTTCACAGAAATCTAATCCCTCCCATGTCACCCTGCGGGTTCCGCCAACCTCTGATCTTTTTCAGTTCAAGAAAAAAGAGGAAAAGCTGCAACCACCCCCTCCACCATCCGTTTCTGCGCCACCGCCTCCCCATGGGGAATCCTTACACCTTCCCAATGCAGCACCTGATGTTGTTCCATCTGCCATACATGGGTGTCACTGGCCCCTCAGGAACCTCCCAGCCCCTGGATCCACCTGCACAGGTGATTTCACCAACAACCCCACCTAATGACACAAGTACAATCAGTGATTTCCTTTGCTTTGCACATGTGGATCCCAATTCTCCCAAAGTCCACAATGGAATCAGTAAACTTGGGATCACCCACCGGGAAATGTTTGAATGGTTTAACACTGACGAGCTTCACAAAAAAGGCATCCCTGAAGGCCCGGACCAATCCATTGCTCACTCTGCAAAGAAATACACCTATCACTTGATGAAGGGTCTAGAACCTGATTCCACTTGACATATTTTTTCCATCAACTTGAAATGTTTTTTCAAATCATTTTTCACTTGGACACTAGTTCTATCTTCTATTATATTTTCCTTTGTCTTTGTATTTAGGTGGGCCAATTCAATCAAATGAAAATCAAGGTCAAGTCATTTTGTTTTTAGGAATTTTTTCTCTAATAATAAAGTCAATTTATTTTTAGGAATTTTTCAAGGCCAAGCAATTTGTTTTTGAGATTTATTTTCAAGGCTAAGTAATTTTTTAGGAATTTTTTCAAGGCCAAGTCATTTTTTTAGGAATTTTTTCAAGGCCAAGTCATGTTTTTTACAAATTTTTTCAAGGCCATGTCATCTTATTTTTATATTGATCATTTAGTTTGTTGTGTTCTGAAATGTGATTTCAATTTTATTTGTCCTCAGTTGTCTCTCCCTCTCAATTGCCTCACACAAATCTTAGGTGTAGTGAGAAATGATGAGTATTTATTTTCTTGAGATGACAAAGATAAAAATGATAATAATTTATTCTTATTCTCCTGACAAAGATACTTGTGGTCAAAAAAGAGAAACAATTTAAAAGAGAAAAAAAGAGAATATAATAGAAAAAAATAGAAAAAAATAGAAAAAAATAGAAAAAAATAGAAAAAAATAGA
This sequence comes from Puccinia hordei, assembly GCA_007896445.1. NCBI lineage: Eukaryota > Fungi > Basidiomycota > Pucciniomycetes > Pucciniales > Pucciniaceae > Puccinia > Puccinia hordei. The sequence continues at coordinate 178,482 of RDRW01000170.1, read as the reverse complement.
AAAAAAATAGAAAAAAATAGAAAAAAATAGAAAAAAATAGAAAAAAATAGAAAAAAATAGAAAAAAATAGAAAAAAATAGAAAAAAATAGAAAAAAATAGAAAAAAATAGAAAAAAATAGAAAAAAATAGAAAAAAATAGAAAAAAATAGAAAAAAATAGAAAAAAATAGAAAAAAATAGAAAAAAATAGAAAAAAATAGAAAAAAATAGAAAAAAATAGAAAAAAATAGAAAAAAATAGAAAAAAATAGAAAAAAATATAACACAATAAATACAATGATAAAAATTTGAACAAAGAACATGAAACAATACCCAATTATCAATCAATGTACCCTGAGCCTTGGAATAAGCTTCTCATCAGCTGGGGGGTGAAAGTAAGCCTGGTGAACACCTCAATTTGCTCCCTATTGGTTTCTCCCGCATTTAGTTTGCCATATCAATGTAGTGCACTCTTCAACAGACGCGTGAGCAAAACTGGCACTTGCGTTGGAGTTTTTTCCAGATTGTTGGTCTTGTCGATTTTTTGCTTTCAGAGCAGGATATTTTTCAAAGCATCAAGATTCAACATGGGTGGAGGCTTCCGGATTGTGTTTTCCACCAGCGCAAAGATTGAGAATTTTGACAGGGAACTTGGTATTAGAACCAGTAGCGGTAGTCACCAGAGCGGAACCATTATCAATGTCTTTCTTGGTGCCTTTGTGAGTCAGCTAGGTCTGGAGAGCGTCGAGAACCTTATACGGTGAAGAGGTACAGTCCTCCGAAAGAGCACAATTATCAATAATTTTTTCCAGCTTATCATCACGCATCAACTTCCCAAGAACTAGATATGAGATGATGTCAGCGGGAAGAGTAATACCAACAGCATAATTGTAGTTGATTATTATTAAAAAATAAATAAATAACAGAAGCACCATAAACATACCAGTGAACACCATTCAGTTGGGGTTTTAATTGGCCATCAGAAGGATGTAGTTTGCACGTTGGAAGGGGTCTTGATTGGGGTTGACCTTCCTCATTGTTTTTTGGGTCATCTGGAGGCGGTGGTGAAGCTTGTTGGAGATTGTTTGAAGGGAAATTTGGAGACTGCATTCAACTATGAATGCTTGCTGGATTTCTTTGAGGTAGATTGTAGGGTTTTTGGTGACCATGTCCAGGAGGAAAGCTTGTTCTTCTTTGGAGAGAGACAAAGCCCAAACCCTCACAGCGTAGGTATCCAGATTGGTGACAACTGCACAAGTTCTCTTGTATAGTTCACACCAGAAGCTGAGGGAATTGTGGCTTATACTTGCCGCATGTCACCAGGAAAAAAAAATGATCACTTGATGACAAGTGACATTCTGAAACTTTGGTTGCAGCTCCAAAGCTGCTCCAATCCTACTCTTCCTGTATATTTCACTCTCACTGGTGGTTTAATTCAACAGCTCCTATTCTACTGGATAAGATGAAACTTCACTGATTCAGCTCAGTTTAAACTGATTCTGCTCAGTTCCCACTGATTCTACTTAGGTTCCACTGATTCTGCTCAGTTTCTGCTGATTCTGATCAGTTTCAAATGATTCTTCTCAGTTTCCACTGATTCTGCTCAGTTTTGACTGATTCTCTGCATTTTCCACATCCTGCTCAGTTTTAACTGATTCTGCTCATTTTTACTGATTCTTCCCTTTTTTTACTGATTCCACTCATTTTTCACTGATTCTGCTCAGTTTCACTAATTCTGCCAACGGTGGGCCCACTACGCTAACAATAGCTGTAGTGTAGCGTAATGTTAGCTTTTGTGGCTACGCTAACACAAAGTTACTGTTAGCGGTTTTTTTTTTCAGCTAACGCTACAAAAATTTTGTCAAAAAAAAAAATAGTGGTAGCGTAGCGTTGTGGTGTGCCAAATGTGTTCCAAGTATCAAATCACATAGAGTCACAGTTTACTATTGATAAGGAGGCATATTTCTAGATGTATTATTGCATAATTAGGTTCTACGGGTCATTTAACCCCTAGTCACTCACTGGAACCACTAGGCTAGCTCCCCTCATTTAAAAGATATCTGGATTAAACTGTTATTTCAGACTTTAGGAATATATATTGATAGTACATAGTATAGAATTAGATTCAAGTGCATAGTTGTAGTATATTTAATGGATACCACCACCACATGGGTACCACCACCACATGAATACCACAACCACCACATGGATACCCTTACCACCACCATCATATGAGCACCTCTATGGCAGTCACACCAGCAGAAATCCCTCACGTTTTACTATAAAAGGAGGAGGTTTTCTCTCCTCAGTTTCAGCATGCCAGAGGAGGAATCCTAAGCAGAACACACATCTCACTTAGAGTTTCCATCTCAAATCCAAGTAAATCCCACAGTGTGATCTCAATCAAGTAACCCATAAAAATCTTTCATACCTCAGAGGATATATAAGTAGTCCAGTAGCTAACATCACTATTTGTGCTCTTAACAAGCAAAATTGACGTTACCCATTGTGCTCTTAACTGAAGGTTAAGGAAGAGGGAAAATATACTTTGAATAGTTCACATATAACATCAGTTCCGTCAAGAATTATTTTTACTAGTTTATCTACACCTCAATTATAAATATATATAAAAACACATAAAAGATATATACTTAAGACTTATTTCCATCATCTGACTCAATCCTGTTGTAAACCACCCCGGCTCTATTGCCCATACAAATTCCACCAAACCCATTTCCACTGAATTCAAGTTTGATCTAGGTCTGATAGAGACTGCTACACATAAGTTTTCTCTATCATTAGTTTGCCACAACAAACAAAATAAATAAATTTGTTGTGATAGCTCTTGTGTAGTATCATAGAGGGGCAGGTCTTTCAAACCACCCGTAGCAGTTGTAATATCTTCTTACATATTTGAAATATTATTACTGGTATTTCCCCCTCGCAGAACTGCCACCCGTCCCAAAAAGGAGTTCTCACAGCGTTAGCGACTTCAAAAAACAAAAGTTAACGCTACAGGAATTACCTGTTAGCTGATTTGTAGCGGTGTTAGCTGGAACAAACGCTACGCTAACTGTTAGCATAGTGCTCTTGTCAGCTACGCTAACTGTTAGCGTAGTGCTCTTTTCAGCTACGCTACATGTTAGCGTAGCACTCCTTTCAGCTACGCTAACTGTTAGCGTAGCGCTCTTTTCAGCTACACTAACTGTTAGCGTAGCACTCTTCTCAGCTATGCTAACTGTTAGCGGAGTACCCTTGTGTGGTGAGCTAACTGTGGGGTTTTTTTTTTTAAGTGCAGATTTGATTAGACATTGCGCACTAGTGAGTTTAGCGCTACACTAACTGCTGTTTGTTTATAACAATAAAAAAAAAGGAAAACAAAAAACAGGAAAAAAAAAGGAAAAAAAAGGAAAAAAAAAGGAAAAAAAAGGAAAAAAAAAGGAAAAAAAAAGGAAAAAAAAAATTAAAAAAAAAAAAAAAGGGGAAAAAAAAAAAAAAAAGGAAAAAAAAAAATCCTAATTGAGCAAAGTGGACCAGCTTTGACCTAAGACAGGTGAATTTATCACTCCTGCTATACTATAAGAGTAGTGATGAGGTTAACACCAATCAAGAAAATTTAAAGGGGGGTCAGTTAGGTGCCCCTGAGAGTTTTCTGAGTTTGTACAAGGCTTAACCCAACATCGTTACCATTTCTTCAAACCCATGTTATTTAATCAGTTGCCGAACTCAAAGGGGGGTCAGTCAGGTGCCCCAGCGAGTTCGGAGAGCTCCTATAAATTTCAATCAATTCACAATCCTTACCTAATCGGTTTCACCCTCATCATAAATGAGGATTTGTGATGTGGGTGACACCAATTAGGTATTTTGCAGTTACTTTTAATATAGCAGGAGTGATATATTCCCCTGTCTGAGGTCAAAGCTGGTCACTCTGCTCAATTAGGATCCTGTACTTGTCCAAGTAAAACAATGAAAAATATGTACTTGCACAAGTGAATAAATCAAAATGCTGTTGTAACTGCTTTACTCAAGCAAGCACAGCAATCAAAAAAGCTTATTTTAATTTCTATGATCATTTTTTTTTTTTTTCTTTCATTTTTTTTTTTCATTTTTTTTTACGTTGTAAATTCAAAGACAAGAAAGAAGTTGGATGTCTCTTCTAAGATCTGTAATGCAGCAGGATTTTACCTGTTGAAGCCATAACAACAGCTTTTTATTCAGCAGCCATGTTAATTGGTGAAACCAACAGTTAGCGGGCAAAACAAATCCGCTATTTGAGCATAGTGTAATGGGAAAAGCTTCAGCTAACAGCTAAAATTTAGCAGGAAAAGTATCAGCTAACAGCTAACATTTAGCGTGGCGTAGCGATGATGCCGCTACGCTACTGAGAACTTCAAAATCTGTTAGCGCCAGAAAAATTACGCTACTTGATAGCGTAGCGGTGAATTTTCTCAGCTAACGCTACAAAAAAATGGCTTGAAAAATTTGTCGCTACGCTAACTGTTAGTGTAGAGGAGTGTAATTTCAGCTAACGCTACAGATTTTCTGGGAAAAATAAACCCCGCTACGCTAACAGTTAGCAGTCAAATAGCGTAGCGTAGCGTAGCGGCCCACCGTTGATTCTGCTCAGTTTCACTGATTCTGCTCAGTTTTCACTGATTCTGTTCAGTTGTCACTGGTTTCATTGTTTTATGTTGCTCATCAGTTTTCCCTGGCTGAGCTGAGGAGTCACTAAAGAAAAAATAAGTGCAAACTCTGGCACAGATGAGTGTTCAGTCTGGCACAGCTTATAAGTGTTCACTCCAGCATAGCTCAATATTCCCCCTGGGAAATCTCAGTTTGCACTCTGGTAGCTCAGTATTAAGCCTAGTTTAGCTCAGTGTTCAGTTTGGTGCAGTTCAGTGTTCAATCTGGTGCAGCGAAGACATGACTGTTGGGCAGAAGGAAGGCACATCAATGAGGGTGGGAATGAAGTTTCCACTGAGCTATGTACCTATTTTAATCAAAGCTGAGCAGTGCTGAGCAGCTACCCAACACCTATATGCACAGAAGGCAGAAAGAGCTTTTATGAGCAGGTAAAGCCTCTGGTTGTGCAAGGTAGAAAAATGAATACCCAATTTTGTTTTAAAGTAATTCAAGGAGTAGCAGTGGATAGATGGAGGATAGATGAGTGAAGTTGTCCAAATGTCACTTGCCATCAAGTGATCATTAATTTTTCCTGGTGTGTGAGTCGTTAATTTCAATCAGTGATTTTCCATTGAGGGGGGCCTGAACAACAGTGTATTTGAAGTACATTTTGGTATACTTGTGGTACGTAAGATGAGGATGAAAAGAATTTTTCAGCTTTGGATTAGACAATAAATGATACAAAACATTACAGATACATAACAGTGGCTTTTGCTTGAAAACCTATCAATTCCTTGGGTCCAGTGATGGTGGATAGTGGTGGGTGGTGGGTGGTGGATAGTGGTGGGGGTGGTGGTGGTTGGTGGGGGTGGTGTTTTGTGGTGGGTGGCTGTGGCGGGTGGGGGGGAGCCAGGCAGAGTATATATAAAAACCCCACTCGGGCCCCATGATACCCCGCGGTCACCCGTGCACAGCCTGCGCGCACAGATCATTTGCGCTGCGGAAAAGTGTGCCTGCTGCCGCACAAGTTTCAAAACTTGCCCCAAAAGATGCAAGCTTTTTTGGGGTGGCTGTATATCAGTTTCTTGAAGAAAAACAACAAAACTGTACACTTGGGGAGGAGGAGATAAATAAGTACACACATGAATGAGTGCAAAATAGTTGGGTAATTGATTTATTTTTGCAAGCCTTAATCAGTCAAACATATACATAAATATATTATTATCTCCTAAAAGTCCATTTATTTATTTGCTGTTTTTTATGTAATGAATTGGAGATAATCCTAGAAGTCTGTACCACTGTTTATATATAAGAACTCTGTTGGAAAGAAACCAACCATCAACAACAAATAATACTGCAAAACTCATCCTGTTCTCACTTGTAAAAACAAAACAAGAAACTTGTTTGATCAGCTTATAAATAATGTCTTTTTTTTTACTTGGGGGGGGGGAAATCTTGGACAATCCAACTTGCAAGTCCTCTAGACACAATCCCATATTCATGAATCTCAAATGAGTTTTTTTTATTCTTTCCAACAATTGTGAGAGTAATCAAGAGAAATCAGAATCTTTCTCTTCTTGCCCCCCCCTGAAAATATTTAGTCAGGCAGCTGGAATCCTAATTATTTTTATTTTTATTATTTTTTAGCTCCCTCCCATATATTTTTTAGTGTATTTTAGTATAATGTATTTGGATTCTGGAATTTTAATCCTTTCCCCTCTCATATCCAAGCTCCACATATCCAGCACTCAATCAATACACACATGGAAGCTATCTCTCTTGGTCAACCAGGATAGTAAATCACTTTGTGATGCTGTCAGCTTGCTACTATGACAGAGCAACCTGTCACAAGATTTCTACAATACTTATTAAAAATTACATAGAAAATCAAATAATAGTTAGAATATTATTTGATATTTTGAATCTACACTAAAATTAATCTAGGGTACCTCACTCATAGGTACCCCTAATTCTCACTCCTTCACTATGTAAATCAGCAAAGAAGAATTAGCAAGTACCTTTAATAAAAAGGCACTTCCATTACTTTATGCTTATATATACATATACATATGCTTAAACCCCATTTCCAGTCATGGAAATGAGGTGTTGTGTAAATTAGGGGAGATAGTGTAAATACACCGTGTTTTACTCAAACCCCGCGTACCGCAGTCCGCATACCTTGAAGTTCAACCCGCGTGACTGAAAGCCCGCTCCAAAGTTGGAACATAAGCCCCCGCGCATGCCCCAGACCCCTTACAGACTCTCAGCTTGGCGCGCGGACTCCAAAGTCACCCAAGGTACACCCAAAGCAACAAAAACACGCCCCAGTAACTTCATTACATATGTTACACATGTAATGAAGACTACTGGGGACTAAATAATTAATTATATTAGATTGCATTATTATTTATACATATAAATAAAAATATACTGACTGAACAAACAGTACAAACAATACTGTGGCTTATTATAAAATACAAATAAGCCACTAGTATTAAATCTATAACAACCAGTACTGATGTACTACAGACTGTAAGTCAACATAAATAAATAAATACACTAATAAAATCAATTGGTGACATGTATTCAAAGCAGGGGCTGCTGAAGCGTCACCAAGAAAGCAAAAATGGCCAAAATGTGGTCCAAAAGTCCCACAAGTTGGCCAATAATACCTACAGGGTCCCCAGGGGGAACTCAAGACTATTTAAGGAGCTCTTTAACCGCCCAAAGAAGGCTCCTCATGCTTCCCAATACCCACTAACAACCTTACCCACTTATTATTAGATATACATCTTTATAACACAGTCTGGTAAATTTCTTAGTAGTTATTCTTTAGCCCTGTCTTCCCCAACAACTTCACAGTGACCACCCAGCTCCACCATCCATCCATCCAAGCGCTTCAAACTGTACAGTTTCACTCAGAATATCCCCAAGATCCCTCAAGGTTTGTTACTAGTAAGTAATAACCCTTTTCTTGAAGATATTCCCCACTTTCCTTTCCTGGGATTAAACCACCCCTTTTCCAACAGGCCCCAGTGTTCCAGGTACCTAAATCCTCTGCAATTTATTTGTAAGATACCTTAGAGGGATCTAAACCACCCCTGATTTATCAGGCCCCTCTGGTTTTAATTATATTAAATTTATTTAATATAATTATTACCTCATTTTTCTCTCAATTTTTACGTCACAATTCCCCCATATCTTTTGGGAATTTCAACTTTTTACCTTACCCAGAGTTTATATACTCTTTCCATCTATCTTTGCACCACCTGTAGCTAGAAGGACTTGTCCTTGGCATCAGGGAGGCTGACAGATGCAGTTGGCTCCTGGGTTCAATGGAAAAATCACTGATGTGTTCAATCCTTTTCAACCACCAGTTTATACAACAAAGATCCTCATCTCATCTGATCAATGCACTCATCTAGGATCTCCCTAAGCCACCATGAAAACCACATCCAGTTTCCAACAGGATCTGGATCCTTAGATTCTCAGGTAAGCATCTCTGGCAATGTAAGTTGGGTTTTTTAGAGAAGCACAGATTCTAATCGTTTGTGCCTTCAGCCAATTTCATCAATTCCTTAGAGCCTGATACAGTGGCTGAAAATGGAACCTTGAAACTACTCTTCCATCTCACACTACTAGCAACTCTCTCTTCTCAATTGGCACTTTGAATCTACCTCGACCCCACATACTCCTCCTTGTTATTTCACCCAGCCCAATGGCAACAATGTGATGAAAAAAAAAAACACAAGAGTGAAAATCCAATGAACTTTGAATTTTCCATCAGCCTTTTCATCTACTGTAGAGAACAGAAAAGAAAAAGACCCAGAAAATCTCTTGGATTCTGTTACATCCCTTGTCTGATCTCTTTTTTTTGTTTTGATTCTTGTAATATGAAATTCCCAAGTCCAATAAATGTGACTCACACTTCACCAATATCTCTGTTTTTGATAACCAAAGGTACCAACAGCTCCCCCCTCCCACCATTTCCTGGTCTGCTTAGCTCCTCAACTTGAGTGGTCCTGATTTTGATTAACTGGATGTATATTTTGGCCAGATTTATGGGGAAAATGGGATGAACTCAGACTACAAATCAATTTAATCCAGTTTTTGTTGATCCCAACAATCCCCACCAATTCCTCCTGCTCAAATCTGGGACTGTTGAGAAATGGGGGAAAAAGGTTTGGTAAGCCTTGTTTGAAATATATCTAGATAGAAACAAATACATTCTGTTGTAACACAGTCTTTTAGTGTATTTGGAATCAGTTTGGCCCTGTCTCCCTCTTGTCCCAAGCTTGGAACCCAAGAAATAAAGAAAAAAACAGAATGATTGCCCAAGAATAAGCCTTCAGAAACTGGAAGACAGAGCAGTGGGGCCATGTTCAAATTAACTAAATATCATCTTTGTCTTTTTTTTTCACATCACTCAGTATAAAGAATCACCTCAATCTTTGGCAGAAAGTGGTATGACTGAAAATCAGTTGATCTATCCTGAGATGGTCTCCAATTCTCCTCACAAGGAGAAGGGCATCCTGGCCACTATTCTCCACAACAACATCAACCACAACCACCAATTTTTCCACATTCCCTTAGTGTTGGAGAGGTGAATTTCCTCAGCTTCAATGTCAGAGAGATCTCAAAGCTGCAAGGTATTTTGTTAATGTTAGCAGATAAAAATCACACCTAGTAAAATAAACATTTATTGCTTCCTGTTGTGTGTATCCTATCACTTGTGTCTGCGCATCTTATCAATGCCTATTCCTTATGTCTTGTACCGTGTCCTGCTGTTGTTGGCCTATTTTCTCTGATCTCTCTCTCTATATCTATGTCTGTGGCTGTAAGATATTGGGCTGATTGATATATATTACTGACTGGCTCTTGAAAAGAATAGGAACAAAATGTATCAATTGGAAGGACTGATAGATGAGAAACTAATATAGAGTGATTCATTCAACAGTCAATCACTCACACACCTAATTCTAATAAAATGCAGACTTGGGGGGGCGGACCACAAAGAGATCATGACTTGAAGAACCACACTATGGTACAACCAATAATTCAATCACACCAGGAATTTTATTGATATCCCACCAAGTTGAGGGGAGAAGTCCTTGATCTTGATGGAAAAGATTCTATGATTTAATGAGCTCAGAATACTGCAATACTCCCTCATTTCAAGTATTAGCCAATCTGCCTTGGTCAACAGTACTCAAAATGGGGAATAACCCAGGGATGAACACAGGGGTACAGATATATATAGACACAAAAAGGGGCATCTCCCCAAGCCACACAGAAAGAGTGGAAACAAAATGTGATGGTACTGAAACAAAGCAGGTTGAGAAAGAACCAACTAAAATTTTGTGCTATTGCTGTGTGTGGATATCATAGCCTGTATGGCATTCTGGTTCATCTAAAATTGTGGGGGGGAACGCTACTCATGAAAGGTAAGTTGGAGTTTCCAGACTGGATTTGGATTCTTCACCCAGACTTCAGTCCAACTCCATGGAGGCTGACCTTGAGCAGTAAGAAGAGAGCCTTGACAGGGAGCACCCAAATTCTGGACAATATAGTGTGTGAAAAGCTTGGCCCCTTGTTTGTTATGGCCTCCTAAGCTTGCTTAAATCTGTCCATTATGTCCATAAACAGGGACCATCAGGTTGTCTTGGGGTACCCATTCATTCACCCTAGCCCCAGCAAGAAACAATTCTCACTTGATGAAAAGTGACATTCTTCAACTTTGGTTGCAGCTCCAAAGCTTTTCCAATCCTACTCCTCCTGTATATTTGATTCTAACTGGTGGTTTAATTTAATAGATCCTTCTCCACTGGCTCAGATCACACTTCACTGATTCAGATCAGTTTACACTGATTCTGATCAGCTTCCACTGATTCAGATCAGTTTACACTGATTCTGCTCAGCTTCCACTGATTCTGCTCAGTTTCCACTGATTCTGCTCAATGTTGACTGATCCTGTGCATTTTCCACATCCTTGAGTGAAGTTGTCCAAATTTCACTTGCCATCAAGTGATTGTTGTTTTTTTCCTGGTGTAGCTCATACAAGATAAAGAGACCATGATTGCACCTCTCAACACCATATCTTCTTGGGTAGTTAAGTCCCAACAAGCAGTGAGCAGTTAGGACCCAAATATGGCAGTCTGTTGGGGGTAGCTATCTTCACCAGACTAATATTCCATGAAAACAAAAGAGAGGAAAGGTATGGTGGGAAGTGATATGACTTGGATGGATGACATGGAGACTCAAGAATCTCATCCATCCTCTGTGATCCCTGGTCCAGAAGAAGGTCCAGATCCATTTGAGCCAGTTTTGCCACAAGCAGGTGGTAGACCCCCCCCCCCCCCACCGCCGTCTTGGGCTTGGACTCACCACTTACACTGGATGGCTTGTATCATCTTTTTGTTGACCATATACCATCAAGATCCAAGATTGCCAGCCAGTAGTCCCTCTCAGCACCCTTTGTCTATCCATCTCTGGGACCACCTCTGGATCAAACTGTGACCAGACAGACAACCTGCAGCAATCTTTGTCAACTTTTGGGATCTGGTATTTTCTCAGATCCATCTTGGAGATAAACCACAATATATATACACAACACAACACAAGGCGAATGATGTGGTAAGATGTTTGTTTGGAGGATGTGGGGAGAGAGAGTTGATATACCGGTTGGGCTTGGAATGTTAGCTTGATATGGAAGCCTGTGCTACTCCATGAATCTCAACTATTGTTAGATACATTACCCTGGATAGCCATCCATCCAGAAACACTCAGACGATGGGACAAAAACCCGCTGGTCAACAACCTAAATGGATGGATGGGTTTTCTTTGGGGGGGGGGGGTCCAACTTTTTTCCAAACAAGAAAACAACACCAAGTTGACATTATTTTTCAATAGATATATCAATCACTGGATGATTGAATAAACAATCTTAATTCACTCTTTTTTATTTCATGATCATCATCATCATCATCATCATCATCAAGCTAGATAATATATCTAAACATATGTATAAACATACACACACAAATACATATGTTTTTCTTTGTAGATATATACAAATTTTTGTTACATATACACACACACACACATATATATATATATATATATATATATACCAAACACAATATACCCATTTTTTTTTTTTTTTTTTTTGAGAATGAGTATGAGTATGAGAGAAAAAAAAAGGGAGAAAGATGATAAGTAAGAATTATATATACAATATAGATCATATCAAGAAGAGAAATAATGATGATGATGACGGTGATGATGATGATGAAATTGGTTGTTGTTGTTGTTGTTGTTGTTGTTGTTGTTGTTGTTTTTGTTGTTGTTGCTGTGGTATAGTATATCTATTTGGATGAGAGAGAGAGAGAGAGAGGAAGAAGGAGGAATGAAAAAAGGATATAAAGTAGTAGAGAGATTTCAAGAATCAAGGGTGTTACTATTTCTGATAATGATCCAGCTCTTTTTCTTCTTCTTTTTCTAGTTGTTTTTCTTCATTTTCTGTTTCTATTCCTCCTCCTTCTTCCTCTTCATCATCATCGTCATCTTCTTCTTGATGATGATGATCGTGATGAATGAGGTCCGGAAGGGCATCGTCCATGGGCCGAAGGAGGACAGGCAGGAGCGGGCGATCCGCGACGAAAGGTAAGGAGGACTTAGTTTGATCGGTCGAACTGTAGAGCTCTTGATCGACCGTGGTCGTCGTCGTCGTCGTCGATATCATCCTAATATGAAAAAAAAGAAACAAGATGAGATTGGAGCGAGGTGAATATGTTTTTAAACAGAGACGAAAACACAAGAGTTTTGTACGTTTGGTTAGAAGAATTATGGGTTGGTGGTGGCCCATCAAGCGGGATTTTTTGATGATGAATGGTGGTCGTCGTGGGTTGAGGAATGTTAGGAGCACTGAAATCGTCCCGCTGATGATAAAGATGAGGAAGAGGAAGAGGAGGAGGAGGAGGAGGGAGATGATGGCTAGTCATAGGCGGCTGATAAAGTTCGTGATGACGATAAACATAATAGGCCGTCGATTTCTCAAAGAACTCAGAGTTCGGAGGCCCGGGCCAGGTCGAGGAGGGGAACGTAGTGGGCGTTTGAGGCGAGCCGAGCGAGCTGGAGGGTGGGGCCTCGGAGCTGGCTGGAGAGAAGTTGAGGCTCGGCGAGCTTGCCGAGGGATGGTACCATCCTGGAGCTGGAGGGGGATGATAAAACGGTAGCAGGGGGGTGGCTGGACCGAGTGGAAACAAGGGCTGGAGTGAGGAGGGATCGTTATATGGGCCAGTGCCACCGGCGGTGATCATTCTTCGGTTAGCAAGACCACCACCGGGTAAGGGACTCCCGCCGTGGGCTGGATGGAAGCCTGGCATCAAGAATCCTGGGCCGGTTGAGCCTGGAAGACCGACAAGATGAAATCCTCGGCCAGCAAGCTGATCGTAACCGGACTTGTTTTTAGAGGTCCTTCGTCGCTCGGAAGTAGTCATGTAGTTCCCGGGAGTCGAGTAACTCTTTTGTGTTAGTTTCTTGTTCCGCCACTTGAGCTTAGGTATCTCTGCTGGAATCCCATCCCGACTCCAGCCTTCATGGTTCGTAGGAGGTGAGGTCGAGGCCTCCACGTTCAGTTCCTGTTGGAACGACGATCGTACATTCCGCTTCCATCTGTTACCCCCCCCCACGCCCCCCCCAGATGAAGGGCCACATCTTAATAAGTGCTTCTTCTAACGATCGATCAGGATATCTGTACTTACTCCTTTTGGGCTTGACTATCAGCCATTCGACATTGGAGATGACACTTTGTACCCGGGATCGGCATGCCATGTAACAGTTCAACAAAGTGCAAGGCATCGGCCCTACATGCCAATCTGAGAAAAACAATATATAGAGAGCGGGTTGAATGAATAGGTCGACTGGGGATTTTTAAGAATTGCTTTATTTGGATAGATACCTTACAAATCCGACGCCTCGACTGGCACCCGATCCGACGGCCTCATCATCCCGATCGCGTAAGAGTCGAGCCTAAAAAGAAAACAAACACGATCTTGGTCATTGATTTTGTATTTTTATTTTTTTTTGGATTATTTGTAGTCGAGCTTTACAGAAGCGATGGGCGTGTTCCCAAACAATGCCTTAACATCTTCTTCACCCCAATGGAATGGCAAGTTAGAGAGATAAATGTTGGCACTAGTTGGGTCGGCCAGACTGGCAAGCATACCCCTCGAGCTTTCCCTCTATTGATTTTTTGAAACCATCAAAGATACAATCCACCGTGATTATGAAAAGATGCAAAATAACTCGATTATCAGTTAGTTGACGAGAAAGAGACTCTTGATATATTTACATAGATGTATGTATAAATAAGGTCCAAATGAATTTACATCACACTTACCGCATAACTGGCTTGGTATCCATGTGCCCTCAATCCCTTGATGCAACACGTTGCTGCTTCGACCGAATTCCATAAACAAAATCCAAAGCCTAATAATCATAATAATTCAAATTATGGATTTATGTAGATGAGTTTCCATCGAGACCCATAGGGTATAAAGTTTTGTTTGTTTGTTTGTTTTAGTATTATGATTTGTATGTTTACCTTTACAAGAACCCAAGGAAGCTTGGTCTTCTTCTTCGAGCATGACCTTTACGCTGAGGATTCTAAAGTTTAGATTCTTAGAACCATTGATCTCCTCCTGCTCCTGCTCCTGCTCCTGCTCCTGCTCCTGCTCCCCCTCCTCCTCCTGGTGGTGATCGTTATCTGGGGCGCCCAAGTCGAGGAGCTGGAGGTTTGGATGACGAGAGGATCTGGGGGCCCGGATCCGATGGACCATCGACATGCACAGTTCTTGTAACATGAGCGGAGTAAAATTTGAAGGTAAAGGTCTCAGATAGATATTCGAAGACACGAAATTATTGCTCGAATGTATGCTAGAAGAAGGGGAGGTGAAAGCTCTGTATGTATTTCCAATCAAACATTAATAATTAATTCATCTCTCGCTCTGTTGTTTAATTTTTAATGGTAAATGAGTAACCTAACCTGTTATGAAAGCAATGATTTCGATTGGTATTGTTTGTCTTAAATCTTCCGATTTGATGGTGATGAAGATGACGAGTAGATAGGGTGGTAGCCTTGGCCGTAGTATCGGTGGCTATAAGAGTTATGTGTGAGGTTTTGAATGTACCAAGTGAAGTGGGTAAGTTAGTATTAGTCAAACTCACTCAACTTCTCATTCTGGATCGACCGAAATTTAAAAGGTTTCTTTGACCATCCAACTCGGTGGAAGAGGGATGGTTGTTGATTTGGATATCGACCTTTCCTTCTGGTTGTCCCTCGAGGTGATCCCATTGGAGATTATCATCATCTCTTTCTTTTTGGTTATCGATTTGATCTTCTTCTTCTTCTTCTTCTTCTTCCTCCTCCTCATACTGCTGCTCCTGCTGATGTGATTCAAAGGAATGGGGTGTCAGACAGAGGTCTAACCAATCCCATCTTCTTCGTTCCTCGCTCTCTTCCTCCTCCCCCTCCTCCTCCTCCTCTTCCTCACTACTCATCCTCCTCCTGGTCGTCTTGAACTTGATATGGTTCAAACTAGATGAGGAAGTTGAGGAGAGTGAGAATCTACGTAAGCTGGTTCTTTCCATGGTATGTCTAAAGAGATGATATAAGTGGTTGATGGATGATAATTAGGGTGAGTGAAGGAGAAAGGATTAGTATTTTTAACTGGTTGAGCCTGAGGAGAAATTAAAAAACTTTTTTAAAGTGACTCTTCATTCCAAACTAGATTCTCGGCCAAATCTCTCATCTCCAAGTCAACCTTCCATCAACCTCTGCTGAAAAAAACCTCACTCCCAATCACTAAATCACACATCCCATCCACCAATTCAACAGATCAGTGATCAGAGAGAGAGAGAAGAGATATATACGAGATTCAAGATTCTTATAAGATTGAAAAAATTCATTTGTGTCTGTTTCATCAAGATCCGATCTTAGGAGAAACCATCTGAGTGGAAAGACTTTCGCAGTCCTAGCAGATCGTCCAGCCGGCCATCAACTCACAGACCGATTACCAGTCATACGGCCGGCTAGTTCCTCCGGTCGCTGTGTCGAGTGGTAGAATTCACATCAAACAAGACTCTAATCATCTCTGGAGGAGGAGGAGGAGGAGGAGGAAAGGGATGGAAGAAGAGACAGCAAACAGGAAAGAGATCGATCCAAACAAATCTCATAAGACTTGCACAGACGATAACAGATCACCATCTTCTTTCTCCTTCATACTAAATACATTACTACCAGCAGACTAGACAAAAATCACCAGCGCTGTTTTTGGGTAGCGCCGATCTACCAAGCTGGCGAGCCATCCCATGAGAAGAACGCTCATGCTGTCGAGCTAGCTGCTCAGAGCAGGAAAAAGAAAGTATATTTTTGCCATTATTATCAACAGCTATTATACACTATAAAACGCCTCGTTTGATCAGTTCATCATAGGGGGGGGACCGTACAATACAAGATTCGACAAAAACGTTGACTCGAGGAGAAGGATGATAAACAGCTAAGGGTGATGCCTGAAGCATGTTGTTACTTGTAGTCGACCGATTGACAAAACAAGCGACCTGGCCAACAGCCCGAATCGACTGGATTACAGAAGTCAAGACAACACAGCGGCTTCTGTGGGTGGCCGGAATCGAACCGACATTTTCACGGCTCAGTATGAACCACAACGAGATTTCCTAACCATTAGAAGACACCCACTTCGCACAAGGTGTCATACCAATTCTAAGAGCATATAATCACAAAACACAAAAAAAAAAAAAAATTAACAACATCTCTCTTTTTTCTTTCAATTGATTATCACCTTAGTTTGAAAACTTTGACAACAATAATTTTGGTTTTCTTATCAAAACTCTAATTATATTGAGATAATTTTGAGTCATGATAATAAAACATTGGCAAAGGGAAATATATGTATGTATTGGGGATGTATGTGGGGATGTTGTATGGATGAAAGAACAACAGAGGTTTGGAGGTAAATATGTATGTATACAGGCTACAAGCGGTGTGGGAGCTTGGTGGGCCCAGATAAGCTTAGCTCACTCATATACATTGATCACCCAATGTTCTTTCTGTTGCTCTTTTTCTTGACAAAAAAAACATACATCTTGTGGGATTGCATGCAAAGCATAGTTAAGTAGTGCTTTGAATTTTCACCAGACCAACAATAAAGAGCTTGATAAGCATGACTTGTGGGAAGCAATCCTGGGTGATTTTCAGCTGTCCAGCCAACCAACTCGTTGTTAAAACTAGAAACATTGGGGGGATCAATCTTATCCTTTCTGAATCACAACCTTATCTCAAACACTACACCTTCTCTTATAATAGCAGATCAGTGGGGCTAGATTGTCATCTATTTCCTATCAACCACATGAGTTTTTCTTGGTTACAGGTTACTGATGATTTTAAAGCTTCTCTTGTCATTTTTTTTTCTTCACCAAAAAATCTTAGACTTTTTTTTTTTTTTAGATGAGCCATCAGAAATAAGCTGATCCCATAATTTGTGTATACAAACTTTGACAGATTGTTGTTTAGTATGGATATTGAGACAAGTGATTGACATCATGCATGTGTTTATTTTTTTTCCTACCATCCACACAATAGTTCATTGTCTCCAAAAACTGGCCAAATACCAACCCTTCTCTGTCAACCACACCCACCCTCATCCAATCCATGGCTGTAGAACCCATCCCACTCCCATCAACCAACCTCCCCTTTCCAGCTACTCTGACAGCATAAAACAAACCCCCAATTCTATCCACTGGGTATAAGCAATCCAATTCCCCTCAGAATCCTACCCTGTTGCACTTCCAAAAGGCTGCTTTCAGACCAAACCAGTAATCATTACTACTCCCTTGTGCCTCACCATCAGCAAACCTACCCCAATCACTTTTACGAGTCAAAAAATTGCAAAAGAGATACAACTTGAGTTACAAGGGGGCTTGAAAGCAATGAGCCTGGAGCTATCAATGGCAAGGGGCCAACGTTCATGTGAAAACTGAACTTCTGATATCATAAACATGTCCCAATCTTCCTAGTGTCGTGCAAGGATTTGTCAATTTGGTAGTGTCTGACTCACTAGGGTTAACACAAATTAATACTACAGGCAGAAAGTTGACCATCTTTTCACTTGAGTAGCAAGCAGACTGGAACATAACAATTTAAATCGACCAGTAGAGAGAGGACATCTGTATCTATTTGGTTTATATGTGGAAAGATGTTGGGCTTTCTAGAGAGAAAGTGGTAGGACAAGATCAAGTTAAACGGACGAAAATTGAGAGACAGAAAGCTATTGAACGGCATCCATAAGATGAATGTTATTGGAAACAGGGAATGAATAGCTAGAGTGGAAGTCTTGGCATAAGACAGCAGAAACTGCATGATGAGGGTCTGGAGAAATACCTGATTGGACAAAACCTCAGAGTCCTCGTGATATTCTTTTGGGACCTGGCAGCCCCTAGTGTACTCACAAGACATCACCGAGTTGCTTTTAGAACGAGGAATGGGGTCAAACCTTAAAAATTCGCCCAGTGAGGTGTATCTATGATAAATGTTGGTTTGATTGATTACATAAATACGCAGGATCTTACTTTTATCTGAGCCTAATAAGATCTTTGTGTAACAGTCAACTGCATCTCGATCAACAACAAATGATGACCATCGATTGATTTCTAATTATGTATGCATACCAATTGATTTTAACATTTTATGTATTTATCACTTCAAATTCCAGACAAAAAAAAGAAACAGAAAAGAGAGAGAAAAGGGTAGATGTTATCTGTAAAAGAATACAAACAGAGCGAGAGAAGAGATAAAAATACGGAGTGGCAGATCAGTTGATAAAATCAACCACAACAAAGAAGAAGGTACAGTTTCCCTTTTAATTATTTGCGATGAGACTGGTAGAATTTGATCAAGCCTTCGGTTGAAGAGTCGTGACCTTTAACATCAGCAGGCGAGCCAAGTTGACCCAAGATATTCTTAGCAAGCACTTTTCCGAGTTCGACACCCATTTGATCAAACCTGTAACAGACAAGACGAGCTCAGTGGTCCATTGAGACTGACACTAGCAAGTATCGTACTCACGAGTTGATACCCCAGATGACACCCTGGACAAAGATCTTGTGCTCATACAATGCCAATAATCCCCCTGAGAAAGAAATGTCGTCAAAATGATGAAAGTTGGTTTGGGGGAGTTAGATAACGTACCTAGTGTTCCGGGAGAGAGTTTTTGAAACATGATAGAATTCGTCGGCTTGTTGCCTTCGAAAACCTTACTCTTAGCCAGCGATTCGTTGGAGGCAGCCGGCCCAAGTTCCTAGAGCACAAAACAAAACCTCTTTCTGTCAGCTTTCCATGCAAGGAAGGATACCTTGGGCATAGTTTCTACTTTTTTGACAGCTGCTTCATCTTTTCCAAATGCCAAAGCCTCCGGCTGGGCAAAAAAGTTAGACAAAAGAATCTCATGGTGACGTCCTTCTCCGATCGGGTTCAACGTCTCCACGGGGGCAAGGAAATCGCAGGGAATCAGTTTGGTACCTTGATGGATTAATTGGCTGAAGCAGACCCGTGTTAGCTGGGGAGGATCATGCTATGAATACTAGACTACTGGAGGAGAGAAAAGGTGTTCACTAGAATGCATGTTGCCCATTCGTCCCAGCTTGGCCCCAAATGATCGGACCTGTTTGATATGTGACCCGTCGTCCATCCTTAGTAATATATTTCCCATTGCTCTCCATATCGCCCTAAAGAAACAATGCGCATCCTGTGTTCAATTTAGTCGTCGAGAGATCAAGGTATGAAACAAGGAAAATATGATCTACTTGTTGGAAATAATCTGCAAACTTGTGTAAATATTGATCATACGGCAAGAGAGCATGCGTTTGAGCGCCATAAAAGTTGTTGTACCTGGACGAACAGAATACAGCTCAGTAAGTTTATGGAGTAAAAATTGTGCTTTTTTTCCTTCTCACCAGATCCCAAGTAGAGCCAAAATGACTGGCAAGTTTTCTTTTAAGGGGGCTGCCTTGAAGTGTCGATCCATGGCATGTGCACCCTAGAAACACATGGTAATCACTGTGAGGATGTATCCGGTGTGTATGTTGAGCGGGTAATATGACCTACTTGAAGCATCTTTTCGAAATTCTCAAAACCGATGTAAAGCGCAATACTCAGTCCGATCGCACTCCATAAACTGTATCGGCCTCCGACCCAATCCCAAAACTTGAACATGTTGGCTTTGTCGATGCCGAATGCAGTGACCGCTTCGGTATTAGTCGAGAGCGCAACAAAATGCTTGGCAACATGTGCTTTCTAAAAGAAGGAAAGAAATAAAGAAAGCAATGTGGATGAGTACTCGATGTACCAGAATATATCGCTGAAAGCTTGTAAGGTTACTGACGTCTTTGGCGAACGAGAGGAACCATTCCCTGGCACTGTTTGCGTTGGTCAGGGTTTCTTGAGTGGTGAAAGTCTTACTAGCGACGATGAACAGGGTGGTTTCAGGGTCACACTTCCTCAGGATCTCGGCCAAATGGCTACCATCGATATTACTACAAAAGTGTGGAGTGATAGTAGGGCCGGTGCGAGCATAGAAGCTCAGGGCTTCAGTCACCATGACAGGGCCAAGGTCAGAGCCACCAATCCCAATGTTCACGATGGTATCGATCGGCTTATTGGTGTAGCCCTTGTGGGAGCCCGATCGAACGGCCTCGCTAAAGGCACGAACGTGGTCGAGTACGCTCTTGACCTCACTCACGCCATCTTCGTTGGCACCGTAACCCTGGTTGGAGGTGTCACGAAGAGCGACATGAAGCACGGCGCGCTCCTCACTGGTGTTGATGTGTTCACCGGCAAACATGTCATCTGCGGCTTTTGAGACGCCAGCCTGTTGGGCAAGCTCGAGTAGCTTGTCCCATACCTCCTGGTCGATAAGGTTCTTGGAATAGTCCAGGAAGATGCTCGTCTCCGTGTTTGGGGATTCGAAGCGGGTCGAGAACTTTTTGAATCGGTCGGGGTCGCTCGAGAAGAGTTTTGAGAGTACCAAGTCGGACGAAGCCTTTTGATCGTGGAGCGCTTGGAGCTCCTTCCATGCGGGATAGTCTTGAGCCGGGAGAGATCGGATATAGAGGAGAGGCGTGAGCTGAGTTAGTAAATAGGTCGAATGGATGGCAGGATGACGTTGGACATACCTGTAGAAAGTTTGCCGGACATGATGCTGGGGCTCGCATTGGTTGATTAAAGAATTAAGAGATAGGCGGGTCAGCAGAGGTGCGGGGAAAAGGGACATTCGCTTGGACTGGGATGTATGGGTGTAGTAACTGAGGAAACTCACGGCAAGTATTGCTAAGATTTGACAGGAATGAGGATGTGAGCAATCAGAGTTGGCGGTCAAGGGATGGATGGTTTGTTTTTATACTGTGGTATGGCCAATCAAGCGAAAGTTAGAAGGCCGTATGGTCAACAGCCGTGAACTTGGAGAGGATGACGTAGTTAAGGACATGATAAATATATTAAATGCATACTGTATGTACATACTTATAGAGATATTATACCCTTAACTTGAAACCGGAATCAATATTCGGTCTTACACTGTCGGAGA
The DNA here is from genome assembly GCA_007896445.1 of Puccinia hordei. Taxonomy (NCBI): domain Eukaryota; kingdom Fungi; phylum Basidiomycota; class Pucciniomycetes; order Pucciniales; family Pucciniaceae; genus Puccinia; species Puccinia hordei. Next base: position 157,223 of record RDRW01000170.1, on the reverse strand, counting down.
ATTCAGGCCGTCAACAGATTTGGGCAGTGGTTGATGGAGTAAATAAATAAATGTGTAGCAAGACAGGGTATTTTATCCTCCACCCCTTCGACACTCCTGAAGACCTCTCATGCCTTACTCTTGATTCAGATTCATTTATTTATTTTTTTAACCGAACCGGATCAATTAACCGCGGACTGGCACCGATCTACAATAGTTGATAAATAGATTCGAACCACCCAGCCCCTGGGAACACCCTCGGAAATGTTAAAATACTCAGAACATCCAACTCAAACGCGCCAAGCATCAAGTTTGACCCAGGACCTCGTGGATAAGAATTTAGTACAGGATCTAAAATTGGTGCCAGATTGGTTATGTGGAAAAAGTCAATATTCGACAGTCAAGTGTTATGGTGAGCCAATTGCCATTGGGAAAACTCAACCAACACCATTGAAAATTAATTTCTACAGACAAGCTGAAACATCCAACCAGACATGGCCTTCTTCTGTAAGGTTAGGATTAGTATGTTTATGTAGGCCTACGTGGACGGAACTTTATAATACAAGACCATCTGAATACATACCAGATCTGAAATTTATAAAGCCATGATGATCTGAATTCGAGGTCTTAAGTTAGTTCTACATACATAATATGTAGGGGTATTGTTTTTAGCTTCAGTTGGGGCAAGGTACTTACTCCTAAAAGGGAAGTCTTGTTGGTGGTTGAAGAGTAATAAAAAGTTGCTTAATAAGGAAATAAATTTCAATAGGCTCTTTCTAAGCATCTTCTGTATTTCTCCCCCGTTCTCACGTGTTCTAATTCACCAGTTGGGGTGACACTTTTAATTTCGAAAATTACTTAAAAGACTTGATTACCTGGCCATGTTCACCTAAAGTAGCTGAATGAGCCCCAAGAACAATCCAAGGCTGGGTTGTCAGGTGTATGCTTCAAAGTGGAGTGAGAAGAACATGTGTGGAGCTCAGATGATCTTGATGGTTGACTTTGCCTTGGATGCTCACCATCCCTGACCCCCACAAGATGGAGAGTAGGAATTATCATTCTAATCGAGCCAAAATAACATCCACTCAACTATAGACACAGGGTGGCCGAGAATGGAAATCAAAGGTTTGGGAGAGCAGGAATCCAGTTGGCACAGATTCATGTTTTATGGCCTCCTTTTACAGCTTGGCCCGGCAGTCACATGGGCCCAGTCGGGCCGAATAGCATGGACCATGTGGAGTTCGGCCCTTTCAAAAGGTCGGAAGCCCAAGTCTACCAACCTCAGACTTGTAGCACGACACAGTGAGTACAATTATGTCACCGAAATATCAAACAGTACTGCTTAAGAAACAAAGCATCTACTAACACTTCCTCCAATTGCTTAGATGAATCGAAGACTACTATCAAGATCATATGGGCTTGCCCAGCCAGCACTGGATCAGAAACGCCGTGGATTGACTCCCTCACCGGACGTTGCTAGAAGAGCTTATGGATCTATCTCATCAGCTTACTCTAAGCCGGTCGATGTGAGTCAGAACCCAGTCCACTAGTTGGGTTTCCCAATCTTGAGTAAATTTCCAATTTTTGACATGTTTTTGAAAGTAACCTTCGGGGGTGTTTTTTTTTCTTTTTCTTTTTCTTGTTATCCAGGGATTTACTGGTGTTATTGGTAATACACCGCTGGTGATTCCCCCCGCTTTATCCTCAATGTTTACGGCGACACAATAAGACATTATAACAAACCAGCAGTCCATTTACTTCTTCCTAATCAACTTGCGAAATTGATTTGGAACGTGAATAGATCCATCTGAAGAGATTGTCCGACCTGACCGGCTGTGAAATATTCGGCAAAGCTGAATTCATGAATCCAGGAGGAAGCGTCAAAGACCGAGCAGCTCTATGGATCATCAAAGATGCTGAAGAACGTGGTAAGTCCCTCTAGTAATTTGCTAAGGTGATTTTATGATTTTTGACTGAAAGCAAATGTTGATATGTGCACGTCTATCATCATCAATTCAGGAACTCTGAAGCGGGGAGGAACTGTCGTTGAAGGGACGGCTGGCAACACTGGGATTGGCCTGGCACATCTGTGCAGAAGTAGAGGATATCGATGCATAATCTATATGCCTAACGTTAGCCATAAGATACATTAGTTTAAATACTCTTTCCCAGGGGATTGGATGTAATCATTGTACTGACATAGTCGACCTGCTATGTAGACTCAAAGCCCCGAAAAAATCAATGTACTCAAAAAGTTGGGCGCTGAAGTTTATCCTGTTCCAGGTGAGAAAAGCTATTGCCCCATTTCTGATGTGTTCTGATTCGCAAGTTTCATCCAACTTTCTGTTTTCCACCTTTCTATTGTATTGCAGCGGTCCCGTTTGACGATCCTCAGAATTACAATCATCGTTAGTGATTCCCGCCTACCGTTGCTCTATCGAATCTGAAGTTTTTAGACTTCTTTCAAACTGTAAACTTCAAAAACACAACAAAACTTCTTCAGAGGCAGCTCGGTGTGCTGAAAGTATGGAAAACGCAGTCTGGACTAACCAGGTCAGTGCTCTATCATTTTGGTCACCTTCCCTACGCTCCGCGTGACTATGTGACTTTGGTCGACCATGAGGCAATAACATGAAAACTGATTCCATGACCGGGAGTTCACAATAGTTCGATAATCTAGCTAATCGTCAAGCTCACATTGAGACTACAGGGCCGGAAATATGGGAACAGACACTATCAGTAGGTGGTGTAGATGGTTTTATTTGCTCCACTGGAACAGGTGGTACATTAGCTGGAGTGACCAGGTACCTGAAAAGCAAATCGAATGGAAAAGTAAAATGCTACCTAGCAGATCCACCAGGAAGTGTACTTTACAACTATATCCAATCAAACGGGCAAATAACGGATAGGAGGGAAGGAGGCAATGGGAGTGTCACCGAAGGGATTGGTCAAGGTCGAATCACCAATAACTTAGCACCAGAGATCCAAGACAATTTGATCGATGGCTCGATTTATATCCCCGATCAAGACTCTATCAAGTTGTTTTTCGAATTGATTGATCTTGATGGATTTAGCTTGGGTTTGAGTTCGGCTTTGAACTTACTCTCGACCATCAAACTTGCCGAAAAGCTCAAGCACGAACAGCAGCTCGCGACTCAACACTCCGGGTATGCTAATCACCATGCCCACAAGAAACTGAACTTGGTCACTATCCTTTGCGATTATTCAAATAATTACCAGTCCAAGTTGTTCTCCAAGACTTGGTTGAAATCTAAATGTTTGTATGATGTAATTCCTGATCGATTGAAACGATATGCTATCCTCGAATGATAGATTGTAAAGATAAATCAAAAAGTTAACCACTAGCCCCCAAGGCTGAGTGAATTCATTGTATTGCCCATCTATTTCTCTAGTTCAGCTATTGGAAGCGACAGCGCTCCAGAACCAGACACATATGGATAGTATTTACGTCGTTATTCCATTCATCCCTGCCATATACAGGAGTTTTCAGATACAATCTCAAAATGTAGACCGCATAGCCAAATCTAGTCTCACTTTCTAAAAACTCACAGGATTAGATCTATCGTAAAAGCAATTTCAAATTGAACTATCAATCAAATAGGCGACTGACTTTTTTAAATTTATTGCTAGAGGTACTATATTTATCCGTGATCATCCAATGGAAATGTTACTTGCGTACAAGAACATCTTCATTTTGTTTTTCGCATCTAAGTTCTGGCCACCTTTTTCTTTTTGCAAGCTTATATGTTTGAAGTGTTAATTTTAACAGTTTATTTTTCTCCCTGAAAATGATTCCAAAATCATCAGCAATTCCAAAGCTGCTTGGTTTGGTCCATCAGAGCTTGCAAGTTAATTTTTTTGTCGAGGTCTAACTCTAATATCTATTTGTCTCAAGCTTAACGTCGGCTACCGTCATTGTCGACGTCATACATAACTTTTGAAAACGGATGATTCGCCTGTTTCTAAAAATAATTAACTGTGGTCTAGAACTAAAAGTAAATGTCACCGTTCTTGGGTCGATTCATTTGTGGCACTGATACGTTTTCCTGGAGTAAAATGATGACCAATGCAACGACATTAAAACGGCACATTGAGTTCATTATCGCTCCCTGTCGGTGTTTGTGGGTCGTGTCGGTCTTTAGGATTGGATAGTTCGAAATCAAACCGGGGCAAGGATCTGGTATCTGGGCTCCAAGCCCCAAAAAAGTCCATTTTCCCAAATGTACTCGGGAGAAAATGACGAGAAACAGGCCAAAGCGACCGCCGAGGCCAGAGTCAGACACTCACCTCTAGCTGGTGACTAATGAAACTGGAAAAGGTTATGAAAGACAACGATGATGAACATTAGCTCTACTGCCACTAATCCTCACGGAGACGCGAAACGGCAGAGTCAAAGGTGTAAGATACGAAGCCATTAGTGGTTTGACCTCGCCAAGTGTTCACCTCTCGATCAAAATCTCTACTCCAGTTTGGTTTTCTAATGCTGCATTTGGGATCTCGAAGAAGCATGGGCTGAGTCAAAGCGCTTTTAAGATGAAAAAAAGACTGCCGGACCCTTCTAATCGATCACTCAACATCAACCCGCAAAATGGATTCATCACGGGACCAGCTCTTTGGGCCATCGAATTCCCGATGATACTGAATTATAGCGTCCTTCCAAATCTGCAGCTATAAATGCTTCAGACCTACAAGCCTACAATGAATCACCCATTTCCAACGTGAACACTTGATACTACAAGCTGATCACTTCTTCGTCATCATATCTTCCAGACATCCTCTGCGGCGGAAAACTCCGACAAATTGAAATTGGAAACTTCCCTCTTATAGACTTTCGGGACCGCCAGTTTACCACTACTCTGGCTGCTCAATAGATGGTAGACAATTCATAAATTATTTTTAATAAATCCTGCTGTTTTTGTATAAAATGTCCATGTCCATAGTCCAGCTCGTGAAGGGGCTTTTATTAGCGTTTATCTTTTGCGACCTCTGCGAAGTTTTTTTTGCATCAGGCTCCGGTCTTCCTTCGAAATTACATCGAGGAAGGTCCAACCTCAGAGCAACTCGTCACAGTAAGCTCGCCATCACATTTCCGCACATCCAAACTTGAGTCACTGATCAGAATCTCTTGAAGACTTGAAAACTAGGAGTTTTTTCCGAAAACCAAGGCAAATAATATCTCCTTCAACCGACGATTACGATAATCAGGATTATAACAATCAAGATTATGACAATCAGGACTATGATAATCAGGATGCTAACAATAAGGACGGCGACACTGGGGATTATGATAATCAGGATTATGACAATCAGGATTATGACAATCAGGATTATGACAATCAGGATTATGACAATCAAGATTATGACAACCAGGATTATGACAACCAGGATGGTATCAAACAGAATGACGAGAATGAGGATTACGCCGGAGATGCCAACGGGTAAGGGTTATCAGAATGCTTTAATGATACTCTGTGCTGTGCCAAGCAACTTATGACTCTTTAACATTTTTATAATCAATTGGGCGTTAGATATGAAGCGGAAGATAAAGTAGATCTGTACAAAAAATCTCTCAACGCCGCTCCCGAGAGCGACGACTCATATGCGGGCAGCTCAGAGGAAGATGCAAGTCCTACCAACCTCTCAGCGGATAGTTCCGCGGAAAATAGCACTCTTGTGCCATCTAGCTTTGGCAACGTTTCGCAACCCACTAATGGCACGCAGGCTATGAATGGCACGCAGGCTATGAATGGCACACAGGCCATGAATGGCACGCAGGCTATGAATGGCACGCAGGCTATGAATAGCTCGTCGGCTATGAACAGCTCGTCGGCGATGGATGGCTCACAAACCAACATGTCCTTTCCTGGAACTGGAGAAGCACTCAGCAATACATCCAGCCTTGACGCGAATCAATCTTCACCACTTAATTCTACTGAATTGTCAAACTTTACCAGTACCTTACTTACTGAACTCCCGGAGAATGGGATGAAAAAGAGTGACCTCTTGTAGGTCACAAATCAGTTTATTTGATACCGAAGACTTGCTGATTATTCTTCCGCACATCTTCTCAGTTTGGGTTTCTTACCAGATGATGGCTCGTCGGGCGGTAACAGGCAAACAATGGCGCAGCTCAACTCGGCTATCGGCACGAAGGCGGCCGTTTACGGTTGGTATGCCCAAGCGCATTCCGGAGTACCGTTCGATGGCTCGCAGTTGTTAGCAGTAATCGATGACGTCAAGGCTTGTAACTGTGTCTTCCAACCGGCGGTAATGCCGATCGGTGGATGGAAAGGTCTTACGAGCGGAGATAACAGCCAAGCAGTAGCCATGTTAGTACACCTTTTCGTTGACATTTCTTCACAATCCAAATAAGAATTGGAAAACTGATTCAATTAAGTAAGACAGTGCCCAAGTATTAAAAAACTTTACCGATGAGGGTATCCCGGTTTGGCTACGCTTCGCCCACGAAGTAAACTAGTTGAGTAGTCAGTATAGCCGTCCTGTTGATCTCACATGCTAACCTCACATCTTATTTCTCAGTTATCAGTCCGATGGTACTTACCAAGGGACCGCGTCCGATTTTAAAGCCGGCTGGGCCGCAGTATCAGACGCAATAAAAAAGATTGCACCTAGCGTCAAGATGTGGTGGACGCCTAACGTATCAACGGAGGACGACTATGCTAAATATGAGCCGGATGACATGAGCACTGTTGACCTGGTGGGGATTGACTTCTATCCCAAGAAATTGAGCGGTAGCGACTTCCTTGATGCCATGAAAGACTTTCACGACAAGTATGCGGTTGATGGTCGCAAGTTCGCGATCGGTGAGACAGGGTAAGTGAGACAACTGTCGCACAATAACCACCCACGCTTTCCATTTTTCTAACCACCTTGGATCCGTAACTCAGTCTCGGCTGGAGTGGGGGTCTAGATGACAAAGTCAAATGGTTTAACGAAATCTGCCAGGCCAAGGCCTCACTACCTGAGTTCGTTTCCATGGCCTGGTTCAATTTCGATAAGGAATACGATTACAAGATCGCAGGGTCAGCTATTATCACTTTTGCGCACATGAATTTGTAACAGTAATAAGCTTATTTGATTCTTGCATTGACAGGGAACCTACGTTGGACCAGAAATTCACTTCGCTTATTGCTACTTGAAACTTCGCCAGCAAGTAAATCATGTCCAAATGAATAAAGATTTTTTTTTCATGTTTATCTTTGTGATCGTATTTACTTATCTTTTAACGGACAAAGAAAATGTCATTTTTAGTACAAGTTTAGATGTCCATCCTTTCGTGTATGTTTGTTCCTTCGCATTTATGTATTTCCGGAAGTTGTTTCCTAGAGTTTTCTGGTCAATTATTTAGGCAAATTACCTCATGAGTCATCAATGACCATTCTTAGTGTCAACTTTATGAGCAAACACACACACTATGAGTTATGTCCTTTCTTCTTGGTCCAAGATCGTAGATTCAAACATTTATTCCCGCCGGTCACACGTCGAAATAAAATTTTGAAAAGACAAGGTCCATCCACACCAAGAGTTTATTTGAAGAGAAGTAAGCTAGCTATTGACACACGCAAAAGATCCTGGGATTCAGAATTTGTGACTCGGCAAGGCACGAGTATCAAAATCTTTCACGTCTTCTTTTTCTGTGGGCATTAGTTAATGTACGAAATAGTGGTTGATGACCATTGTTAATGGGGCCCTGGCAACATGATTGTTAGGAAGAAAATCATAATGGAGACAAATTAACAAGATTGATTTATCGTGCTAGCCCTTTGACTGCCAGAACCAGTTAATATTCCTTTGGTAAAAAAGGGTTTTTTTGTTTTGTTTTGGGGGGGGGGGGGGGGGGAGTTCACCAAAAAGTGACTTGTGAAAGATAATCACAAGTTACCTTATTGAGCTTAATAGAGGTCCATAAATTTATGGACCTCCATTGAGAATCCTAGAGAATCAATAGTTGTCAAGTGCTATCAAGCGCACAAGTGGGGTGTTGTCTTGATAAAGTTAGCTTATCAAGCCAACTTATCAAGACAACTGTGGATTCTCTTAGTCAACCTATTGCTTACAGGTGTCCCTTATACATCTGAAAGTCTAACCTAAATTTAAAATCAATTACTCTACAAACCTTCAATTTGACCTGAAGGTTAGACCTCTACAATCGGTAGCTCAGTATAGAGTGTAATTGTCCGGAGCTGGAAGGAACTGTGTTGCTTTGTTGCAACGCCGTGGGGTAGCTTGGATTTTTTGGGTTAGACATCCATTTTTTCCCTTCTATTATCTACACCTTGGGAAAACTTCTAAGCCAAATAAGCTAAGCAAATTAGCCATTCTCTGATTACATCAGTGGTGGCCCCATTATTTGGTGAAGAAAGGCTTAGTGATGGATCATTGCTTCTACTCTCTCTTCTCAGAAAATACAAGCTACTTGACTTTGTTGCGGTGAATAGCATTTTTTCTCTTCTCAGATCTTGCTAAATTTTAAATACTTGTGTTTGATTCTTTTTGCCTACAAGTTTTTTTTAAATTTTCAATGTCTCAACAAACATCTTTCTACTTGGCCAATGCTCCCTCTGGAGGCAATTTTGATGGTACCGTAATTCCTGATGGCGGATGTCAAATAGCCAATCTTTTTGATTTGGTGGGAGCTGCTGGGACTTGCACATGTTTGGGAGATAAGACTTTCAGGGAGTTGTCATTGACATTGTTGGCAATAGCCAGAGGAAAAACTCAAGGGGTTTGAGGCACTGCCCCACATATTGTGCAACCTGCCCAGCCTCCTGTGGGAGATCTATCATCCAACCAACAAGATTTTCTGGCAGCAAAACTCCAGCTCAAACAAGAAAAAATTGTCAGTCAAACCGCTACATCAATCAACAATAGATGCACAATGTCTAATTGACTTGCAGCTGATGGCAACAACCTGAAGCAATGGCTGAGAGAGTTGCAAGAGGCAGGATTGACTCACATGTCAAACAGTGATTTTTTCTTTAGGCCCATCCAGAATTTGACCTTTGAGAAGATTGCAAGAATGGTCATGCTGGCGGGGGTTCACATATCTTTGATGCCGCACATACAACGGATAGGTAGTACACTGGAAATTGTGGCTTTTCTGAGGAGGAAATTCTTGGTCATTTTGCGGGCAGTGCAGATGAATATTTTTGAGTTATTCCTGAATTTCTCTGTGGACAAGACCAATAGCGCTGGGTAGTCATCTGGGATAAGAAATCTTTACACTGACTGGACCAACGTGAACTTCAGAACCAATTCAGATGTGTTTTTTGGTTTTGTGTTTCAGCGGGCGGTGATGTGATCTTCAGTCCCTTTCAAGAAGGATTTCAAACAGGGAGTTGAGAATATGATGCAGAATGATCCAACAAAAGCCATACCAAAGCTTGACTTACTGCTCAACAATTTTTACATATGCAAACAACAGTACAAAGACAGAACAGTGACACATGATTCCGTCATCAACTCAACACCAGCTCCATCAGTTTTGATGACAACAACAGAAAGAGAAGGCTTCAACTTTGGCTATTTCCTCACCAATTTACCAGAAGAGAACTGGCCAGAAGCTCTTTGTCAGCCACTGAGTACATATCACAGTACCTGACATGTACCACGTAACTGCAAATATTATTAATTATTATTATCTCTAATAATAATTACTATTCTTATTACTATTTATTAATATTATTCCTTTAAATAACTTCATGTAATATTAATTATTATTATCTTTAATAATAATTACTATTCTGTAGTTATTATTATTATTATTATTATACATTCATTATTATTACATTACTATTATTATTATTAAACTAAATTCATTACAATAATTAATATAAATAATTTAATAATACATTCACTAATAATACATGAATAATTCTGGTTACTCTATGTACTCCTGTTATACAAGACATGTAACTTGTAGGCCCTTTGCCCACCTTTCACATGAGATATCCAGAGTAACAGATGTCACTCTTTCCCCTCTGATTACGCCCACATTCCTTAACATTGGAATATTTCACATACATAAGATATGTAACTTAATATCTTATTAATAAAAGAACTTATTAATATTATAATAATTAATACTTATAAGATGTACCAATAATAAATGACATCATCATAAGTTAATAACTTTATTAATATTAATAACAGATCAATCAATATATATGTCATGATGTGATCCAATCCCACTAAGGACTACTGATCAAAGATGTGTCCCATAACACAGCCTTAGTAGAAATCACATCATAAACATTAACAGATCCTCCCAAAAGGATCTGGCTTCCCCCTGAAGTTCCACAGTACCTCCCAGGTCATGGAAGCGCTCACAATGTCAGCCCCCGTCTCTAAAGTGACGCAGGGTAGAATGATATATATATAATAATACTTTATTAAAAGTTTATTATTATGTATTAGGGTCACACTATAGCTGGTACAGCCAGTGGAAATTAAGCAGTTCTACGCTTTTTACAGCGGAAGAGCTAGCACCCTTGTATAACAAGGGAACGCGGCTAGATAGAGCTCAGCGCTGATTGCTTCAACAACTCCCTGAGGAAGGGAGAGGACTTCTAGTCACTAGAATAGTTATTCAGTGACTAGGAAACATGTCCAGAAGGGGAAAAGATTAAAAAAGGATTTGTTTTGGATTATTTTAAAACCCCACTCACTGATTTTTAGTAAGGTGTACGGGTTTGTATGGTAATAATCTGGGGGAAATTCCTTTTAGAAGGAATCTCACCCCCTTTAAATATTACTCAGTATGTTACCCCAATGTAATAACTCAAAGAGTTTGTATTACATGGGGTAATTCAAGATAATAGTCCCCTTGTAGGAGACATAACTAAACTGTAATATTAAGGGTAAATTCATGGAGAGATATTAATCTCTCCTTAAATTTAGAATTTCTTATTATTATTTAATTTATTAAAAATTATAAATACTATATAAAATGAATACAGAAATTATGAGTCTTGTGGGAATTGAACTTGTAAATTCAAGATAATTTACTTAGTTCAATTTTTATTCCCTTTTTTATAAACACAAGTCCTTAACCATTGGGTTATGTGACTTGTATTATTTTGGAGACATGTGGACCAATTGTCTCAATGTCTGACACACAACCTCCCCAAGAGGAGATATTACAATATATAAACAGCTTGTAAACATCTTTTTATCCCCCAGAGAATATTTAGAACACCTTAGCACAGTACATACCTTAGAGTTATTTACCTTGCTTAGTTCCCCATTCTCCACCAATACCCCAATTCTGGATAATCTATAGTTTAATACTTTTATTACCTCAAGAATTGGCCACAACCTACCTTCAATAAGGTAGAAACCACGAACCCAATTTGAGTCTCTCCTTGGATGCCTATTAATACTTTGTATTAATGTGGATGCGCCTAATTAGAGCAATTAGAGCAAGCCTCTCAGACAAGACTTACTGATTAAGGAATATCCTTTTTTACAGGATATTTAACTTACCCAAACCACTTTAAACCATCAACCTACCTCAGTTACAACCCTTAACCACAGTTAGTTTCATACCCAGGCTGAAACTCTTGACTTCTGCGCTATGACAATGCATTGTTGTTGGCAGTGTGGCACAGCTGATCACTATTTGAGAGACTGCCCACAGCAAGCAAAAGCAAATCAGCTCAACAAGCGGGTCCGTGGACCAGGTACATCACCATTCCAGCAACCTTTGACACGCACACAGGCAACATTTGTTGGTTCCCTTTACACTCAGCCAGTGACAACTTCAAACAACATGTTAAAAAACACGTTGGTTCCCTGATCCACTGCCCCCCAAGCCACACCCACATTCAAGCAAGGCGCATGGCTGACTTGTATCAACCACACTATCAAACTGCCAGCTCTTGACAGCAACAATCAGGCAATTTGACACAACAATCTTCAGCTACAACTGGGGGGGCTGCAGCCCAATTCCTGGAGATTGGTGATTGACCTGACGATCTTGAAGATCTAGACTTCAAAAAAATGTCTCTAGGTGAAGCTATTGTGAGTAGCCCTGTCATTTTTGATACTGGGGCTTCCCACCACTTCTCTGGCCTTGGATCACATTTGCGTGATTTCTGTCTCTTATCCAAACCCTTTCCATTATTGTTAGCTACTGCCTCCAAAGGATCCCATATTACTGGAGTTGGAAATATCCACTTCAAAGTAGATGGAGGGCAAACCGTGATTCTGAAATTTGTTCTGTTCTGTGAGCAAGCCAGGTCTACACTTATATCCATGGCAGCTCTCAGAAAATCTATTGTGTCTGTTTCATATGACAATAACAGTGACATTTTTGACGTATCTGGAGACAAAGGAAATACTGTCTTCAGCTGTTTATTTGATAAAAAACAAAATGGATGGTGTCGACCCCATCCTATGATACCGGTCACACCAAAACCCGTGTTTTCTAATACATCTTTTTCCCCTGTCTCTATCTGTTCTCTCTCTTTGTTTCTGCCTACCACCTCTGTGGCCTCAAAAGATTTTTCCAAAATTTCACATTCTGATTCCCATACCATGCCCGCTAACGCAATGCCAGATTTCACCAATGATATTGATATTAATCATGGGAACCTCTTCATAGAGCCAATCATGAAACTAGATAATCCCACATGGAAAGCTGAATCTTTGACAAAGAATGAGCTGATTTTGTTATTTTGGCACAGTGTTTTTGGACATGCAGGTCTCCAACATATCTGGAGACTTATTCAAGAATATTTAAGAATTGGACTACCAAAAACGCTTCTGCCAGGAAACATACATTGCCCAGTATGTAAGATTTCTAAATGTACAAAGCTGAACCCCCATGGAACAAGCAACAGACCGGTTGCAAAGATGGAAATATGGGCAACTGATCTGATAGGACCTTTTCAGGTAACGGCAGTAGATGGAGGTAACTATCTTCTTACAATGAGAGATTTAGCAACTGGGTATTCCTTTGTAAAAGTTTTGAAGGCCAATTTGGAAGAAAAAAATGCTATCATAGAGCTAATCACATGTTTAGAACAAGTTGCAGGTTTGAAAGTTAAAATACTTTGTAGTGATAACAGTGGCAAATTCACAAACAGAACACTGGGTGATTTCATGAAGTCAAAAGGTATTCTTGGTGAAAGGTCCCTAACATACCACCATTATCAAAATGGGATGGTGGAACGTTTCAAAAGGACAATAAATGATATGGGCTGGACAGTTCTTATTGATAGTACCCTGCCAAATAATTTCTGGAATTATGCATTCCTGTGGACAGGGCATGTGCTAAATCAAATTCCAAACCGGGCTAGCAGGAAGAAAACACCCTACAAGGCGTTGTTTGGGTGCAAACTGGTTTTTGACCATTTTTGAGAATGTGGTAGCATTGCCTATGTACATGTTCCACCAGAGAAGAGACAGAAATTCAACGCAAGGGCAATCCATGGAAGTGTAGTACACCATCTGGAATCAAGCAAGGGATGGCTCTTCTGGATTCCCGGCAAACAGTGTTTTATTGCTTCAGCCATGGAAAGATTTGTTGATGATAATCTGACACATTTTGAAGACAACGGTGGTCGGGACGGATTCTAATGAAACATTTGCACCAACAGCAACTTGTGTTGCTTTGCAACTGCTACTGACAGTAGCAGCACAACACAAGTGGCTGGTGTGGTGTTCTAAATGTGTTCAAGTATCAAAAGTACATAAAATCATGGGTTTATAACAAGAAGGAGAGATATTTTTAGTTATTTTATGGAAAAATTGGATTTTACAGGTGATTTAACCCATAGTCACTTGCTGAAACCACAGGGCTAGCTGCACTCAGACAAAATTTATTCAGATTAAATCACTTTTTTAAGTATAAGTACATAATAGAGGCTTAATGTATAGTCACACATATATTCACATTCAGAATCACATGTATAGGCACATGTATAGTCACATGATTCATCACATGCTTGGTCTAGAACTCACCAGCTAAAATGCCTCATATTTTACTATATAAAGGGGAGGTTGTTCCCTCCCAGAAAGACAATCATGCAAGTTTGTATGCCAGTTTTGGAAAAGTAATTCTATTCATAGTTGCACAACACCAAAACACACATAGCATCCAGTAGTGATCACGATCAAAGTTTGCCCTTTTAAGAATAGCTTTCATACCTCAGAGAAGAATAACAGGTAAGAGAAGTAGTATTGCCCCTTTTTTGTAATCGTAAAGCAAAGTCTTATCATCACATTGCTCTCTTAGATGAAGGTTAAGAAAGAAGGCAAGAACATTTTAAAAGTTCAGATTGATTCATCATCCATCCCATAAAAAACATATCTTTGCTTTTCTGACAAACATCTGATCTAAGTCTGATAAGGGATCACTACTTATAGTTTTCTCTATCATAATTTTATGCCACAACAAATAAATTTTGACGTAAGAATTCTGTGTAGTATAATAGAGGGGCAGGTCTTTCAAACCACCCGTAACAGTAGTATTACTTAGTTAGAATACCATATTGTTATTTCCCCCTCACAGAACTGCCATCCTTCCCAAAGGAGTTCTCACACCGGTTCATAGTTTCAAATTTGTGGCAGCTTAACTGAACTCCCCTATCACTGACAAGGTGTGGGTAAAGCCTCCAGAAGGGATTTCCGTGACTCCAGGACATGCTCTCATGTTAAAAAAGGTTTTATATGGTACACAACAGGCTGTGAGGTGCTGGTGGCTTCATTCAAAAGGTATCTTAGACAAATTAGGTTATTTTCCTTCCCAATGTGATAACAGTTTGTATATTTTGCGGCATCCAACAGAACACAGGGTGATTTGGTTGCATGTGGATGATGGGGTGGTTACGGCATCATCCATTGAATTTCTAAAACAGTTAGAAACTGACCTTCAAGAGATTCTGAAAATCAAGTGGGAGAACAAGCTTGACACAATAGTAGGTTTGGATGTAGAGAGGTCAGATAGGGGCTTTACGTTACAACAATGGGCGCTCACAGCTTCACTTCTCAAATAAGAGTGGGACAGAGTATCAACGGCAAGAACACTGCTTCCAATGGGTTTCAATGCTGTAACAAACCCAAACGGGGATGCAAGTAAGTCAGGCAAATATATTTTGGTCATTGGCACGTTGAGCTATTTGGCCATAGGTACAAGACCAGATATTTGTCATGCAGTAAATCTGTTGGTGTGTTTTGCGGCAAAGCCAGGATTTGAACATTGGAAAGGGCTAACTCATCTGGTAAACTATGTTGCCAGTACTACTGAAAATTTTTTATGTCTATTCCCTAGGATGGATGATAAGCCCCTAAGAATGTTCTGTGATGCCTTGTGGGGAGGAGAGTTCTCCAGGTCTGCTTATGGTATAATCATCTGTTACCTCAATTTCCCAATCCTTTGGGTGTCTCTCCGCCAGAAATCAGTAGAATCTTTGATGTGACATGCATAATACATGGCACTAGGGGTAGCAATGCAACAGACATTGTGGGTGTCAGCCTTAGAGTCAGTGCAGCTGACCTAAAGTGATCTGCCTTTATTACTCATTATCTTAATCCTAGTCCCAAATGCATTATATCTTTTTACCCTGATTTTTAAACCTTGTTTTGAATTCAAATTCCGTTTTCTCATTAAAATTTGACCATAGTGTTCACTGAACACTTTGTAATTGCTCAACTCCTTCATGGAGTAATTAAATAAATAATTCTATGCTACAGCTGGCTGGGCAAGTGAAACAAGGCCAGCCAACCACATCTACATTTAAGATTACATAAGCAAACCTTGAAATATTTTGAAGTTGGTGTATTCCCCGTTGCAGGCAGGATACACAACCTCAAGAAACTCAGAACATATACCTCAGGAACCCAAGGATTCAACCAAGTTACAGCTCACAAATCTTACCAACAAAAGGCCTCTTTCACCCAGTACTTCAAGTATTTTCAGTCAGTCCCCTTTTTGAACCTTGCCTCTCTGAAAGTATTCCTTCTCTGTATTCCCCCCATTTCCCCTCTTTCCCTTTCCTTCAGTCCTCAGATCAAATCAAGCTTCAATCATCAGATCAGATCAATCATAATCAACTCAAGAGATCCATAAGCTTCACTTCAAGTCTTTTTCTGTGGGTTTTCCTTGAAACAAACCACATAGGTTTCCCTCTATAGAACCTTGACTATCCAGCTTGATCATAGTCTAAAAAACTGGGCTGATTAGACTTTGTCTTCTCAGATACCTTCCATGTTTCCATTGTTTGAAGAGGCTGTTGCATTTCTCAAAGACTCTGGAACAGCTCTCCAACTTTTCTGGGTTGTTGATTATCAGTAATAAGAGCACTTAGATCATTCACATCAAAGATCCATCAAATTCATCACTTCTTTTCCCCCCCTTCTCTTTTTATTCCTTAACAGTTGTTTTCTTTATCCCTTGAAAGACAACTGTTGCCCCCCATCCTTGTGTCCTGTTGTCACTTTAGAGACCCAGGATCACAGTGGGTGAGACATTTGCTGAAAGATGCAATTAACAGGTATGAAACGGGGCATTTACATTGCAACAATCAGTCAGCTATCAAGTTTTTTATGGATGATGCATCCAACAAAAGAACCCTTCACACAGACTGGGATTTCTATATCACTAAGAAATCTCTATTTCAGAAAAAGACCATAATTGAATGGGTTGGTACAAGAGACCAGTTGGGGGCATTTTCACTAAGTGTCTTGCGCCAGATGTGTTTGCACGGTTGAGGACCACAATTCTGGGGGAGATCTGAGTTTTTTCTTCATTTGCTTTTTTTATTACTGCTGTGTAGATTTTTATTTGTTGTTATTTTTTTTAAAAAAATTCTATCTTATTGTATGTAGGCAGGTGTCTGCGGCAAGAGTGGGTGTTGTGACATATAGGTCACACAGCTCAGACTTGCCGCAGCACAGCACTCCTCCAGCCCGGTACAAGTACCGGGACTGGAGGAAACATGGATATACGTTGATGACAATGTTTCTACCACTTCTAGAGCATCCATCATTGTCTCCCTAACTATTCCGCAACTGCAGAGAGGTTAGCAAGCGCAATGGTTACCCTACCAAGAAACCACACCCTTGTGACTTGGTAGGGGGGCTCTGCAGCTGGCTAACCAAGCGTCCCCACCCTTGGGGACTCTCCATGTTGCTTGGTAAGCGGGGCTGTAGGGGGGGGATCAAGGATTTGATTGTGGGAACGGAGGAGCTTGGGTGGATCTTACCTTACCAAGCTTGTTAGAGGTCTCTAAATTTAGAGACCTCTAACAAACATCTTAACAATTCCTCAGTTAAAGAGGCCTAAAGAGGCCACAAGGGTGGCGCGCGGGGGCTTTGTCTCTGTAAAGTTGGCTTAGCAAGCCACTTTACAGACGGTGGTGGATGCTCTTAGCACTCTATACCTTTTCTGTAAGCCATGTTTCAACCACAAGAGGAGAGCATTAACCGATCTGGATGTCTTCAGGGTAGAGGCTTCAATCATTCAAATATCAAAGCAAGCTACATTGATGACCGCCATGAGGACTTGCAAGTTAGTATCCCAGGAGCGCCGGGTGAAAGTGGAAACCATTTGTAAGCTGGGAGAAAAAGAAGAGTGGAGGTTGTGCCTGCGGTTTCCTGAGGTGATCTCTTCTTGATGTCTAGACTCTTTAACGTAGCCAGACAAATCTGATTCATAGTTGTAGGCTCCAGAAAACATCTATAAATTGAGCTTTCAATCCCTTCTCACATATCACCCATACCATCCTTTACTCAAGTCAACTCATCATCCAACCCCATCCAACAGTCCTTCATTTCGAACAAACGAACAAAAAACTACTACCTGCCACGATGCTTTCCACTGTCTACGCTGTTTGCTTTTTGGCTTCCAGTGCGTTTCCGAACTTTTTGCGCTGAAGCCTTTCACCACCTTGAACTAACCCACGGTGTTGCTTGTTCTTCTCTTCCTTGCAGCTGCCATGGCTTCACCCGTCCTGTGAGTAACTTCCGTCAGTTTGGTCCACTTCAGCTTGTGCTGACTTGAGTTCCCTTCCCACCAGACACAACCCCCGAGCTTTTGTGAGCAGCTACGACCAGCAAGCCGACCAAGCAAACAACAACAGATTCTACCAAGCCACATCCAGCCCCTGGGGCAACAGCATCAACAGCGGTGACAGCTCCAGCTCCAGCTCAACCCGAAACTCCGGATCTACTTTCAACAGCGGCCTGGGGTTCAACAATGGTGGATTCGCCCAACCCGGCTTCAACAACGGCTTCATCCCCAACGGCGCCAATGGGCCCTTTGGCTTCAAATAGAACCCCACTTCTGTTACTCTGTTGTCTCCTGGATGTCTTCTTGATCCACCCCTGTGTCACATAATCATGTATTTCAATGGCTGTATCTATCCCCTCCACAAACCTTGGGCAGTGTTTTTCCTGTGGCTCTCAGGTACCTCACTCGCAATATCACACTAAACCCGCTCACCACAGCTGGACTCCACTGTTTCGACTTGACGCGAATGAGATTAGAACTCTTTAAGCTGAACAAGCTGCACAGATAGCATAGTGACCTCATTCCCCACTGGTCAAGCTCTTGCAAACTGGAATTCGTCCACGCTGATCCGCACTAGTCATTTTCTTGTATTGAGACGCATCTGCGATTCTCTTCAGACAGATTATTCATTCTTACTTCCACAGCCTCAGCTGTTGCCTCGAAAGTGGTAGGCAACATGCACAAGGATGAAGGTAGAACAATCCTTCCGAAACCCCCATGACCAGCGAAAATCTGACCTTGCACCGGGGATGTACCTAATTGAGCGTTGGGTGCTCGTGGGTGACAGCACTTCCCTAACGCCGCCTCCGGGACCAGACCACCATCACATTGTGTATTGTATGCCCTGGGGGGAACCGTTGACAGAATAGATTTGGGTCAGTCTGGACACGTCGGGTGACTCCCTGTAATCCCTGGGCCCTTAATGACCAAAGGTACTAGATGAAAACTCTCCGCTAGAGTCAGACCCAATCCCTACACCTTCTAATGAGAGCATAGCCTCTACCTACGGCGAAGATGGTGTTGTTCATCACAGGTGTATGGGCCTTTCGGGCGTCCCACTCTCCCAAATGTATGTCAGGTCACGAAAATTTGTTTCTGGGGCAGTTCGGTTCATTTTCCTCTTCAGGTTTTGCAAGTGGCAAGGGTGGATGTCGCGGGGCAAACTCTTCCGCAATCTTTTACATCCCGACGTTTTGAGTGACCCAGGAGATTCCGACGGGGTAGGCGAAGCGTAAATCTTTCAAATTTTGAAGAGCTCCATTGACAACTGCCATGGGGTGTAGGCTCAAAGACCGCTTTCATGAGTTGATCTCCTCTTGGTCACTGGACTCTCAAGCATGGCCGCCAAGCGAACCTGCCATAGGTTCTGAGAAACATCAATAAAACGAGCTTCCGATCCCCTCCTCAACTTCAATCCCAGTCCCTCAGCATCCACCAATCGCAATACATCTCCCCAACAGTCTCTCATTTTAACCCGGAAAAACTTCAAACTTGCAAAGATGCTGTCCACTCTCTATGTCGCTGTTTGCTTTTTGGCTGCCAGTACGTTTTCCAACTTTTTCTCCGAAGCCTGTCGCCGTCTTGCGAAACTAACTGAGCGTGTCGCTTGTTCCTTCCTTGCTTTCAGCTGCCATGGCTTCCCCCATGCAGTGAGTAACTCTTGCAGTTGGGCTTGCTTCTGCTTGTGCTGACTTGAGGATCTTTCCCAACAGACACAACCCCCGAGCTTTTGCAAGCAGTTACGACCAGCAAGCCGCCCAAGCAAACAACAACCAATTCTACCAAGCCACGTCAAGCCCCTGGGGAAACAGCATCAACAGCGGTGACAGCTCCAGCTCCAGCTCAACCCGAAACTCCGGATCTACTTTCAACAGCGGCCTGGGTTTCAACAATGGTGGATTCGCCCAACCCGGCTTCAACAACGGCTTCATCCCCAACGGCGCCAATGGGCCCTTTGGCAGGAAGTAGAACCCCACTCCTGTTATTCTTTTGTCTCCTAGATCTCTGCGTCGTCCTTTTCCCCCGCGTCACATAAGCATGTATTTCGACGTCTGTATCTGTTCTTCCCACATCTCTCGCACAATGTTCGACTGTCTTTGTTTGTTTACCTGGATAGATAGATTACCAACACAAACAATTCCGTGCAACTCTCCTTCATGACCGTGGCCTTTGCCTCTCTCGCTCTTGAGGACGATGTTTACAACTTGGAGTTGTCAAAGATATCTTCGGTGTCTGTTGAGTTACATCGACCTATCACAGGAGTGGCAAGAAGGCCGAGTGAGGAGGGAACAACTACGGCGCATTAAGTTTTCTTTATCATCTAATTAGGTTTCTAAATACTTGTGTATTAAATGATCTTGCTACACCTTGTTTTTCCTTCTTCTTCACTCATCTTTTCTACCTCATCATCCGCATCACCCTCAGGTGCTAGTCCCATCATTTGGACCAACCCTCATTGCCACCATACTGCCATTTCATAGGTGCTTGTCTCTTCTTTTCGCTACTAACTTAGTCCCATCATTTGGACCGACGCTCACTGCCATCATTCTGGCATTTCACAGTGTCCAGCAGCAGCTCTCCACTATCTGTCTTCCTGTCCCATCAAAAATTTTCCCCAAGGACCAGCCACTTGCTCATGACCTTGCACTTGTTACATCTGATTTCCGTCAGTCCGTTTGTGGGAGCCCAACCCAGAACACCCGCCCGTCAGTCAAATTCTCTGCTTAGGACTCCCACCAAGTTGACATCCTTTTGGGAGAGTTTGCACTGAAGAATGGGACGTTAAAAACCGCAAATTTCTTACTCATTATCTCTAAAAGGGAGGAAAGAAAACTCACCAGGTTTTATTAAGAAAATAAGTCTAGGGTAAAAGAATAGCAAATAACTAGAATGATATATCTTGATTAGACCATGTTCTGAGAAAGATGATAAAACTGAAATACAAGTGTGTTGATTACTATTGTTGTTACCTAGAAGCAGTCCAAGGTCTATGTAGCCCTGTCTGATAGTTTCTGGTATGTTTAGTAATATTTAGGCTGATTTTGATTGTTTGATACGGCTCATCTGTATAGAAAATTGTGATGAAAAGAGATAAGAATGACAATGAGAAAGAGAAATGAGTTGGAAATTAATAAGAGACAATTAGCTTTTGGTCCTTGTGTTGCATTAAGCTAGGACATCCCTACTTGTATCTTGTTGTTAAAGACTGAGGTTTACTGATTTAGCAGTTGACATGTACTGACATTGACACTGTTTCTTTTATGTTAAACATAATCTAGTTAGCAAGTTGCTGCTTATTAGTCTGGTTATCTAGGGAACCCAATTAGGTTATGCTAACATATTAGCTCGTGTTTAATGCTTCTGTACAGGTCAATGGCTTCTGCATCTGCATGATGATTGAATCATGTTTATTCCTGCTTGAGCTACAACTTCTTAGATCTCTTCTAGCTTACCGTTTGTTATGCTAGTCAAGATTCTTTCTAAGAGTGAGCTTAAGGTTCTTGGGCAAAGTTGTTTGGCTAGTGTGCTTGTCTTGGTTGGTTCCTAAGTTTTCTGAAGTCAACCAATATCCTGGATAAGTTACATCTGGTATACTCTGGGTTAGGGTTTGGACTAGACTGCAGAAGGGCTTAACTTTCCTTGCAGCTGGGTCTAACCCCAACAGCCTCCTTGGAGGTTCTAGCTGCAATTATGATAGACCTTTAATCTTACATAGGTAAGTAGATATGGATATGCAATGAGATGATAAGAATAGTATAAATAAAATCAAGTCACATCCACAACTTGTTCATAAGGAAAATGATGAAAGGAGACAAGATCAAACATATGAAAGAGATCTGGAGGCAATGAGAATGGGAAAGAAGGCACAGAGGAGGCAATCAACAAAATGGTTTACAAGGTAGAGGGGGAGGGGGAGGTACAGGGGGTGGATGCAGAGAAAGGCTTGGATGTTCAGCAACCTTGTCATGCCTATTTCTCAAATGATTACTGGAGAGAATATCAGAGTAATTGGAGTGACCAGATGAGGAGGAAGAAGAATCTGGGACGGGTCTGGAGACCAGAGGTTTGGGGAAGGGGTCCAAGAAAGAGGGCTCAGGTCTACGCAAGCTGCTGTCTTGTCCCAACTTGCCCACCAACAATCTGATCTCTTCTGCTCCACCTCCTGTTTGTCAATTAGTATTCCTGAATCCGGGTCAGTAAGAGTATTGTCAATGTGTATGCATAATGATCTATGCAGAATCCAATTGAAAGTATAAGTTCAACCTGTTTAAGCTCCCCTTGGCTCAAATCCCCAGCCTTTTCAAGTGTTTTGAAACTACTGTGCACCATCCCCAAATTCCCTTAATTCACTTTCTAGCACCCTAATTTCCATTTCTAATCTGTGCTGTTTCTCTTGATATACATAGATGATTCAGGAGGAGTACAGTTTTAACTCAATTGGAGGTGCATATAAAATCATATTTCCCCTCATTCTATTATCCAATTTCACTCTTCATATTCAACTCTTTTTGATCTTATTAATTATTATTCTATTTCTTCAGACTTGTTTGTTATCATCCTTCAATCCTTCTGCATAAGAATCTTCCATCATTGCTCTTCTTTGAGCCCTAACAAGGATTAGAATATAAGGTGGTAAATAACTTCTCATTCTCTGTATTCTCCTGTTTATTTATCTTATTCTTATATTCTTATATTATTCATCTGTTATCATTCTTCCTAATTTTTCTATACAATTATTACTACCATCAGCTGTTATGATAGTTCTGCAATAAACTTATTGATCTCAAATTCCTGCACTGTTTCCCCTTCTGACATTAAAAACCAGCCGGTTCTTGGCTTGCCCCTGATTATCTTCCTTCTAGTCCAGGATTTTCTCAATCAGCAGCCTTGCCAGCCAGCACAAAACATCCCAACAAAATACTTCTGCTAAATTTTACTTTCCCTCCTCCTGCTCCAATATCCAGATGGAAAACCAAACCAGCCATCAGGTTCTAGCCTGGAAATACCGCTTTTGGTTCAAAAAACAATACTTACAAAATCACTTTGCAATTTATATTCTGAGCCAATTTAGGGGAAAATTTGAGAATTATTTCAAATGTAGAATCAAATCAGGTCACATAGAATTTTTTCTGCCTTGTCATTGCCATGGAAAGATTAGTGGAAGTGAAGGGCCTTTATTGAAAGAATAATTGATTTGAGAGGAATAAATTTTTGATTAAATTTATATTCCTCATATTCAAGTATTGTTAGAGAGAAGGCTGTGTGATCTTGATTCACAAGAAACCCCACAGAAAAATATTAATAATCATGGTTATTGATCTTTGAGATAATTATGATTGATCTTGGATATGTTCAATTGCCTGTTGGTCTACCATATTTTGTATACCAATTGGAGCCATGAGCACTACACAGGCCCTGGAAGCCACAAGAATTCATTTGTTCAAGGCAGCACTCTAGTATTTCTTGGAAGAGCTGAGTGTCAGAAATAAATAGAACAAAGTTTTTCCTAAACTGACCTGAAGGCCATCAATTGTTATCCCAAGTGCTTCATATAACCAAAGACATACTTGATAGTATTACAATTGATATGTAACAGATTTAATTCCTGGATAAACCATAATAATAGAGGGCATCAAATATCTCCAGATCCACAATTATTTAACTGAATGTTTTTCAAAATCCCACAATTTTTAAAACATACTTGTTTTTCATCAAAGACCTTGGGGAAGCCAATTTTTGGATAATTGACTGGTTCAAAAAGTGAATTTTACACATTTGATACCCCCTAATAAAACCAAACCTTATACTGTTTGAAACCTATGTAATATTCACCTTACTCCATAGAGAGGTATGGAAAAACCATCTGGGTAGATAAATAAATCACATCACACCAGGAAAAAACAATGAACACTTTTCTACAAGTGACATCAGAAAGTATAAAGGCCCCTTTGTAATTTGAAATATCACTTGTGGCCAAGTGATCATTGTTTTTTCCTGGTGTCATATACTTACATTTTTCCAGTACCTGTAATGCATCAATGAAATGTTTCTGTAAGAAAAATGTTACTCCTTCATCATGGCCAATCCTCAAAAACCATTTCCCCAAAACACTCAAAAGCAAATGATCTATTGAGTGGCCACATATTGCTAAAAGCCACATGGTAGTTTAAAAAGAAGTTTGAGAGTTAAGAATTGAATTTCACAGGCTGTAACAGTAACCAGACATGTAGTATAGACTGAGTACTCTGTACCAAAGGGGAAAAATCAAAATTTAACCACACACCTTGCCACCTTTTTTGTTTTTCCCAGATTTCCAATTTGCATTAAATAATTCACATTTTTATTTTTTTTCCTTCAAAATAAATTGAGTAACCTCCTGGCTAGTAGCCCTGTCTATACTTCCTCTACATTTTTCTTTGAACAAAGGAAGAAAATATTTCCCTCTCAACCTATATTTTAGGTTGTAAGTTCTCTGTTGACTGATAAATCCCTTTTTGCAAAATTCTGAGCTTTGATTCACATACTACTCCCACATCAGATTTATAAGGTCACCCCAGAAACCAAGGCTCACTTTGAGGTGAAATTCCAGAGAAAGAGGGTTCAAGAGAAGGGTAATCACTTTCAACATCTTTTCCCTGCCGGTGAGGAGGTCAATGGAGTATATAATACAATTCACTGGTTAGGGTGGTGTGCTGAAAATGGGTTATCCTTGGTGGTCTAAGTTGGTGGTTCTTTGTGTCTGAAGGATGTGTATCCTGCATATACCAACTTCGATTTTTTTAAATTGTTGATCATGCAATCTGGTTCAAGTTATTGTATGGCATTCTTTCACTTTCTCAGTAGATTGTGGCATGCAACTCACTCATGGAAAGTCTATGAAGAAGCAGAGGAATTACAAACTTTTTCCAGTGAGGAATAAGGGTTAAACTTTACAAGGAATCAAAATATGAATTCCAAATAAGTTTAGAACTTGAGGATATAAATAGATCAGACAGCTGTGAAATCTAATAATAGGAGAAAATAAGGTATACTTTAGGTTATCTGGACTGACTAAAAACATGGAGGGAAGGCTAAACTATGTACCAATTCACTTGGAGGCTTTCTGTGGGTGGTAATTTCTAGAGAACAAGATGAAACACTTCAAAACCCACATCCAAAGTGAAGACCAGGACTTGCTGCACCAGGAAAAATAAGTTGTCACCTGACGTCTGGTGACATCAAGAAACAATGGCTGTAGCCTGTTTCTAGCTCTGATTCCCCTCCGACTGGGCTACAATGGCCCCTTTGTGCCCTACAAGGGGCTGTAAATGAGGCCAACATTGCTACTAATGGGCAGCTCATTGAACCTAGGCTGATGTCACCTGTAGTCTAGTGACAATTCATTTTTCCTGGTGCTGGTGGGCAGACAATTCAAGGAATAATAAGTAAGAGAGTAGAGAAATTTCATGACTGGATTTGGAAGCTGAAACAGACACTCTGAAAAAGGTGTGTATATGTGGGTGGGAATATGATGTACTAAAAGAAGGGCAGAAAGGGAATGGGGTTAAATCCAATAGGACTGGATGATCTAACTATTAGAAAAGTCTGGGGAAAGAATGTGGGAAGGGAGAAGAGGAGGAAAAAAATGATGAAGGCAGAAATATGAAGGGAATGGAAGGAATAGAAGAAGGTGTTGTTATTGAGGAACAAATTATTTTTTATGTGATATCCTTGTTTTTTGTAGGTAATTTGGTTCTTTTTTTTGACCAGGATTTTCTTATCACACCACTAGCCATGATTAATAGTAAGATTATGTTGGGAATTGAGATTGTGAAGGGTTTGAGGATAATGGTGTGAAACAGAGCCCAATTCAGTCAATTCTAGGGCTTCATGTCTCTCTGAAACCAACTGTGGTTGATAGATGTTGTGATTTTTGTTTCTTGAGGATTAGCCAGACATTCTCAGTAGGATAGTGAGAGAGATTGATCTGGTCACACTGCCCGCATAATTGCCTACTCAAAGGGTATTCCAGTGGAATCAAATCAACCAAGTTTAACTTGGTTGAGTGCATCCCAGTTAAACTGGCATAACCTCAACCAAGATAATGATGCTGTCAGTGGGTCAGTCAATCTTCTTGATTTTGAGACCATTCAAGAATTTTTTGGCTGGCAAGGGACTTATCAATTGGGAGTGTTTGCCTCCATCAGATTGGGTTCAGGGTCTAGGTTGACTTCCTTAAGGACAAGGATTAGGGCCTTAATCTTCCTGATTAAAGTTTTGGCAGTACAACTTCCAGGGGGGTTAGCAGTGAGAGGGTCCCTGGTTGTTCTGGACAAAGACCTCCCTCCCCACACCATTTCTGAAGCTCTGCAGCTCTTGAACTTTGGGGCACAAGGTTTTTTGAATCATATTCTTCCCTTCTATATTTCATTGATTAAATCTTCTCCTTTCTATATTTCCTTGAAAGATAAATGCTAATCCTACTCATTGGTTCCCAGATGTCTGAAGAAAACACAATGCAATTGGAGGATGTTGAGATTGCAGCCAAAGAGGAGGAACTCCGTGATCTGGCCGAGAAGATTCAAGAAAAGCACACAATTATTGGCTGGAAGAAGATGGTCCGTGGTGCAAAAGACAAAGTCGATCAAAACCAAACCCATGTAAACAATTGTTTAACTCACAAACAGCGCAAGCCTCATACAATCATCAGCCCAGAGCTTCGAGAACTCGTTCGGACTAATGTCTTGATAAAAGGAAAGCAGCTCAAAGAAACGGCTGAGACTTTCAATTTCTCTTATTGACAGGCTCAGCGTATCATCAAAGAAGATCCAAATTGAACGAAGATCAACAAAAAACGTCCCGGTAAAATCACTGATGAGATCAAAACCAAGCTCCTCTACCAGATTGACACCAAATCAACCACTACCCTTTCCGAAATGGCAGAATTCATCAAATCTCAGTTTGATGTTTCAATTTTGACTCAGTCTATCAGCAAGCTCCTTCACAACATGGATATAACTTGGAAGCGGGTCACCAATATACCAGCTTCGTGGAACAAGCCAAAGCTTCTTGAGCAGCGAGCAAACTATGTAAACCGTCGAGGACTCAATCTTGAACGACAGGTTGTTTTTGTTGACGGGGCAGGATTTGATCTTCACTCTGGAAGAGCAGCTGGCTATGCTCCATCAGGTCTGTTCTTTCACTTTCCAACTTTTTTTACCCTTCTAATAATGTTCCTTGTTTGTTTGCAGGCAAGCCTGCTGTCCTGAGCCTTGTTCCAAAGGTCAAACAGGTCACTCTCATCGGGGGCCTGTCTGAATCTGGATTCGTTTATCACAAACTACGCAATGCAGATGGCCGAATGCAGAAAGGTGTTGGGGCAGACAACTTTTGCCTTTTTCTTGGTAGCCTTGGTACACAAATGGAAAATGGTGGCGTTATAATTATGGATAACGCTCCTATTCATGCAGGTGATTGATTCAAGGAGGTTTGCAACACCCTCAAACAATCCAGATCAATCAACGTTGAATTTCTGCCTCCACGTTCACCCTTCCTCAATCCGATTGAATACTCCTTCCATTCAATCAAGTCTTTTGTTTGATCGAAGGAGCCAAATAACCGTGGCAAGCTTGTTCCTGTCATCAAAGAAGCAATCAACGAATCAATTACACCTGAAAAATCAAAACATTTTTTTAATCATTGCAAAAAAATTTATTGTTCCTGCCTTGAGATGCTTCCCATCACAGTTCCTCTCTTGGCAGAACCTTAATTTGTTTTCTCTCATTGCACTAATTTGTTTTCTCTCATCACACCGTTTTTTTCATTCAAAAATTACTATCTTTTCTTTTCACAAATTCAATCAATGTTATGTACAAGTTGTTATGTTGATAAATAGTTAACAAAATCAGAATAAATAAAGTATGAATGTTTTTCTGCTGCTCATGAGTAATGAGGTGGAGTGCATTGATTTTGGCGGGTATGGCCGTCTGAGATTGCAACCGGACAAGCAACGGTTGCAAGCTACCCCCCCTTGGTTTCAGGACAGCCAAGCGGAGGCTGACTAACAGCCATTCGCTGTTGACCTTCGGCCAAGCTTGGTTGATGGCTGGCCATGCGCGGGCGATGAAAACCCCCTTTGTCTGGGCCAACGGCCCAAACGAGCGCGAAACACCATATCCTAGCTTCACATGAGATGTCACCCATTTTTACCTCACGCCCAAAAGTTTATCTCAGTCAACTGTAAGCTGTGCTCATTTATCATGAGCACTGTTTGCATCGGGCTGTCATCAGTGAAATTCAATAAGCAGAAAATTTAATCACCAGTCAGCAATCGGATCTGACCCTCATCAGTAAACGACACCATTTGGGGCTCTCCTACAGAGTCCTACAGTAAGGATAATGTGACCGTGTACCGCTTTTTGTACAGGCTTTTAGACCCAAATTAACCCATGGCGCAGGAAAATTAAATAGCTCCAAGAGCCAAAAAGCAACTTAAAAAGCTTGGCATGAGGAGGATTGATTATCATTGATTGAATAGTTCGTAACATAGAAATCATTACGGCAAAAACTATGTACAAGTGGTGAGGAGTGTTGAGATACGTGTATTATGAAACCCGTGGACATACATACAGCTAACAATTTTGATTTTAACTACACATACTCGTAATTATTGATTCTGGGAGGGTTTTCTATATTTTTTATATACCTGTCCTACTGAGAAAAGTTTCTAACTAAAGTCAATCAAATAGTAAGAAAAATCCTAGAGCAAAAGAGTACGACGATCCATGACGATGAACAGGAGTGCAAGTCATCCTTGAGTCTTACTTTCGTCATGAGCAGATATCAACATCAGACCGGTAGAATGGATTCATTGGGACTGGGCCGGTCCTGCATTAGGATTTCCTTTGCAAGCGACTATCTTGACCCTCTTGACTGGCCCAACTGAATCCCCACCCTCTAGTTTGAATGTTGAATCATGTAATAAAAATGTCCATACCTATAGATTTGGTTTGTATATCATCAAGAGTGCGATCGATCAACGTTCTATTCCTTTCTCGCTAAGTTTTTTTCTTTTTCTTCTTATTTATTTTGATAAGAGTGGGTCGTACCTCATCGCATAATCTATAGGTAGATAGATGTCCCTTTACAGTACATTTGGAACGTAGTTGAGTCGAGAGAACCTGAGAAGCAGATTTATCGAACTAAAGATATAGGGTAGGAAGTGCATCAGATCATGACGACTAATTGTTCTGGGGATTGAGTCTAGGAGGATGGAAAAGATGATTTGCGGACCTGCTTGAGCACCGTCAAGGCTAGTTGAGGGTTAATGTGACCACTTTGGATGAGTTCGTCCAGTGCGTCGGTTAGAGCGAGTCCGAGACTGAGCAGGTGGTGATCGATGAGGGTGTCACAGGTCAATCAGATCAGCTTAAAAAACCATCTCTCTCAAGACCGAAGGCGTTGAGGAGAGAGCCTTAGAGAGCCTCACCTCGATCGACGGTAGAGTTCAAAGTAGGGCGCCGAATTGATACCAGTGTTCGAGGCCATGTAAGTCGATTGAGAGATGGTTCACAGAGGTGGGCTTCAGTCCGATCACGAGCTTTTCCCTTTGGTTGGCTCGAGATGGAATCGAAGTTGCCTTTGGAAGGCCGCCCGCCATTTAGAGGTGGGGCTAATGCAGTTTACGTACCACGCTCAGTATAAATACCCTACTTTCAGCCACTTCGCCATGGTCATTTGGCCGAGTTGGTCTAAGGCGGCGGTCTTAAGATCCTCTAGCGCGAGCTGCGTGGGTTCGAATCCCACAGTGACCAAATCTTTTGCATCTTCGCAAACCCTAATTTAATGGAGAGGACAAGGTTTTTCACAAACCAGATTTTACCGAATTGAGTTAGTTCTTTGGTGGAATCAAAAGAGCCCATCTCCACATTGTCCGTATCAAAAAACGTTGGACATGTGGATGCCTCTTATATAGAATGTGGTTTAATCATGAATAAATTTGAACAGCTATAAGTAATTGGTGTTTGAATAAGATTTTCTATTCTATTCCGAACAAAGAAAAATCGAGATCAAGATAGATGATACATCATCTATTGACATCAATAGAATAATTGATTGTCTTGTCTGCTATGAGTTTTAAACTAATCAAGCTCCAAGTCAAATCTGGAAGAATACTTAAGTATTGATGTTAGTCTTGTGTGTATTTGGAAATGTTGACAAAGAATGAATAACCCTGTCTCTCTCTCTCTTTTTCTACACACAAGATTGAATAACCCAGTAGACACAAACTCGCAGAGGGTTGGCTTTCTTATTATGATATTTATGTGTTATCCATTTTCTTTAGAGGTTTGGCCAGTTTGATAAAGGTGTACATATCTTTACATCAAGCTTTAAAGACCTTCAAGATTTTTCGTGTCATGAAAAAAAAAGGACTGATGGCTAGGTTATCTGGATCTCGATCTGAGATTGCAAGAGTCAGACAAATTGTGTTGAGCAGAAAGCTGCTGTAGGAGACAATCGAGTTCAGCTCCTCTTCAGCTAATCTGTGGATCGCTCGCACTTGTATCATGGGATGTATTTATGCCCTCGGGAATAGACACGTCCAATGTATTCTATGGGGAAAACCAATCAAGTCGATATCTTGTTTACCTTGGGTTTGGATGTGATATGTGTTGATGTGGGTACACGGTTTATTATTTGTTTATTTATTTATCTTTTGGTTAACATTTCCCCTTTAGTCAATACGTAAATAGATAAAGGGTCAAATGAGTTAAATTTCATTCAAAGAATCGATTCCAGATTGAGTTCGGTCTGAAATTCTCCGATGGTCAAGTCATCAAGAGTTGATTTTTGGTATTTATGTAGCTGATAGTAATGAGTATCAAGGTAGATAAACATGGATAGCCGACTTGGGGGAAAGTGGGCAGGATATCTAGAAGGGTGTATGATGGTAAGGTATTAGACGAGAATCGGTTGCAGATGATTTGGTCGCTGCTGCTCTGCTCCTTCCGATTTCCGATCGTTGTCGTCATCAACTTGCCCCTTGGGTTGGGTGAGAGAGCGCATACACATTACGCTGTAACAGTCACCCCAAAGCATTCCTGGCCGTCAACCGGTGTGTTTGTTTGCTGCTGTGTGTCCTCTTCAACCCCAAATCGCCAGAGTTGGTGACATCCCCGTGTAAGCTGTCAGTACAGAGCTGTGAAAGGCTGTTACCCTCTTCGCTCCAACCGCCCTCGATCAAATCCTTTCAACCCTGTTGACCGTCTCCCCAAATTGACTTCTTCCCCCCTTCTTCACCTTCTTTCCACTTGAGTCTTCACCACCACCACCAATCCCAAACAAACCAACCAATCTCAGATTTATAGTTCCTTATAGAAAGCCATTGATTCGTTTACGAGAGACTGGCCCATTGGACAGAATAGGGATAAAGAGAGCTCAGGAGAACCTCCCCTCCTCTTCCCCTTCCCCAGCTGTAAGGTATCTACATCCACATAAATACATACATACATACATAATCACAGCCATCCAAAAACTTACCTTCCAAACGCTTTCTCTCTTCCATCTTCCCTGACCCGGTGACCAGGCCTGCGTCACTTGACTCTGTTACAATCCCCCCACCCCTAGTATCATATTTTGAGCGCAAAGCTACGCAAGCTGCTTTGGTTTCAAACTCGCCCGTCAAGCTAGGAAGAAGACGACATGTCTAAAGCCACTCCTTCCACTGCCGCCTCCGCCCCATATCTTCGCCAGCGCCAACGCAAGAATCTACCTGATTATGACCCCGATTCCGATCTCAGCGAGTCAGAGGGCTTGGGTGGCCTCAGACCACAGTCTGGTAATACCTGGGAAGATGATGAGGAAACTGCGGTTGATGATGACAGTAAGTTTAAATTGAATTGGGTTTGGTTTCGTCTGTATATCTTTATATGGTTTATTTTGTTTTCGACGTATTTACACTATCCATTTTGGTCCGGCTCTCTAGGCTACGTTCAACGCACCTTGCGCAAAGACAAGCCACTTCCTCCCATCACCTGGCGAAACTTCTATCGAGAGATCAACGTCATCTCCACCTTGGCCTTGACCATCGTCCCTATCTTGGCCATCTACGGTGCAGTCACCACGCCCCTTTATCGTTCAACCTTGGCCTGGTCTATCATCTACTACTACTTCACCGGTCTCGGTATCACTGCCGGCTACCATCGTCTGTGGGCCCATCGATCCTATAATGCCTCCCTTCCACTTCAGTACTTCCTCGCTCTCGGCGGCTCAGGCGCCGTCGAGGGTAGCATTCGATGGTGGGCCCGCGGTCATCGAGCCCACCATCGTTACACTGACACCGATCTAGACCCCTACTCGGCTCATAAAGGACTTTTATGGAGTCATATAGGCTGGATGATCGTCAAGCCTCGAAGGAAGCCTGGCGTGGCCGATATCTCCGATCTGTCTCGCAACCAAGTCATCCGATGGCAACATCGTTGGTATCTTCCTTTGATCCTCACCATGGGTTTTATCTTTCCTACCTTTGTTGCTGGTCTTGGTTGGGGTGATTGGAGAGGCGGTTTTTTCTACGCGGGTGCCGCTCGGTTGTTGTTCGTTCATCACTCAACGTTCTGTGTCAACTCGCTGGCTCACTGGCTCGGAGAGGCCCCCTTTGACGATAAGCACACCCCGAGGGATCACATCATCACTGCATTCGTCACGATCGGTGAAGGGTACCACAACTTGTAAGAACTCTTTTCATTAGCACCTGGACAGCAAATGAATGACTGATTAATCCGTCTGCCTTGCGAAACATAAGCCACCATGAATTCCCACAAGACTTCCGAAACGCTATCCGTTGGTACCAATATGACCCAACCAAATGGTTCATCAGCCTGGCCGCCTTCTTCGGACTTGCCTCTGAACTGAAAACGTTCCCGGATAATGAGGTTCGCAAGGGCCAATACAGTATGAAGCTCAAAGAGCTCCAACAGGATTTCCGAGACGTCAAATGGCCTAAATCGTCCAACGACCTCCCGATCCTCTCTTGGGAACAGTTTGTCGAAGAGGCTGACAAGAAGAATGGACGAGCACGAGATTTGATTGTTGTGGGAGGTTTCATACATGATGTCACCGAATTCATCGAGGAACATCCTGGAGGTCGAGCACTCATCAAAACCCGGCTTGGTAAAGATGCCACCACGGCCTTCCATGGTGGTGTTTATGGTAAGTTGTTTTCGATCCATTCAGCCGTTTCACTCAAAGATTCTGTATCGGCCACTGATTGTTTTTTGTTTTTTTTAGATCACTCCAACGCTGCACACAACTTGTTAGCTATGCTTCGAGTGGGTGTGATCGAGGGTGGCTACGAGGTCGAACATCTCAAGAAAAAAGTCGGCGTGTTCCGTAAGGAGCAACAGATTCCTATCTGCGGCCCTAAGAGTCTAGGAACTATTCCTACACCTGAAAGTCCAGCGCTTGACGTCAAGCCCATCTATACTTGAATTACCTTTTGAATTTTGCGCATCGTTCGATCTCAAATCAGTTGCTCGTATTTATTATACTGTCTTATTACTGATTTTTTTCATTTCTTCTCTATTTCTTGCTAGATATATATAACTAGAAAAATACACTAAAAAAATATCTACAACTTTATGTTCTTTAAAAAAATTACTAAATCAATCTCTCCAAAGTAGTCCGGTAGTATCAATTTTTTTTTTTTTTTAAAAAAAAAAAAACTACAACAACAACAAAACTCAACTGTATAATTGAGAAACTTACTTACTTAAATCAATTGTCAAGAATATTCAGGTCGACTGAATTTATCGTTTGGAATATTACTGTCATTCTTTTTGATCAAATCAAATCAAATCAAACAAAACAAAACCATATCAATCAACAATCACTCTATAGCTTGACACACACACAAGTCCGATTATCTCATCTTTGGGGTTGGAAGAGTGAGAATATCTTCTTGATTTTGATGGGTGGCGCAAAAGAAAACAAAAAAAAATGTGTCGATCAACATCTAAAAATCTACAAAACATTCTGTTTCTTTATCTCGTCATTGATTTGTGTAAATAGTAGTCACCCTTACTTTTTTGTAACACCAAGTGTCAATCTGACCAGGAGAAATACGGCACTCTGGTCAACAGCTGTGACATGTTCGGTTTCGGTCTCCCTAAACTCGGTGAAGAGAGAGAGAGAAGGGAGACTATATATGTAGATGTTATGGGGCGCAGTATATGTCTAAAGTGAGATGATTTTAAAGTTATATGTTTCTACTATGTATTGTGTTTTTACAAATGATTGGACTTTTGGAAGATTTTTGGAGCACAAGGTTATGGGATTAAGGCCACAGCCACAGGTTACTACTGCCACACACAACTGAAACACCACACCACATATCATTAAGTGTCTCTCTTAGGGATCTAAAATCCCTCACACAACCAAATCAATTTACTTCTTCTTTTTTTCTTCTTCTTTACTTATAACCTCCTTGTCACTAACTACAAGGATTGTTATTATTAAGAGCCTTTTTTAGTTAGTTACCCTTTTTTATTACAGTACATGTGTTACATTCATTACTACACACACTCACAGTATTGCATTATATACATTGATCAATTACACTTGAACTACTACACCTATGTGTGGAGATAATTTAGGCTATATATAATATTGTGAGCTCCTGGTATACAAGCCCTATATCAACCTCCTACGGCCCTTTTCCATTCCCTTGCACCTGAGATATCCAGCCTGATGCTGCCTGAATCATCAGCTGGGTTGTGGATATCCCAGTTGAACTGGGGATTCAAAAATTGGTTGGCCTCTACTAAGATGATATACTCAGCCAGGGGAAAACCTTGGCATTCATATATCATTGGTTGAGGTCATATCATGGGTTGAGCTCATCCTATCTTATATTGGTTGGGTGCATCTTGGTGAGATGGGACAACTGTATTCAACCATGGTCATCTTGCTTGTAGTGTGAGAAAAATATGTCACTACTTTATCACAGCCACATTCCTTGGCCATGGAACATCCCACACATGAATAAACACTTGAATATTGTGTACAGTGCCTCATGAACAAATGAACTGGTTTTCAGTGCATAAACATTGTTTTACATCTGCTGGTTGTCACAACTGCTACAGAAAACAACTTAGTTTTGGTTGAGATTTCATGGTTTATGTCTTCTGTATTTCATCCATTTTCTCTCTTTTCTCTCTGTTGTCTATGCCTCAAACCTTTCTCCCATATTTTACACACATCTCTCATATGTTACACACATGTCACTTTGTATAGCAGTGAACTGAGGCAGCAGAGTTGCGGGAGGACTTTTGCTCATCCTTCCACAAACTCTTTCTTCAACATCTTACTGTGTTCTGCTGTCTCAGCTGTCTCAGTTCATTGCAACAGTTCTCCTCATACCAATTCCTTTTTATTTTTTTATTTTATTTGATATGGTCTGACCAGAGAAAATAGTAAGGTCAGAAAAGGAAAAAGGAAAAGAACTATTCAACATCAACAAATTCTTTTTGAAGCCTAGCAGATCATCTAACTTACCTGGGCAAAAAATTGATTTCCCTAGTTCAACATTGGGCTGGATCCAATCTCCCCAGTGTGTGCTTCATTGTTAACATGAAATGAACAATATGGATCAATCCTGGGACTTTTCAGCCTTGAAATTGAAAATAATGAGGTGGTAAAGCTTGTAATTCTCTGTGATGCCAAGGACTGATATCTTTCTAGCTACCAAAGGTGTAAGTCAAAACAAAAACCGTATATAATAAGAGGTTTTTGAGTGATTTTTATTTTTTTATATTAATATAAAGTTCATAATAGTTCTTTGTTAGGAGGGGCCTGAAGGCAGGGATGGTTTAGATCCCAATGGTGATAGCAGCCAAAACGGGCCACAGCTGCCAAAAGGACAAGACTTACTGTAGGTGTTAGGGGGAGGCAGAGGATAACTGGAATGCTGGAAGCAATTGAAAATATAGTCTGGAAGATGGCCAGAGATGGAGACAAGTGGAAGGAGGCTTTGAGTCTTGAGGACTGATTTACTGGGCAAGACACTAGTTGGTATAACTGGTGGAATTCTGGTTGTAGATATGATAATACTGGGGAATCAATACAGGGGGGAGAACAGGCCTCTAAAATGCCTTCATGGAGCCCTTATGCCAAGCCACAGAATGTAGTTTTTGACTAAGTGAATTCCAGCAGGAAGGAGTTAAGCTTAGTAGAAGTAAATGATGACATGTATCAAGTTTCTACATTTACAGGCTGTAAATAAATGGTAAAGCCTGTTGATACACATTATGCCTCAATTTGGGGCCTCTGTGGCCAATTTTTACACATTTCCACAGGTAGGTGAAAATATTTGATAAGAGAATGAAATGTTTGCACATAAATTACAAGCAGAAAAATTTAAGGGCTCAAATAAATGTGCACAAACTGTGGAGCCTGAAATTGCAAGCAACAGTGTGGCATCAGAACATAAAATATAAGTAGTGTGCAGGTTACTTAATTGAAAAAAAATGGTAGCTGTATAACCTTTTTGTTACAAACCCAAACAGTGCCAAAGCTCCAGAAATTATTCAATCTTACAGATTATATTTACCCCAAAATTTGTAGCAATTGAGTGGGATCAGAACATGAGATAAAAGGGGTTTGCAGCAGGCTAATAGTAAAAAGCTGTCCAATTAAAGTGCTTGTTGATGAAACAGGTAAATAAATTCTTCTTATTTGGGGGTATCAAATATGACCAAATCCACAATTAAAACCAGTGAATTAGGTTTTTCCACAAAATTTCACTTTTCTGAATTCTGAATCATTTTATATAGATATCCATGGTTTTTAAAAATGGTGGAGTTTGAAACCAGTTGATTAGATAACGATGGATTTGGTCATATTTTATACCCCCTATTTTCAAGAAAATATTTGATGTGGTATTTGGCAGTTTCAGAATTCCAAGTTTTAGAAATATTAGCGGAACTCTTTTTGTTTTCTTCACAAGAGGGGGTGTGTTCAACACTTGCTACCAGGGGGCTTGGACTGTTTACCATTCTTCAACAATGTTAAAGTGATTATAGAAATTCTTTTGAATATTCTTGAAGATGTGCCAAGAACAGAGGATACAAGGAGTTTTGGCAAAGAATTTGATCATAAAATTGATCAGGGCCTTCTTTTTGTTGATAATAAGAACAGAAGGAGTTTGGTGAGCCATATAAATAAGAAGTTTCTGTAAGGCCCAGGTATTACTGGATTATTTTTCAGAAGTGTGGAAATACATAGCAAAGGTGAAAGATTGATTGGAAGAATTGATGCCAAACTTTTGGAGGAGGGGAAAGTTGAACTTGTGTTTTTATAAGTGAAATAAAGGAGAAGATTGGTTGTGAAATTCTTTTTTGCAAGTTTGAGGGATTTTGGATGTGCAAAAAAGAAAGAATTCATGTGCCATTCTTCCCTGTCAATCAGATAGTAGAAGTATTCTTTCTAGATTTCATTTATGACAAGTTTGAATGGAATGCATCCTTCAAGCGTTTTCCTTCTCATTTGGTTTCAATAATCATAAATAGTGTTGAGAGTAGGGCCAGAAGAGGTTATGGAATCTTCCACTAGAGCAGAATTTATTTTCAAGGGGGGAACACTGGCTTCAGTCAATTGGCTGAAATTTTCTTCTTGGTAATTTGTCACTCATTGATGGATAGGGTTAATGTAGGGATCTTTGGAAGGAGGATGGTTGTGAAGGGGATTTCTGATACACATTTTGTGGCACCCATTCTTTTGTGTAAGTTGCCAAGATTTTGAAAAGACATCCTATCTTTTAGAATTCCCCAAGTATTCTCCCCAAGTATTCTTTCCCTTTCACATCAAAAGTTCCAGATCTGTCACATTAATAAGTGGCTCTGTCTTCTCCATTGTGGGTGGTGGCATGGGTTCTAACTATAGCATAACTGCAGTCCTTGGCTGACTTCTGGATGGCTTCTTTGAGTTAACCTTGAGTTTGATAGGTTAAACAAGGTGGTGGTGGGAGAGCATAGAGTTCAGGGGAGGGGGTGAGGCTTTCAGCCATATTTTTGATCAATATTGAAGAGATTTTGGGGATATAATGAACAAGTGTATGAAAATTTTGAGAGGATAGATGAAGGGGATTCAAAATAATGTTTTGTGTTGGATTTGGTGGATTTTTGGGTGAGGAATGGGGAATTGATGATGGCAAGAAGTTGGGGGAAAAAAGTGGAAGTGTTTTGGAAAAAAAAAATCCGAGTGGGAAGGTGAAGAAAGAGGTGGAAAAGAGATGATGTTTGGTGATTTTTTGGTGGGTTTTGCCATTGGTGGTGATTTGGGGCATTTATAAATGCATGCCCTTTTTATATGTATATGTATAGGTATCCATACATATACATATAGGAGTGGTGTGCAACCCACATGCCCTTCTATATGCTATGGAAATACCCATACCTATACAAATAGGGGTGTAAGCAAACCTGGATTCAGGTTTGTTTATATATCCCTGGCCCCTCTCCCTTCAATTGGAGGGATCTCCCCTGATTGAAGAGGCTGTAAGGCCTCTTTGACTGGAGGGAGGCTACCAGCCAGTCAGGCCCCAGCAGCCACTGTTGAGATTTCACCTTCAGAATTCCAGACTCAGAAGAGGGTGGCAATCTTTTTAAAAGGAGACAGATTAGACCAAGGAGAAAAGGGTAGAATTTCAAGGCTCTGACTTGATGATAAATTACTCCTGACAAGTTTTTGGGTTAAGTTGACCACCACAAGGTGTTCAACATGTAGTTGATCTAATAATCCATGGAATAAAGAAAATGACATTGTAATTGAACAAGTGAAATTAATGACCATTACACCTTTTTATTGGAGAGACATCAAATTTTATTGATGGAATAATTTGGGAGATAACACACTGTGATGGAAACAATAAATAGAAGGGGGGATGAGATAAGAGAGTCTGAGCGGAGATGGGAAGCTAGAATTCTGACAGCTACGACCATTGGTCCAAGCAACCTGTCCACCGGTTCCGTACAGGAATACAGGGAGCCTGTGGCTAAAGTTGGACTCACTGGGTTTTGAGAAACAGAATTCTACACGCAATAGAAGGACCATCCGCAGCAAGGGGCCCCAGAGACCACAGGGAGGGTCCAGAACTCGACCGAGCCGAGCTCAACCTTACTCAATTACCAATCACCGCCACGCCACCGGATCGGAACCAGGGAGACCAGGATCGATACACAGTTCCAAGATGGCCACTTCAACGGCCGATATCCTTAAAGCCAGTGGAGCCGAAGTACCATGGTAAGCAAATAGTACATGATAAAAAGAGAGAACAAGGATAAATCATACCTCAATTGACCTGGAGGGAGAAACAAAAAAAAGAGAATTAAATGAACGATGGTCGCGATTGTTGAAAGTTTTCCAGGGTTGAGAAGTACCGGCCGATCATCTTGGATGATATAACTGGGAATACGGAAACGATCGAACGTCTTAAAGTGATCGCTCGGGATGGGAATTGTCCTCACATCATCATTTCTGTCAGCATTCATTATTCAAATTTATCATCTTTTAAACCCCAATACGAGCATATCGTCTTAACAGAATTTTCTTTTTCTTTGCCTTCAGGGTGCTCCTGGGATAGGGAAGACGACCAGTATACTCTGCCTAGCTCATGCACTCCTCGGCGACGCGTACAAGGAGGGTGTATTGGAACTTAACGCGTCTGATGAGAGGTATGCAAGAAAAACGAAATCTCTTCTCCTCAAGCACAAAAGCCAACCAGCTTTCTGATCGGGGTGAATTCAGAGGAATCGATGTAGTGAGAAATAAGATCAAGACCTTTGCCAACACCAAGGTCACCCTTCCCGCCGGTCGACACAAGATCATCATTCTAGATGAAGCCGACTCGATGACTGCTGGAGCTCAACAAGCACTCCGAAGAACGATGGAGATTTACTCAAACACGACGCGGTTTGCGCTTGCATGTAACAACAGCAGTAAGATCATCGAGCCTATCCAGAGTCGATGTGCCATCCTGAGATATGGAAAACTGAAGGACCAAGAACTACTGAAACGATTAGTCGAAATCGCCAGTGCCGAGAACGTGAAATATGCAGAAGATGGCTTGGCGGCCTTGATATTCACCTCAGAAGGAGACATGCGTCAGGCAATCAACAACCTTCAATCGACCGTCTCCGGTTTCGGATTCGTCTCAGCCGAGTCTGTCTTCAAAGTCTGTGACCAACCTCATCCAGTAGTCATCCAAAAACTCTTATCATCCTGCGAAAAAGCCGACTTGAGTGATGCCTTGGATCAACTTGAGCTCCTTTGGGAACAGGGTTACAGCGCTTTGGATATCGTTGGCACCTTGCTAAAAGTTGTCAAGGGTATGGATCGTATGTCTGAATTCTTGAAACTTGAATTTATCAAGGTATTTTGTTTCCCCTCAGTCCGAACCATCAGACTTAGTGTTGACTTGATAGTTTCATGAATACGAATATTTATCAAACCAGGAAATAGGTTTTACTCATATGCGCATTCTCGAAGGTGTCAGCACACTCGTCCAAGTTGAGTCATTCTCCAAATTTACATTTTCTCTCTCTTCTTCCGAAACATACTGAAGAATTGTTGGTTTAGTTGGGAGGATTGTTATCCAGATTATGTAAACTCAAGATGGATCCTAAAAAATTCAAGATTTGAATGTATTTAGATAACAGTGTCTTCTTTTTTGCGGTGGGAAATGAAAGCAGTGTGTTCTAATATTATCTTAAATTAAAGTTCCATTCCAGTCCCCACACCATGGATACTTCTATGTACCTCAATGAGTACGGAATTCAGCCCGAAGGACTCCAGAATGTTCTCCCAACAAATAACGGCTACCCTTCTGCCTGCGACTGGATAGGATTTCTTGAATGAACCAAAATACGAAAAAAAAAAAGATGCGACGTCGAATAAAATGTCAGGAAAGATGCCAGATGATGAATTGAAACACTCCATAGCACTGCCTACTTCGGCCCCTTAAGTCCATTTGATACCTGTGGAAATCAAACAAGTCAGGGAAAAAGCCAAACGACTCACGGAGGTATAATCAATTTTGATTTGCCGGCCACTTTTTTTATTCAAAGAATCATCTATCAAGATGAGAGACATGATAGCCTCCGTCAGCCTGGTGTGTAACTAACCAAGTGAAGACATGTTGTTACTAAGTAGGTTGATGATTTGAATGTTACAAGCAGTGATGCTTGAGGGTTAAAAGTCCTTTAACCCATTGAATAATCACTCAATTGGTTTGTCTTTTAGCGAGAGGGTTGCTTAAAAGTGCATCCAAATAAATACTGAAGTATGAATAAGTATTTAAGAAGTAGTGCAACTCAGGTTTGTGTTGTTACTTGCAGAAGATAAAAGGATACAACCACAGAATATGCTATAATAGTATTAGATGATAGTATGTCCAGGATTGGGGTATTGAGTTTAATTAACCAAAAGTTAAGAAGTGTGGATGGACAAGTGGGTCTCCTTGACAAGAACACCAGATAGGACTGGTTGTAACCAGTTGATAAGAATGGAAGACAAATAACAGTATTGTGTATGAGGGATCCAGAATTAGGAACAGGAAAACATTATCAACGATTCCGAAGTGTAGATTTCAGGTGTTTCTAGGAAAGGAAATTAAATAATGCTGATGGTAAATCTTAACAGGTAAAGGATTAAGCTTTACTGAAGCTATGAGAAAGTGCTAAATATTCTGGGGGATAAACAGGCATAAGAGGGTTGCTTATATGTTATGAAAAAGTGGAAGCAGGAGAATATGAGCTTGTCCAGAACCTGGGGAAGTTCAGGTAAAAGGACAGATAATCTGGAGGATCAGTAATTCCAAGGATCTTTCTGTCAATAGATCAGTGACCAGGAGCACTTATATGATCAATATTAAACAATGATGTAGGATTGAATCAAAACTAGATCATTAATCAACAACTGGTAATCTAAAAATGATGCAATCTTATAATACCTATCTTATCAATATAAATATTATGGGCATTGGATATGTAATCATCAAGGTAGCTTGAAATACATATTCATAACTTACTTTATTCTATTTTAAGGGTATTTGGGAAAATGCAGGAGGGAACAAGTGAAATCTGGTACCCTGGTTTTTTAACATATAGGGAAAGGGAAAGGCCTACAATTTGAAGGGGTTGTATAACAAGAGTACAATTTAATCCTGGATTTAATGATGTACAATTGGAATTACAAATTCTAATCATAAATATCTGTACTCTATTTTACACATTTGAATATAATATATGTACTTTAATAAGCAATCATGCCAGCCATTGTTTTTG
Organism: Puccinia hordei; assembly: GCA_007896445.1. Taxonomy (NCBI): domain Eukaryota; kingdom Fungi; phylum Basidiomycota; class Pucciniomycetes; order Pucciniales; family Pucciniaceae; genus Puccinia; species Puccinia hordei. Next base: position 114,875 of record RDRW01000170.1, on the reverse strand, counting down.
GCTTTATTGGCCCACAAACCAGCCTTTGTTGGTGTCTGTGGCCCACACACCAGCCTTTTCTGGTGTTTTTTCTCCACACACCAGCCTTTTTTGGTGTGTTTGGGCCACACACCAAAATAGTTTGGGTAGTTGAGGCCACACACCAAGGTTTGGCCTGCCAATGAGTTATTTTTTTTGTTTATACTGTGTTTGTACACATTTTTTTGTTTATACTGTGTTTATACACATGCCAATTTGGGTTGGCATGCATTATGGATGCCAATACAAAGGATCAGTTTAGATTTTAATCTCCCAGGGGCCATACCAAAAAGTAATAAACTGTGGCCATATAGAGGGCATAGAAAAGCCTCTCAAGTCAGATATTTCCAACTTGGAGGTCTCTAAAATCAGCAGCCTATCCATTGGTGTCCCCCAGGAACACCAATTGATTTTTAGAATTCTGGCCCATTCCCAGGAGAGGTCAAATTTTTCTTGTTTTTATTTTCCTCGGACAGTTAGGCCACCAACTTAGACCCTCTTGGTATTTTTGATTTCTTCTGTTCCATAAATGAAAACACCACTTAGTTCTGAGCCCATACCAGCTAGAATTGATTGGCTGAAGAATTCTTACCTGGTGCCCTGAGTCCCTGAGTTTTCTGTACTCTTGATCTTCCAGCTCCTCTTTTCTCCTCATCAGGCCTCAGACCATATTTGATTTATTGATGAGCCATACATCTATTTATTGCCTATGGGAGTTTAAACTCCCACAGGCCATAATTTTAATTTATTTTGGACTGTGGAATATTTCAATCTCCCATGGGCCTGCCAACTGGTGTGCAGCCAAAAACATTCAAATGGGCTGGTGTGCCCCTGGCATAGGTGCGTGCCAGGGGTGTGAAATTATCAAGGTCCATGAGCAATGAAATTAATCAAGCAATTATGATGAAAGATTTTGTATGGAATAGTACTTTAAGCTAATTTGTGCATTTCTTGTAATGTAATATGTGCCTGAAAATAAACCTGAATGATAAATGAAAGATATAGAGAGAAAATATTTGAGGTTATCAATAGACATATTATGGGAAGTGAATCAAAATAAAGAAAATATAGGGACAGTCAGATGAGAAAGGTAAGGGGGGACTTAGGGAAAGGAGAGAAACACCTGCATTTGAAATGCAGAAAATAGAAGGAAGCTGGTGGTGCTACCCCAACCTTTTTCAAAGGGTGAATCAACAAATATTCAATTACAATTCACTCTGAATGTTTTTCAGTGACTGTACAAAAAATGCTGAATATGTAAAGAAGTGGAGATACATTGATAGCTTGGTTGGAGAATGCTCCATTTCAACTGCAGGAATTTTATCAAGCTGTCTCTTTTACAGTGAAAATTACTTGAACAGGCCCCAAGCAATTTTTTTGCATTTGATATAATGGGCTTGTTAAATGTGTTTCTGTCCAAGTCTGGGGATCCTCTCTTTTTCAAGACTGATCATTCATTCAAGGTCTGTAAGATATATACATTTCATGTTGGTAAAGGTTTCTCCCAAAGCAGTTAGTTTGAAAGCAGCTTATTCATTGATGAGTGTAGCCGTCTGACTCTTTGAAGTATTCCCTTGATGCACTTGAGACTGAAATTTGTGACTCAAATACCAGAGACTTATTAAAACATATTTCCTGTTGTGAATTTATGTATGGTCTCTGTTGGTAGCCATTTAGTGATGTCTGCTGTCTGATTAGATTTAAAGCCACAATTATTTCCTGTTGTCTGTCTTGTGAGTTGCTTCCCTAGAGTTTGTGCTGGAACACCTCTGCTATGAAATATGGCAAAACTTCCACAATGTTTGAATCTGTTTGAGCATACAAATTATTATATTTCTTGAGAAATTCAACAGGAAAAGTGGGGTGCTTTTGTTCAAAACCTTTGGTCAAAAACACTCACCATGAAAAAACAAAACCTCAAGAAGCTGCAGGCATTTAATGTGCAAAATTAGAAAGGCAGCTAGAATTGTAGGGTAGAGAAAAGGTTATGCCACTTTTGTTTTTTTGAGACATGAGGAGGCTTCAAAGGGACTTTAGTTATTTCTAAAAGGGGCTTTTAAGGTTGATGAAGATGACAGCAAGATTTTTTTTTTTTTTCAATTTTTCTTTTTTGATTTCTTTAACATAAGTGTAAACAAAAAAACAGTGGCTGTAAAGGTTAGCATGGATGAGAGAAAATCAGATTAAATAAAAAAAAAATCTGTTGTTTTTTCTGTAGAGAAAAGAAAAAAACCACATGGTTTAGACCCCCTTGGCTTTGATCATAGCCTCCATCCAATCAAGCATTTATTCAATGGGCTGGTCAAGGATCTTTTAGGAGAATTCAAACAGCGGTGGCTCCCCTCCAGGTTTCATTTTAACCACCTCAGGCACAAACAATAAAGCACCAATCCTCTGGTACACAGAAACATATCCAAAATTCAATCTCAACTATATCAAGAATTATGATTGGGTAAATATTCATGAGAGCACAAAGAATTGGTGTAGAAAAAACAAGTCTTGTTTAACCATGTCTACTATACAAAATGTAATCCTGTGTGAGATGGCAAAGGCTGGTATCGCACATTGCAACAACAAAGGTATTCAAAATAATTCACAGGAGCCAAATATATCCTATAACAAGTCCAGAAACTACCTCTGAAACAAAGGATTTGGAGGGACTGATAATTAAATGGTTGATGTAAATAAGAAAGTTGACAGCAAGTCATATGATTTAATCTCTTTCTTCCAAAATGATGCACCCACAAAGATACACTGATTCCAATTTTATCCAGGTGAATTAACCAAGATCTGAAGATTGAATTATGATTAACCAAGATCTGAAAGTACTGGGATGATTTAGATTGAACTATTTGTGAAAAAAGATGTTCAAACCCCCCTGTTACCAAATATTCCACTAACATGCTTGTCCAAAATCTTCTGGGAGTAAAAAACACAAACCACAACAATCATGAAGGTAAACCTTCAACTAGATCTACCTGCCACAACTCCCAGCAAAATTATGTTAATATGGAGGATGAAGAAAATTAGCCAACTAATTTGAATCCAACAATTACTGCTACACTCACAACCTGTTGTAGGTAGTAGACACACAAATTGTATGCAAAGAGTGAGCATCCTTCATCCAAGAATTTCTTCAAAACTCTTGTGGTCATACAGATGAACTTATATTCCATTCACTGCTCTCCAGGATTGGAAAAAATCCTTGCTGAAAGCTGAAAATACCAGAGAAAGTTGCACCAATTGGGTAAACAAAAAGAATAGGGGGTATCAAATATGGCCAAATCCACTTTCAAAACCAGGAAATTATGCATTTTTTTTCACCAGTGGGTTCCAAAAGGGGGTAAGTAGAGGACTCACATGTTTTCAAAATGGTGGATTTTATCAAACCAGTCAATTACATAATTGTGGATTGTTTCATATTTGACACCCCCTAATAAAACAAACTGGCCACTGAGCATAAGAAATCTAATCTGTTTGCAAATAAAGATAAGAAGTTGGTTGGTAGAATGGAAGAATTTGAAAAACTGTTTCTCCACAGATTCCCTCACTCCACAGCACACACTCCTGAAAACCTGTTGGGAATGCAGCTGCATATCGAAAAAGATTGCATTCAACTGTCTCAAGAAGCCTCAATTCAGAAAGGATTAGAGCTCCTAAATCTGAATAATGCATCATCTGTCAATACACCACTGACGCCAGCAGTACAACTAGGAACGGCACTGGATGATGATCACAAACAATTCCTCAAGTTAGGCATCAATTACAGATTGTTTACCGGTATCCTCAGTTATCTCTCCTGCAGGACTTGACCCAATTTCCAGCTGAAGTCTCAATATTATCTAGATTCAAACATTGACCTGGTCTATCTCACTGGAATCAGGTCTTGCACGTCTGGAAGTATCTCAAAGGCACGCAACACTTCAAATTCTGCTTAAGACCAAATCCGGAAGACACCTCCAAAAGGATCAACTTCTACACAGACGCTACTTGGGCAGATGACCAAGAGACTCAGATATCTCAGAGCGGGTTGTTAGCATTCTGGAAATCTTGCCCAATACTCTGGAATAGCAAGAAACAGAAAAATATAACAATGTTGTCAACTGAAGCAGAAATGAATGTGTTGTTGGATGGGGAACAGGAAAACCAATGGCTGACCTTCTTAATCAAGGAACTCTGGAAGAATCAGCTTAAACCAACTCTTTTTCACATTGATAACAAGGGTCTGCTGGAAAAATTGAAACATTTCAGTGCAAACTCTAAGACAAAACACTTGGACATCAAAGTCAAGGGGTTACAAACCAAGTACAAGAACAACAAGATCAAATTTAAGTTAGTACCATCAGGGAAAATGCTAGCCAACGCTCTCACAAAGGCGGCACCTCACTCATCAGTACTCAAGCTGCAAGAAAAACGCTTCTCCGCTCAGTCGTCATCAAGCAAGGAGGGGTGTTGTAAATTCATCTGCCGTAGTTTAACCCTCCAACTCAGTGCCAGGGGGCTTATCATCAATATTTTACTCACTCATCTGATTTGAAGAATGTCATGAGCCGTATTGCGGGCCTGCCCGCACTAAAGCCCGCACCACATGTAGATAGTCTATCACGTACATGTCACAGACAGACCACTATATAGTCTGTCAGGACAAGGATCCACATCTCTTCCTCATCCTGCAATCTACATTATAGGATCCCAAAACCCCAGAAACCCCATAACCCCAGAGCCTTCCTCTCCACAGATCAGACCATAACATATTGCAGGATCTAACGCTACGGAGACAAAGGCAAGAAACCAACACCCAGACACCTGAACAAAACCAGACAGACAACCCAAACGATCCCAACTCCACCCGCACCCAAAAGATGGATGAAGTAGAGCAACTCCGACAACAGCTTGAGGAGATGACTCAAGCAAGGGAGAACGAACGATCCCGCCAAAGAGCAGCCGAAGCACAACAGGACCAACCATCCCGACCAACCGGTTCCACCCCAACCCGCGGACCAAAGATCGCATGCCCCGACAAGTTCGATGGTGAACGTGGGACGAAGGCGGAAACGTTCACCCGCCAAGTGGCGATTTATACATCGGTCAACAGCGCCATTTTCCCTGACGACAGGACAAAGCTGTTATTTGCTGCGTCCTACCTTACCGGACCCGCCGCCGTATGGTCCGCTCCGTACATCGACCTAGTCACGGAGGGGGCGGACTTCTCGTACGACGGGTGGACAAAGGATTTCGGAACAATGTATTTCGACTCCGAGAAGAAAGGGAAGGCGGAACGGGCGTTACGAACGCTGCGACAGACAAGGACAGTGGCCGACTACACCCACACATTCCTCACCCACGCTACTGCCACCGGATGGGAGGTCCCGACCCTCATCAGCCAATACCGACAGGGCTTAAAACGGGACATTCGGACGGCACTAGTGCTGGCCCGCACCACTTTCACCACTGTCAATGAGGCAGCGGGTATAGCCATGGAGCTTGATTCGGAGATGCACGGGGCGGAAACGACCACTGGAATTGCGAAGACCCAGCTAGATCCCGACGCCATGGACACATCTGCGATCAGCGGTTGACTGTCCGAGGACGAGAAGGCCCGCATGATGCAAGAAGGACTTTGCTTCCGCTGCGGGACGCGAGGACATATCTCTCGGGAGTGTCCAAACAAGAAAGGGAAAGGACGGACACCCGCCTCAGTATCCGCACTCGAGGACCAGATCCGACAGCTAGCCGATGGATTGGCGGCGCTCAAAACGGAGGGACAGACGGACAAGGTGAACAAGGGACGGGCCAATAAGTCAAAAAATGGAGACGCTCGGGAATGAAGGTTGTGCCCTTCCCGTGCGTAGCGGAGTTGTCATGCAGTATTGGTGCTAGTCAGACATTACATGTAAATGAAATTGATCCCTGATGTTTCCTTTCATGCACCATCACAACCCCCAGAGCCACACCCCAAAGCCCCTATCCCCCCCTATCCTTCCTCATAGACTCCGGAGCAACCCACGACGTTCTGAGTGAATCGTACGCATCCCGATGGGGACTCCTCGAGGCCGCTTCAGCCTCGGGGCGAACCGTCTTCGGATTTGACGGGTCCGCAAGCAGAGCAACCCATGAGATAGACCTAATGTTGAATGACGAACCCCGCCCATCCCGATTCATCATTACACGACTGAAAGACTCGTATGATGGGATCCTAGGGATGCCCTGGATCCGCCGATATGGACACCGAATCAATTGGACGAACCGTACCCTATGGACCCCGGACATTGCGGCCGCTTTGGCGGTTTCGTCTATTCCGAAAAACACCCCAACCGGCGAGTCGGGGAAAGCTAGGAAGATTGACGAGGGGGTGTGTGTTTTAAACACAATAACACCCCCGCAATGTGATTTCGACATCCCTATCCCCCACATCATTCCCGAAACGGCTGGCAAGCTTGTACACCCTGTAGATAGACCCCAGAACCCCACATGGAATCCCAAAACCCGACACCCCAACCATGTACCCGATGAAACCGTATCCAACCAAACTTGTGCTACTGCGACAGCAGTATCGTCCTACCCGCCAACATCCCCGCAGAAGGTCGAAAGGCCCATGGGGAAAGCTAGGATTAGTGACGAGGGGGTGTGTGCTTGCAGCACAATAACACCCCCGCAATGTGAGTTTGACAACCCCCCACCCCATACTTTACTGCCCGAGACAGCTGGCAAGCTTGTACGCCTTGTAGATAGATTCGCAAGCCCCGCCAGGAACCCCATGACTCGACACCCTGACCAGGTACCCGATGAAATCATTGCTACTGCCAAGGCAGTATCGTCCTCTCCGCCAACATCCCCGCATACAGTCTATAGGCCCATGGGGAAAGCTAGGATTAGTGACGAGGGGGGGTGTGCTGTTAGCACAATAACACCCCCGCAATGTGAGTCTGATAGATCTCCCCCGCATTTGAACCCCAAAACAGCTGGCAAGCCTCTTTCCCCCCTAGGACATACCCCTGCAGTGATCAGCACGGCCAAAACATCGTGGTCGACATCGGCCCGATTGGCAGCAAAAGGGAAAGCCACGACTGCGGAGCGGACCGCGGATGAATTGGTACCGCGATGCTACCACCGACACCTTGACATGTTCCGGAAATCAAGAGCCATGAGACTTCCCCCGCAAAGAAAGTATGACTTCCGCGTTGATCTGATCCCAGGAGCCACCCCACAGGCCGGAAGAATCATCCCGCTATCCCCAGCAGAGAACCAGGCACTTGATATTATGATTGCCGAAGGACTGACGAGCGGGACCATTCGACGGACCACATCCCCGTGGGCGGCACCAGTACTATTCACTGGAAAGAAGGACGGAAACCTGCGACCCTGTTTTGACTACAGGAGACTCAATGCGGTAACGGTGAAGAACAAGTACCCGCTCCCACTGACAATGGACTTAGTTGACAGCCTTTTGGATGCGGACACATTCACAAAGCTCAACCTCCGCAACGCATATGGAAACCTCAGAGTTGCGGAAGGCGACGAAGATAAGCTGGCTTTCATCTGCAGGGCAGGTCAATTTGCCCCGCTTACCATGCCCTTCGGTCCCACGGGAGCGCCAGGATACTTCCAATACTTCATGCAAGACATCCTCCTCGGACGGATTGGGAAAGACACCGCTGCATACCTAGATGACATCATGATCTACACGCGGAAAGGGTTGGACCATGCGGAAGCGGTGGGCAGTATACTGGACACATTGAGCAAGCACCAATTGTGGCTGAAACCCGAAAAGTGTGAATTTTCAAGGCCGGAAGTAGAATACCTAGGATTATTGTTATCATGTAACCGGATCAGAATGGACCCCGCAAAGGTGCAAGCAGTAACCGACTGGCCCGCACCAAAGAATGTCACCGAACTTCAACGATTCATTGGGTTTGCTAATTTTTACCGCCGATTCATCGACCATTTCTCCGGAAAGACCAGACCGCTCCACAACCTGACAAGAGTAGAGACCCCCTTCGTGTGGGACGCCAAGTGCAACTCTGCATTTGAATCCCTCAAAACCGCCTTCACATCCGCCCCGATCCTGAAAATCGCGGACCCGTACAAGCTGTTTGTACTCGAATGTGATTGCTCCGATTTCGCGCTCGGCGCGGTAGGTTTGCACCAAGGACCAGGAACTTCACCCAGTAGCTTACCTGTCCCGATCCCTTGTACAGGCGGAACGCAACTATGAGATCTTTGACAAAGAGTTACTGGCTATTGTGGCTGCCTTCAAGGAGTGGCGGCAATACCTGGAGGGGAACCCACACCGCTTGACGGCAATTGTATACACCGATCACCGTAATTTGGAAAGCTTTATGACAACCAAGCAGCTCACAAGAAGACAGGCAAGATGGGCGGAGACCATGGGATGTTTTGACTTCGAGATCATATTCCGACCAGGACGCCAATCGACAAAACCCGACGCCCTATCCCGCAGACCGGACCTCGCCCCAGCACCGGGAGAAAAGCTGACATTTGGTCAGCTTTTAAAGCCAGGTAACATCACCGAGCGGACTTTTGAGGAGCTTGCCGAATGTGCGGAATTGGACAGCTGGTTTCTGGACGAATCGATTCAAATGGATGATGGGGAACATTGGTTTGAAGTGGATGTGATGGGGACTGATTTGGAAGATGCGGGAACGGACGACCTAGTGTTGTCTGACGCCGAAATCATTTCCAGGATTAGAGAACTGACCCCACATGATCCTGTTGAGCTAGACCTCTAGCCCTCTCTACAGATGCTACATACCTGTTACACAGGTGTCACACATAGTGGACTATACCTGAGGAACTGCTAGTGACAGAATGGATTCCTCATCCATTCTGCTCACTACTCACTCGTCCCTCAGGTATAGTCCCATCTCTTTTCCTTTCTCATTCTCTCTGATTGTTCTCTCTCATGTATTCCATTGACTAATGCATTCATAATCCATTCTGCTCACTACTCACTCGTCCCTCAGACCCCTTGTCTCGCTCATCAGGTTATGAGCCCAGATTAGCCTCCAGCTAATAAGACGCGATTTCAAGGTCAATCAGGCACGACGTGAATTAGGCTGGATCACCTATTCACATTCTCTCAGTTCTCATGTCAACTGATCGCGGGAGCAACCCAACAAAAGACCCTCCTGCTCATCTCACCCTCGACGTTAAGCCGACCATGTCCACCTCTTCCCCAAAAATCTCTACGGCACGACTCCCGATACTCGAAGCTCCAGGACCACAATCGAATTATCTCGACTGGAAGCTCGTGGTAAATCAAGTGTTCAAATCGGCTAAGGTCCGCTACGTCCTTACCGCCATGGAACCGGCTGCTCGGCCTGTCAACTGGGAAGACGACAACGACACCGTTTGCGCCATCCTAGTCCAAATTGTCGATCGAAGCAATCTTCGCTACTTTCGCGAGCACGCTGACGATGCGGCAGGCATGTGGGGAGCACTCTCCACGGCGCATGAAGACTCATCCACCGGTGGTAGAGTCTACTGGATCCGAAAGCTCGTCAATACGCGGATGGAAGGCGACAACATCGATGCTCATATCGACTCGTTAGCTCAATCACACGAGCGACTTAATTCCCTCGTCACGCCAGAAAAACCACTTACCCCGGACGATGTTCACACGGCCGCCCTCCTAAGTTCCATCCCTCCTGATTGGATTCATTGTGTATCTGCTTTGATGAATCAAGAAGGAGTAAAAACCGAGACGATCGTCAAAGCTCTAAAGAACGAGGCCATTCGTCGAGAGTCTCAGGACAATATTATCTCGGTTTCCTCGATCAAACCCAAACCGGTTAAATCAACCCAACCCCCTGCCAAAGGCAAATCGCGTGAGGACGACACATCCAAACCACAACGGTGTCTCCTTTGCAACAGCAACACTCACGACCTCAACTCCTGTAACAACACGAGAAACCTAATACTCGAGCACAAAGCGGCCCAAAAGGCTCGCTGGAAAGCTTCCCAACCGGATACGCCGGCCCCTTCCAAACCACACACCCGCGCTGGTTGAACGTCTGCCGCTCCTCTGACTACTTATGCCGAAGTTGAGACTGGGGGAGACGAATCGGATTACTCCGGATCGAACAGTGTCACCGCAAGAAACGCCATTGTCTCTCTCTCTATTCCTTCGAACTCGCGAGCGTCTGGTGACCCAAATCTGGATTCAGGATGTTCTATGTCGATGACGCCCGATCTTAAGTCAGTCGAAAATCCGGTTCCAGACAACACGCCAGTCCATCTAGCCGATAACTCGGTAGTCGAATCCTCTCATAAAGGCTTGTTGCAGCTTCCCATCAACGGTTCCACGTCCGTCAAAGCGCTGGTAGTTCCATCAATTCACGAACCCCTTCTCTCAATTGTGAACCTCTGCGACGAAGGATTAACTGTCGTCTTCAAGAAATCTTCGTGCGATATCTTTTGGTCAACAGATCTCGAATGCACCGGCACACTGGCTGGCAGGGGATATCGTCGGGGAAACTTGTACTATCTCCCATCCAACCCAGTGAGCCGCTGTTCATCTGTTCCGACTCCCCTTCCATATTCTGACTCTTCTCTTCTTGGGTATCACATCCGATTCTCACACTTAGGTCTTAAAGCACTCAAACTGCTTCTAAAACTAAATGACATCACCCCCTCTGTTTCCAACGACATCAACGTCCAGCAATGCCCAATATGCGTTCAGACTAAGATGCACCGTCGACCTTTCCGATCTCGTTCTCTTTACCGTTCTTCTACACCTGGCAAACTCATACACTCCGACGTTGCTTCGTACGAGGTTAATTCACGTGAAGGATATAAATACTTCATTACTTTCGTGGACGATCACTCAAAATCACTCACCGTCTACCCGATGAAAAACAAATCCGACTCCTTTTCCTGTTTCAAAATCTATCGAGCATTCTTTGAAAAAAGCGGCCTACACACAATCCAAGCTCTCCGGACCGACAACGGTGGCGAGTACATGTCACATGAATTCGACTCCTATCTCACCGCTTCCGGTATCAAGCATGATCCAGGCCCCCCACACTCCCCTCAACTAAACGGCGTAGCTGAACGGACAAACCGCACAATCCACAACTTTGTCCGATCCTCCCTACTAACCGCACACCTCCCCAAATCTTTCTGGGTAGATGCCCTCCGCCATTCCCTTTTCGCATACAATTCCTTTCCTTGCCACACTCCAGCAGGATTCAAATCCCCCGATTCCATCCTCAATCTCCCTCCCGCAAACTTATCCATCATTCGCCCGTTTGGATGCCTCACCTGGTACAAAGTCCCAGAACCCAACCGCAACAAACTCGACCCGAAAGCCCGTTCTTCCATTCTTCTCTCGTACCTCACGGACGGGAACGGATATTGCCTATGGGACTTGGATAAGCGAACGGTCATCAAATCAAGAGACGTCGTTTTTGTCGAACAAGCATTTCCATACGGCTCACCACTTTCTTCTTCGCCAAAGCAATTGTCTATCGAAATCTCTTGGCCAATTACAACACAGCCTCCTCTCACTCCTCTCTCTCCCCCCCCTTCTCCCACTCCCTCCCCTTCTCCCACTCCGATCAAAGAGGATAAAGACATGTCCCCGTCACCCCCTTCAACCGACGACCTGTCCTTTATTTCTCTCCCTGATCTTCCTCCCCTTCCAAAATCACCTCCCGCTCCTCCTCCCCCTGCCAATCTTCCACGACGTACATCTTCTCGCCAGCGTAAACCTCCAGATCGTCTTGGACAATGGGCAAAACCCGTCAATGTTGAGGCTGATCTCGACACTCCTAAAACTTGGCGACAGGTCCTGAAATCACCAAACAAGGCGCGCTGGTTGAAAGCAGCCGAAGATGAATTCGCCTCGCTCCTGGGCATGCAAACGTGGAGGTTGGTTCCCCGTCCTGCAAAACGAAAAATCATTAAATCTAAATGGGTGTTTAAGATCAAACGACGCCCCGACCACACGATTCAAAAACTCAAAGCTCGCCTAGTCGCCATGGGATACTCCCAAATCCAAGGCATCGATTACGACGAAGTTTTCTCTCCAACTCTCCGACTTGAAACGCTAAGACTTATTCTCACTCTACTCGGCAGCCGCAACTGGAAAGGCCGACAAGTCGACTTCAAAACCGCCTTCTTGAATGGACACCTCGAAACCCCCGTGTTCATGGAACAGCCACCGGGATTTGAGGATCCCCAGCATCCTGATTGGGTTTGCGAGGTCAACCGATCACTGTACGGTCTCAAACAGTCGCCCCGTCAGTGGAACATTGAATTACACAAAGCGCTACTCGATCTCGGACTCACCAATTCCGCCTACGATCCGACACTCTATTTTAAGATTCAAGCGGGCCAACTGGTTGGTGCTCTTACTACCCACGTCGATGATCTAGCCGTCGTTGGCGATCCATCCTTCGTCGACACTCTTATCTCAGCAGTTGGAAAGCGGTTTGTTATTGGGGCAGACGAGGAACTAAACCATTTCCTGTCTATCAAAATCACCCGTGACAAACCGAACCAGCATGTCTTCCTCAACCAATCACATTACATCGAGGAAATCTGTGACCGTTTCCTGGACGGTAAACCCCATTCTGTTTCTACTCCCACCGACTCCCATTTCAAAAACCTAACTCACCGATCTGCCTCTGACCCATCGTCACCCGGGCCATATCCACAAATCATCGGTTCCCTGCTCTGGATCTCTCAATGCACCCGTCCCGACATATCCTTTGCGGTCAACCGACTGTCTCAATTTCTCCGAGATCCCTCCCTGTCTCATTGGTACGCCGCCGTACGCATCCTCAACTACCTTGTAACGACCAAAGATCTGAAACTTTGGCTGGGCGGATCTCTCGAGTGTTCTGGCTACTCTGATTCTGACTGGGCCGAAGACCGCGACGATCGACGGTCGACGTCGGCCTACACATATCGCATCGGTGATGGATCAATCTCATGGAAGTCCCGAAAGCAAGCAACGGTTTCACTTTCAAGCACCGAAGCCGAATATAAAGCCTTGTCAGACTCATGCAAGGAAGGACTATGGCTACGACATGTTCTCACCGAACTCCATCTCCGACCTAGCGATCCGATCCCCATTCACGTTGACAATGAAGGAGCTGAAGCATTAGCAAGAAACCCCGAACATCATGCCCGGACGAAACACATTCATGCGCGATATCACTTCATTCGCGAATGTGTCCAAGACGATTCGATCTCCCTTCTCCATGTCTCGACGACGGACATGCTTGCCGACATGCTGACGAAGCCATTGACACGGGTTCTCCTAGAAAAACATCGACACATGTTCGGCGTCATCCCCTAATCCTCGACTTTCTCAACCTCTTCCCTATCCTGGCCCTATTTCTAATTCATCTCATTTTCTCTTCAGTTACCTTTTCCTTTTTTTTCTATAGCCATTTGGCTACTATGTTTTCTCTCTGACCATACCAGCAGGTATGTAGCAAGGGGGGGTGTTGAGCTAGACCTCTAGCCCTCTCTACAGATGCTACATACCTGTTACACAGGTGTCACACATAGTGGACTATACCTGAGGAACTGCTAGTGACAGAATGGATTCCTCATCCATTCTGCTCACTACTCACTCGTCCCTCAGGTATAGTCCCATCTCTTTTCCTTTCTCATTCTCTCTGATTGTTCTCTCTCATGTATTCCATTGACTAATGCATTCATAATCCATTCTGCTCACTACTCACTCGTCCCTCAGACCCCTTGTCTCGCTCATCAGATCCAAAATTGGCTGACTGGATTAAGATGTTACAGAAACCGACAGGGGACCACAACAGGTATGCGGAAGCCGACGGGGTACTCTATGACAAGGGACGGATAGTGGTACCAGCGGACTCGGCATTGCGGACGATAATCCTCAAAAGTTGACACGACACAAAGTCCGCAGGCCACCCAGGCAGATCCCGCACGTTGGCATTAGTACGGAGAAGTTTTGTGTGGAGTGGAATGAAGAGATTTGTAAACCAGTACGTAGACGGATGTGATTCATGGCAAAGAGTCAAATCTAGCACTTGACGGCCGTTTGGAACATTAGAACCCCTCCCAATCCCCGCAGGCCCATGGACGGACATTAGCTATGATTTGATCACTGATCTCCCTGAATCCCGCTTGAGTGACAGCATACTAACAGTAGTAGACCGACTGACCAAGATGGCCCACTTCATCCCATGCAAGAAAACCATGAACGCGGAACAATTAGCGGAACTGATGGCAGAACACGTATGGAAACTCCATGGAACCCCCAAGACAATTGTCTCGGACCGGGGAAGTATTTTTATCTCCCAAATCACACGTGAATTGAGCTCCCGCATGGGGATTAGACTACAGCCATCCACAGCGTACCACCCAAGGACAGATGGACAATCCGAAATCGCCAACAAGGCAGTCGAGCAATACCTACGGCACTTTGTTTGCTACCAACAGAACGATTGGGCCCCACTCCTCCCAATGGCTGAATTTGCTTACAACAACAACGACCACACCTCGACAGGAGTTTCCCCGTTCAAAGCCAACTACGGATTCAACCCGGCATATAGCGGAACCCCCTCAACAGAACAATGCATCCCCGCAGTAGAGGAACGACTCCGCAAACTTGCGGAGGTCCAAGGAGAACTCAAGCATTGCTTAGAAGAGGCGCCAGAAACAATTAAAGGCCAATTTGACAAGAAAACAAGGGAAACACCGGAATGGGACGTAGGGGACGAAGTATGGCTAGATGGACGCAACATTTCAACGACCCGCCCCAGCCCAAAATTGGAACATAGATGGCTGGGACCTTTCTCTATCTGTAAAAGAATCTCAAGATCCGCGTATAAGCTAACACTCCCTATATCCATGCGGGGGGTACACCCCGTATTTCACGTATCAATACTCCGCAAACACAGACCAGACGAAATTGCGGAACGACGGAAGGAAGACCCGGAACCAATTACAGCGGACGGCGGGGATGAGTGGGAAGTCGAAGAGGTACTGGACTGTAGAAGACAACGAGGGAAGACCCAATACCTGGTCAGCTGGAAGGGATTTGGAACGGAAGACAACTCATGGGAACCGGCGGAAAACTTGAAGAATTGCGAGGAACTGGTAGCGGGATTTGAGTCAAGATTTCCGAATGCGGGAACTGCTCATCGGCGGAGGCGGAGAAGGAAGTGAGGAACAAAATTGATAAGAGGTGGAATTTTTTCTTTTTTTCTTGATTGGCGAATGAGTGGAGGATTTAGCATTAAAAGGGGGATAATGTCATGAGCCGTATTGCGGGCCTGCCCGCACTAAAGCCCGCACCACATGTAGATAGTCTATCACGTACATGTCACAGACAGACCACTATATAGTCTGTCAGGACAAGGATCCACATCTCTTCCTCATCCTGCAATCTACATTATAGGATCCCGAAACCCCAGAAACCCCAGAACCCCAGAGCCTTCCTCTCCACAGATCAGACCATAACAAAGAATTCTCAACTAGACTCAAGACCAAGAGTCTATCTCAATCTTCACTGTCTCTCATCAAGACTCAAACCTCATCAAGAATCTTCAAAACAGGACTTCGTCAGGACTCTTGGTGTAATGTAAAAAGATTGTTTCTCATCTCTTGGACTAAAAGACATTGACACTCATACCTTTAATCTTTGCTCTTCAAGATCCCAGTCCAGTACTCCCTATACTCTTCACCTCTCTGATAAAACATCTCGAATCCGTCTAATTCCAGTTTGTATTTCTTTCTTTTGGCTTTCTCTTTTTTCCTTTTCTCTTTCTGCTTGATGTCTCCTTACTCAACTTTGCTTCACACTCTTCTCCAGTCTTACCTAAAACTCTATTGATCTTCATCATTGCCTATCTGGTACCCCAAATTCTCTCATTGTTGTCCTTGTGGTATGATCATATTTCTTTTCTTATCAGCTTCAATTCTTTTATTCCAATTCTCTTTGTATAGTCTGGTTTTGGTTAAATATTCTTTGGCAATTTTATAATAAAACCTGATTCTAAAAAAGATATGAGGCAGTTGTGACTTAAAGAAGAAGATAAGACAGACTTTAGGTCAGCTGTGCTGGCTCTAAGGCTGACAGCACTCAAAAGACGGTGGTGTAAGCTTTTGAGATCTAATAATTTATTTCAGCAAAAACACCAAAAACTAATAGTAGTATATAACTAGAAGAAAAAGGAAAATAAGAGAATGTAAAACATAAGCACAATAATTAATGAGATAAAGGAATGAGATCATTAAGTACCTTGAGTTATTCTAGTCCCAGCTGAGACTCTAAATTAGAATTGGGAAATTGTTTAGGAGATAAATGAAAATAAAAACAAGCCTAATAGAAATAAAAGATAATCAATAATCAATAATCAAATGAATCAGACAGATGAAATGAGTTTGAAGTCTACCTCCACTTGAGTTATTTCTTGGCTCCTCCTGAATTTCCTTGTTCTAAAAGAGTGATTTAATTGGTACTACAATTGAACTGGTTGGGTTGAGTTCAACAGTGGATTAAGGGAGATGAGTTCAAAGCTGATTTTTCTTGCTTGTTCTTCTTGAGTATACCGTTTTCACTCGGGGGAAACTTGCACTTGACTTCAAATATTCACTGCACTATGCAGAAGATCATGTGTTACACATATGCATCAATCTTCTACTCAACAGATTAGAGTAATTCATTTGACAGGTGGGTCTTCTCAACAAAAACAGATGTGGATGGCTCAGGCCTGAGGTTCAAAGCCTTTGTTGTTGCAAAAGGTTTCATGCAAGTGGCTGGAACCAAATTTAACAAGACATTTGCACCAACAGCTACTTTTGCCGCTTTGCATTTGCTACTGACCACAGCTGCAAACTACAAATGGCGGGTGCATAGTTTTCATTTTTAGTGGCATATTTAAACTCACCAGTAGATGAAGAAGTCTGGGTTAAACCTCATGAAGGAATGTTGGCACCTCCAGGCCATGCTCTGATGCTGAAGAAGGCGCTACACGGTACATGTCAGGTGTGTTGCTAGTGGTTACATCTGAAAGGAATCCTTGAGAAATTAGGGTACTCTCCTTCACAGTACAACAATTTTCTATACATTTTGTGTCACCCATCTACAATTGAGGTAATATGGCTCCATGTGGATGATGGGGTTGTGACAGCCTCATCTCTGGAACTACTTAAAAAGTTGGAGACTGATCTTAAATCTATTCTGAAGATGAAGTGGTCACACCACCTTGATGTGATTGTAGGTATTCATGTGGGGTGTACTAATCAAGTTTTTACTCTACAACAGCAGGCACTTACAACTTCCCTACTGGAATCCAAGCGGGATGGTCACTCAAAGGTGTGGACGCCCTTACCGAGTAACATTAAAACAGTCACAAATCCAGACAGCAATGCAGGGCAGTCAGGAAAATACCTGTCAGTGATTGGAACCCTTATCTATTTGGTAGTAGACACACAACTGGATATTTGCCATGCAGTCAATTTTTTGGTGTGTTTTGCTGCCAAGCCGGGTAAAATGCATTGGAAGGGTTTGAACCATCTGATAAACTATGTAGCTGGGACTGCTGACCAGAACCTATGTTTGTTTCCTTTTATGGAAGACAAACCCCTCAAAAGCTTTTGCAATTCCTCCTTGGGTGGGGAATTCTTGAGGTTAGCATATGGTGTGCTGATTTCTTTCCTGAATTGCCCAGTCCTGTGGGTGTCTTGCCAACAACATTCAGTGGCTTCCTTGACCTGTCATTCCAAATATGTGGCACTTGGTATTGCAACCAGGCAAACTCTCTGGGTAAGGAATTTGTTGAGGGAAATACCAAAAGAGAATTTCCTGGGGCCCTTGCATTGTGACAACCAGTCAGCAATAAAAGTTTCCACCAATGATGCTTCCAAAAAAAGAACAAGACACACTAACAGAGATTTATATATTACTAATGAGGTGCCGATTCAAAAAAAAACCTGTTTTGAAATGGGTTCCAACCAGATATCAACTGGCAGACATATTTACCAAATGCTCAAGAGGCTAACGTTATCAGTCATGGGGCAAAGCTGATTTTTTTTCTATTAATTTTGTATATTAAAAACCTATCCTTCTTATGTATATTACAGAAGCCCACAGGGGACTCCAATTGGCTCACAGTTTTGAAAAATAAAAACTCATTTTTCAAAATACAGATTTCTGTATTCCATTTAAAATACAGAAATCTGTATTCCACAACTCCCAAAAGGAAATGTCAAATTCCTTTTGGAAGTTTCAAAAATGTGTTTCACCCTCTGCAACTGGAAAGATGAGAACAGACTTCCTCCTTTTGAACAAAAACAAGGAGGAAGTCCAACAATAGTCATTGCCAAACTTGTAACAGTGTTGTGAGAACTCCTTTGGGACGGATGGCAGTTCTGTGAGGGGGAAATAACAATAAGATATTCCAACTAAGTAATACTACTGTTACAGGTGGTTTGAAAGACCTTCCCCTCTATTATACTCCACAGAATTCTTACAACAAAACTTTACTTATTGTTGTGGTGTAAACGTATGATAGAGAAGACTAGAAGTAGCAATCTCTTATCAGACTTGGATCAGACATTTGTTAGCAAAGAAAAGATATGTATGTTCTGGGATGGATGATGGATCAATGTGAACTATTCAAGTTGTATTGCCTTCTTTCTTAACCTTCAGCTAAGAGAGCAAATGTGATTATAACACTTTTGCTTTTAAGAGCACAACAAAGGGGCAACACTACTTATTTACCTGTTATTCTTCTCTGAGGTATGAAAGGTGTTCTCAAAGGGCAACCTTGATTGAGATAACTACTGGATGCTATGTGTTTTGTGCAACTACAAATAGAATTACTTCCCAAAACTGGCATGAAACTGGGATGATTTTTCTTCTGGGAGGGAACAACCTCCCCTTTATATAGTAAAATATGAGGCATTTTAGCTGGTGAGTCCTAGAAAACGCATGTGATGAATCATGTGACTATAAAATGTGAGGCATTTTAGCTGGTGAGTCCTAGAACAAGCATGTGATGAATCATGTGACTATATGTGTGTCTCTACATGTGACTATACATTAAACTCTACTATGTACTTATACTTTTAACAAAACTGATTTTATTCTGAAAAGGTTTTTTCTAAGTGCAGCTGGCCCTGTGGTTTCAGAGAGTGGCTATGGGTTAAATAACCGGTAGAATCCAATTTGTCCATGAAAAAACTAGTAATATCTCTCCTTCTTGATATAATACTATGCTTTTATGTACTTTTGATACTTGAACACATTTAGCACACCACAGCGTGTTTCAAGTTTGATTCTTGTCTTTTGATCTGGAGAATAGTTGAACTAACAACATCTTCAGATGCCCTGGGATTTTGATCCATCAACCTTCCTCAATCAAAATGGAAGCCAATCAAACAACAACTGAAAATTCATCACATTCAGGATCAGATGACTCGCCTTATCACTCAGACCCCAAAAACCAAGGAAGTGAGGATGCAATCTAAAGACAAAAATATAGCTTCCAAAGATTTTGTGAGGCAAATAGTCGAGCAGCTTTTGTGTGAAGGCCACAAAGGACCAAGGATTTGTCAGATACTGAAAGAGCAGCATGAGATCTCCATGTCTGCAAGCACTCTAACTCGCAGGCGACGAACCTGGGGCCTGAGACAACTTGAAAGACAACAATTCACTCACCCGGACCTACTACCTCATATTTGTGCATCCATTGACTCATGCTTCTGCTCCTAAGTCCAAAAACAGCTGCCTGCTAAGGTGCACTAAAGGTTCAAATATATATATTTTTCAGTTATTTACATGTTTGATGATTCTTGTCACAAGACAACTTGGGTCTCCCTATGTTTGTGCAAAAGGAGGAGAGATCTGTTCTCATCTTTCCAGTTGCGGAGGGTGAAACACATTTTTGAAACTTCCAAAAGGAATTTGACATTTCCTTTTGGGAGTTTTGGAATACAGATTTCTGTATTTTAAATGGAATACAGAAATCTGTATTTGGAAAAATGAGTTTTCATTTTTTAAAACTGTGAGCCGATTGGAGCTTCCGTAGAAGAGTGTACTTCAACCAATGATCCACTTGGTCATACTTCCTCGGTCGGTCATTTCTGGTGGGCAAACTGAAACTGGTGGGTCAATGGACTAGAACTTGTTGGTGAAAATCTAGAGGTCCAACCCGAATATTCAAAACTTGTTTCGGGCTGCAGGATGCTTAAAAGACACATAAATCCTTCTTTTCAAAAATCGTTTCAATTGAAACAGCTTGAGAATCGATTTCTACATAGAAGCGATAGGAAGATCATCTACTGCTCCGAAGCTAGTCTCAAGTGATGATCAAACTCTTCCCATCTTGCAAACACCGCTCCAAAATCGTTATTGTTCTTTGGTGTAACATATTTCGCTCTGCCTGGTCCTTCTGGCGGCGTAATGGCCGAGTACAAACAGGCTGCGAGTTTGCCCACAGACACCCACCTTAGCACCGAGTCCGATAGTCCACATTCTTCACCTTGTCAGGAGCAAAATGCTGCCCACCCTATTCTCTTTCACAATCATCGCTATCGCTGTCTCTTTGTCTCACGCCAGCCCCCTCTTACATTGGCTCGGGGACTCACTAGGAACTGCAGTTCGCCCACCACAATCTGACCTAATAACCGTCAGCCCTCACACAACAGGCGCTCCATACTCTTATCATGACATCAACAGCTGGCCAAAATTACCCCACACGTCTATAGTGACTCCTTCAAAAGATCCCACCTTTGTCACAGTCACCCCTCACCCAGCGATGCACTTCGCCCCATCACCTGAGGGATTTTACGTCATACCACCTCGCCTCGTAATTCCTAATAACGCAGAGCCCCCATATCGTCAGGCTACTCCTTTCCACTTTCCCTCTGCGAGCCACGACGTTTTTGAGATGCCACCCTTCACCAAAGTGCCACCATTGGATGAATATTTTGATCGCGCTCCTGCCCTTAGAGATGTGGCTGCTCTACAAATGTCAGCTATTATAGCCGGCACAATGAAACCCATATCCGCAGATAATGAGAAAATTTGGAAGCTGCAGAACGAAGGTTACCTGTGTCTCGCTGACAAAAATAAAAACAAAATACGCATGTGGCTTCAAAATTATCTCGTTGATGGCCATCGCAACCCAGAATATAAAGCACGTGCCACAGCACACATCTGGAACCTAGAGCAATTAAAGCCAACAAAAAATATCTGGTGGTCAGAGTCTTTGATCAGGAATAGCGATCCTAAAAATAATGGATATATCGACCTAGTCGCGTGTGGCGAACTGCTCAAATTTTTCGATAAGAACCAAAACTTTAAATTCACTAACGAAGCATTCGGTCAAACTCTTCCCAAGCTCAGAGAAATCTTCCATGGTAAACAAGAAAAACCCAGAAGCGTTGGATTGAACATCAAGGAACTGATGAAATATCAGAACAATGCAAATGTCCCGATGTATCAGGACCGAGTTGGTCAACTTATGAAACTCTCATTAAAGGATTTTAGCCATAAAACAAACGATGAGAAACAGAGAATAATGGAAGACCTTTACTTGTTCATCGGTACATCTCCCTCGAAAGTCACATCACGGGCCAAGAATGCGCTACAAAGGCACCCCGAATCCCTTTCCAAGCTCCTAGATCAACGCGAAGCTAGCGGCCAAGACGACTATCAGAGGATCCAAAACGAGCTGAACAAACTTGGTAAACGATGGAACACCATTGGCTAGAACTAATCTTTTCATGTTCCTTCTATACATATGTTCATTTATGTCCTTGAAATTAAAGTCCTTTCACTAAAAGCCTTCCTGCTCTCCTATTCACAATCATGCCGTTCCAAAAAGTGATACACATTAAATAAATAACAAATCCTTTACTTTCGATGATGCCTGTTATTCTAAATTTCACTTGTACATAGTCCTTTTATAAGATTTATAAGATAGAAGCAAATCCAATCAGTCAACAATTCATAGAAAACCAAAAACGGGGCTGTCGGAGAGTCAACAGAGGCCCAAAAGACTTCTGGATGGGCTCTAGGAAAGTCTGAACTATCCCGCCAATTTTTCCGAGTGGTTCCTTGAGGAGTGCTTTAGCTGTAGAACTAAAAAAAAAAAAAAAAAAAAACTACACTCTGAGGTAATCGTTGTCTCAAAGCTATCAACTTTACATCAGAAGCCACTCAACCCACCACCTAGCAGCTACTACCCGTGTTTTTTTTTTCATAAAGATTAGAAAATCAAAATTTCCATCAGATACGAACATAAAATAAATGAATCAAACCAAGATAATTAAATTTAGATAAAGATAAAATAAGTACATGCCTGGTTTTGGGCACATTGGAGAGGACTAGGGTTAGATTATAATGTGGGTGTTTACCTAGGCTCAGGTTTCTCCTTGAGTAGAAGGTGTAGGGCAAAACCCCCCTCCCACCACTGATATGACAGCCACCCTTCAGATTTTCATCTCGGATCACGCTTTTAGCGCTCTGCAGAATAAAAGGAAAGCAAGGCAACACATCGTTACTTTTTTAGCGCTCTGGGGAGCGGCATGAAAGAAATATCCGGCCACTGTTTCTCATCTAGTTTCATTTCGAGCAGCAGTGAACCAAAGTCCAGTCAAGACTGCTTTCCTTGCGCTGCAAAAGTGACATCCCATTCCGTGGGCGGCCCAACAAAGATGGGCGGCTCATAAGATCCAATTTGAATGGATTATGATAAGTGGTGGGCCAGCCGCTTTTAAAAACTTAGTTCAACTCCCGTCCGAGTGGCCGTGGTTTATGCAACATCGACAAAATTCAAAGGAAGTGGCGACGAAAATTGGCAATTGGATCCGTTGCGCGCACGGGTTTTCCCCGAGGTCCCCGCTTTACCCCAATCTTGAGGACCGGCGTTTTGAGCAGATCTCTCTGTTCAGAACGCTTCTCACGAACCGGCTAGAAACCACATACATTCAACTCGGTCCACAAGACATCGTCAGTATCCACAAGATGGAAGATGCTACACACACTCTCCTTCAAGTCAGTGATGACTATTTTGGGTTCCAGCTTTCCTCTGGTCATCCTAATTGCGCATTGATTGATTCGCCTTTATAACGTACAATTTTCCTCTGAGAAATTGGTTAGGACTTTGTCGATTCGTTGGCGAACTTACCATCTGAGGTGGGCCATCTACTATGCGAGATAGCCTATCTAGACTATGCCAAGAAGTCAGCGAAGGATGACCAACCGCCGGTTTCTCAAGCCGGTAACGGAGAGTCCGGCTTGAATAAGAAATGGTATTCAGTTGATGAATCGCGTCGCAAGGCAGCGTCTAAGCAAAGCTCAATCGTTCGACATTCTCATAAGCCTCCCAATAACTTGTTGACTCCTAACCCGAAGGAACCTGTCCTCATCGAAAGAGCACTAGCTCATTATGACGATGCTATCAAGTTGAGCAAGGAGAAAGAGAAATTCGCTTCTGGAGCGGTCAACCTGGTAACCTTTCAATGTCTCTTAGCTTCGTCTCGTGATCCTGCCCACAGGCGACCTTGAAAAATGAGACTTCGATTATTTTCTTTCTCACCCGACTGATTGCTTTCGGTCCCATTTTCAGGTCACTCGACACCTTGAAAGACTCAACCAAGAGCTCGCTAAACTGGCGGCCACAACTGGAGTAGAGGTTCCCGAATTCAAAAGAGAGCCATCAGAGCCACCTACGGCCCCGGGCTCATCGAATCCAATGTCGACCGGGGCACCGAATAATGTTGGCACTCCTGCTCCAGCCTCTGAACCAACTCGTAACAACAGTGGGTTTTGCAAACAGCTACTGGCTTCTCATTACACCTCTCCATTTTTCATCTGAGATTAATTTATTTGTCGATGAATGGCTGTTAGAGCGGAAACAACCCTCGATGGATACACCTTCTCCGCACAACTTCACGCCTAGTCAACTTGCTACCATTGGAGGCAGTTCTTCAGTTCCAGCGAGTAGTCAAGGTGTGTCCCTTTTCCCTGCTTAAATTTCTACCCGTTTCACTTGGCTTATCATCAATTTTTTTAGCCAACAAACGGCGCGCTGGTCAAGCACGTCAAACCCTCCGAATACACATGCCATCCATACAACCTAAAGAAACCGCAGAATTGGCTGCGATGGAGTATGGCCAAGGTGAGGAAGCAGAAGCGGATGAAGGAGAAGAGAGCAATGCTGGAGACGATACAACACTCTATTGCTTTTGCCAGAAGGTTTCATACGGTGAAGTACGTCGCGATCCACTCTCCTTGGTGCCTTTGGTCTCTCCTTTGCTAATGTTGTGTTTGGTTGGAATTAGATGATTGGGTGTGACAATAAGACCTGTCAATACGAATGGTTCCATGTTTCTTGTTTGGGTCTCAAGGAGACTCCTATCGGCAAGTGGTATTGTCCTCAATGTACCGCCGAGGGTAAAGGCCAAAAATTCTTGCAAACCGGTCGACAACGTAAAAGAGCTTGACGTCTCTCTCTCTGAATTGGACATATTTATTTTCATGATTGCTGTTTTTTTTCTGATTTCCCCAAGCCAACGTTGTGTGAAAGGTTGTGCCTCATTGATGTGTTGTTAATTTATTGTTTTAGATTTTTTAGTTGGTTGTGTATACTGCTTCCAACTTCTCAATCATCTTGATCTGATTATAATATTGTAATATAGTGCTTCAGATGTTCCCTCATCTTATGTGAGTGTCCTACCGTCTTGCACAAATGCCAAAATAATTACATAGCACTTTTGGCCTCGCTATTGGTGTCAGCTGTACGGACAATAAATGATGTTGTAACTTAACATCTATTCCACCACTATTGTCCTAAGCACCTCAAATAGTCAAAAAACATACCTAACATTGCGGAAAACACTACTGCATAGAATATTCATAACCAATATCAAATACAATAATCTATTTTACATGTATCACAGGAATGCTTTCTATGAAATACTTAGGGTGACTGCAGATTAAGAGGAGTAATTGCCAAACATCTCATTTTTATGCCTTAATTTTATGTTTTTTTTTTTTTTTTTTTTTTTTTTTTTTTTTTTTAAAGTGTAATTTGGCCATTGGCATTGCACACTATGAATATCATTTGTTTTGAACTACAAGTTTTTGTTAAGCTTGTAACAATTGTTTGAGCACTTGGTGTTATGAGGACCTAAGTTTCTGTGAGTACGCGGTAATCTAGACAATTTGATCTACTGTGTAGTGGTGGGGGTGTGATGTCTTTAACCTTCTCAGGTTGGTTTATAAATGGGTAACAGGTATTGAAATTGAAAGAGAGGGTTTTTGTGTGAAGGGGACAACTAATAAAGGGTTTGCAATTGAAGGGGGAGGTGTAGTTGTCCTGGGGGACAACTAATAAAGGGTTTGCAATTGAAGGGGGAGGTGTAGTTGTCCTGGGTTGGAAGGGGTAGCGGCCAGGGGTTGGGCTTGCTGGGATTCGAACACCGGACTTGTCACTCTCTCAGGAGTGAGATAATTTGTCGCACAGGGGCGACACCAAGCTTCCGTGGGTGATGGTTACCGCTAGACCATCCAGGCCCAATGTTTCAATTTTATGTATTGAAACATTCCAAACCACTCAATCCACTGAGAAGCCACATGATTCTACAGGGTCCTTCAACATGGAGGTTGAAAATTACACATGTGCTTGTACAGGCTATAAAGAAGCCAGTGAAGTACTATAAATTGAATACTCCGGGCTGAGGAGGAATAAATGCGCACAATTACTATACTAAATATGTTGTCCCCAGACCTTTTGTTTTCTCATTGAACTTCTCTCATTCATACAATATTGAAAAGCTAGCTAAATATATCCTACTCTTCATGAAGAGTGTGTTGTTTTAACTATTCAATTTGCTTACGTTTTCTATTTCTCAGCTTCAATAAACAATTCCCTTGAACAAAAGAAAAAAAATGTTTGAACCTTGTTGGTTAAAAAAAACCTTTCACTGCAAGAAAAACTCGATCAACTGCCAGCAGTTGACA
Source organism: Puccinia hordei (assembly GCA_007896445.1). Taxonomy (NCBI): domain Eukaryota; kingdom Fungi; phylum Basidiomycota; class Pucciniomycetes; order Pucciniales; family Pucciniaceae; genus Puccinia; species Puccinia hordei. The sequence goes on along the minus strand of RDRW01000170.1, from coordinate 88,864 downwards.
TGTGGCATGCTCCAACAAAGCTGCCATGGCATCTCCACCCATTTACATATGCAGCTGTTTGGGCACAGTCACTGTGCAACATGCACAGTGACTGTGCATTGAAGCTTGGTTGATTCACCCTTTGAGAAAGGTTGGAGTAACACCGTCAGCTTCCTTAGAGTTTCCACATGTCAACTGCAGGCAGTTGAGCCAGTTTTTTTTGCAGTGTTTATTCCTTTCAATGCAATCTGGAGCAAACAGTTCTAGAAGATAATCCAAAAGACTTTTATCATTCCAGTCCTCATGTAAATCATTCTGCTTGGTGCCAGAAGAGCTGTAATAGTCATTCATATGTTTGCCAGTTTTACTTTAAAAAATGTGCTGACTGAATTGGTAGGACTGCCAGTACAATTTCCTGGGTTCAATTCATCCCAGGTTAACTAAAGTGCACCCCAAAAATTTAAAATAGTTTGATTTCAACTGATGAAATAAAACCCAAGGGGTTTCCCTTGTTCTTATGTTTCATGAGTCAAGACCAACCAAGTTCAAATTGGTTGATTGCATGCCAGTTCAGATGGGATAGGCTTAACCTATCCATTTATGTAGTAGAAAGTTAAGCACTGCAAGAACTGATGGAGAATAATTGAATCCAGTATATATCTAATCAAAATTTGGCTGGTTTTTTCAAGAGTTGAGAATAATTAGTGATGCAGAAATGTGTTTTTTTTCACAAAAAAGGGTAAAAAAAAAAATCAGAAATGAAGTGGGGGTAAATATACTATTGGTATGGAAAGCATATCATTTGATGGACATTTTTATTGATGGCCAACAAGATAAGTGTGTTTCTGTGTTTAAAACTGGACTCATGGTTCAGCAAACTGAATTTTTGTGATATGGGAGAGCAGATTTCTATTTCTGGATGCAAGTGATGTATGATTTTGATGATGAATTACCCCCAATGTTTATGTGAAGTCTTGAAATGGATCTGAGAGCAATATGTATAAGGCAGTGCTAAATGTACACTTCAAAATTAAACAATTTTATTCTCCTTTTCCATGCCAGCCAGGTGCTTTTATGCCAACCAAATAGGTGAAAATTAGTTTTGCACATGTGAATTAATCTTATGGTGATAATGAAGAGGACATGTCACAGGGAAAAAAAATAGGTTTTGAAGAGGATTAGAATACAGTTCATTTTATCAGGGCTAGTCATACATTAGTCTCTTATATAGATCTGATTTATTTTTGCATGATTCTTGGAGAGTTGAAAAAAAAAAACAATTTTATGTGGATTTTCTTCTGTGTAGAGGTATAAGCAGCTAGTTTCTACCCCAAAGTGGGTGGGAAATGAAATAATCAAGCCTGATATATTTAGTGGCCCATTACCTCTGGCCCAGCAGACCCAGCCTACCAGCTGTTAACTTGACCCTGCCAATATCAACAATAGTTCCAATTCTAGCCCAGAAAGCCTTTGAATTCCAAGACTAAACTTTTAGGTTTAATTGATGGTATCCTTTTTGTAAAAGCCAGGAACAAAGGAAAGTGCTTTCTGGTTGGCTCTCAAAACCCACAGCTATCCATCAATCCAATGATTAATTGCTGCTGGGATTATGAGGCAGTTTCTCAACAATGGCTGCAAATATGCAAGGAAACCCAATGTGTGACCAGGGACCCAGCAAGTTCAAAAGCCAGTGGACAGCCAGCCCACCTATTAAGAGAATATTTTTGGGTCATTTTAGAAATTTTCTAACATGACCCTGGTTTGTTTGTTGAAGAAATCCAAGAACAAATGTATGGCTCAAAATGGTTTCTCCTCAGTAAATCTACCTTTCATACAACAACTTTTCAAACAATTGTTGGTCACTTTGAATAAGCCCAAGAATTTGCACATTCAGAAGTTCTTGTTGGCAAAGTATAAATTTATTGAATATATAAAGCTTTTCACAGCTGAGTAAATTGTATTTTCAGGTGAGTTTTTCTCCATCCATCTCATTGTAGAAATTGACTGAACTTCTCATCTTATTTCCAGATGTAAGCGCTTTCTTCAATGATGACTTGCTCCAATTGCTTGCCAGATCAGTCCAAGGCACCCTGGCCAAGTGTTTTCTGTTCAACCAGAATGTGCCCCAATTAAGCCTGATCCCTGCTGAAATATCATTTGAAAGGCTTCTAAACCTGGCCACCACCTTCAAAAAATACAATTCTTGCAAATTTGAGACTTTTTTTTGTCTGTTTTTGAATCAAAGGTATTTTTCTAATGCACCTGTCCTTTACACACACCATTTAGAAACAGATAGCCCATGCATAAATTGGTCCTAGTATGTGATAATTTTACTTGTCATCAAGTAAACCATGTCCTCAAACTGCGTGGGGCTGCTGGATTCCAGCTCATCTTCCTTCCCCCATATTGCCCCAAGTTAAATCCAATCAAGTTGGTTTTTTCAGCCATCAAGCAAGAAATAAAACCCTCCTGATTATTGGATTACATCACTGACCCCAAATGGTAGATCCAAAATGTTACTGCTGAGATTGCCACTTCCAAGCTCTGCTATAATCTGTAAAAGCACTGTGGCCACTATGTAAAACAGAACTAAAACATTATCAGGTAGTTTTACACTATTTTTCAAGTAGTTTTCTGCTCCTCTCAGTCTATCCCCATCACAATCTTATACTTGTGTTATCATCTTAAGAATTATTTGTTGAGATTTGAATCTCAGTTTTCCTCTGCGACTCGTCGCGCCCAAGGCGTGCGCTAAACTCAGTTGAAATCCTATCGCTCTCGAACCTCTCAAACTTCCTATGATGTCATTCTTACCAGATAAAATCAAGATTATTCTTGATCAGGTCATCAAGAATCCCCCAACTCCTCTTGCTCGATCCCCGGAGAAGAAGATATTTAAGCTTCTTGTTTCTGGGAAACTGAATCCCCAGGAAACAAACAACTCACATAGTTGTCACTCATACTTCAAACTCTCCTCAAGATTACTTATCTATTGACTTCATTCTCTCATCATCTTCCACCATCTTCCACTCTTCTCTCCTCGACTTCATCACCTTCCATCATCATCCACTATCTTCCTTATTCCATTTTCCCTATCTTTCTTTCTTTCCTTTCCACCTCGATTCCTTTCCTCATCCAACAATTCCTCCATCTCAGGTATTGAACAATTTTACAATTATCTCTCCTGATCTTTGTCGTTGCTAATATTATCTTATATTAGTTGTCCTCCTCCTCAGCTTCCTTGTCCTCGTTTTTCTCTAAAAAGAGCTATTTCATCTCATTTGTTTTGTTCTCGCCTTTAGGTATTAACCTTTCATCTTTCTCTCATTTTTCCTATTGTATTTCATGTTCATGTTACTCATTCTGAAATACAACCTTTAGTTTTTTGATTCACATTATTGGTGTACAATTTTATAAAGAGAAATATGGAGGAAGACTTCTTTTGACATATCAAGATGATATCCTATTGAGAGGATAAAAATCTCTAAAATGTACTTACATTTCTCTGTCATCTGGAAGTTTTTCCATCACTTGGCCACCATCTAACCATTTGCTTTGTGGCAATGCTTTTTTATCTGAACATCCTGGGATGTGAATTGTCCTTGTCATCAAAAAATTTGAGGAATTCCTCTTGTTTTTCATGGTGGATCTTCACAAAATTGAAACCTTTGCTAATTGAATCAGCCTTTTATTCAACAACTGATACCATCTGATTTGGCAAAGGGGCTATGTTCATGTATCCATTTAGATGTTGAGTCTTCCAGTTTGTGTTTTTTTAGTTGTTGAGATTGTTTCAAATTGGAGGTCTGGGGGAGGGGAGTGGAGAGAAATTACCTTCTCTGTGTTAATCTGTGATTTAGAAATACTTTGAAGGGGTTAGTGAGAAGTAAATAAAATTGAATGCTTTGCTTACCAGAGCATCCCATCTTTGAGCAGTACCAGCAGTCAGTGGAATGTATTGGGCAAGTTGGTTGCATTGATGTACATTGGCAACCTTGTATTTCTTTTTTTCCCATTGGGGCAGTGGTGCAAAAAAATGCTTTTCACCAGGAAATTGAGAGCATTGAAGTCTCCCGCAGATGTACTTTGAGCCGGATGGTGAGGGATTTCTAATGGTTTCTTCAAACCATTAGATTTCAGAGCTACCTGCTGGTTCAAAACATGAGTTTTGACTTGGAAAGAAGACCAAGCTTTCTCTTCAATGCTTACTGGATTTGCCATTGACACATGTAATCAAAAAATTGTGTAGTCTTTACCAAGATCAAGTATAAATTGAATCCAATTCTCAAAATTCTTTTTGTTATTAATGTTCTGATTTGCCTGTTTTGAGTATTCTGTTGCAGTCTTGAGGGAAATACTGATTTTCCAGTGGTTAGGTGCATTAACCAAATTGATATCTTGAAAAATAAGTCTCCCAGCTCTTATGAGCTATTTATTACACTCATTGGCAATGATTTTTTGAAATTTGGTAAACTTGATTGTTCTGGTATTGATCAGAATCTCAAATGTTATTTTCAATTGGATTGTCTTCCATGAATTCTTGGACAGCCCTGGCTTTGGATAATAGACCCAAAAACACGGTTTTGCATCAAAACAATTGTGGCTGGATCCAAAAAGATAGAGTGGTCAGCTCTTGCTACAATCAAGACAAAACATGTTTAATTGACTAACATTTCAGCGGGCCAAGGTCCCATCCCACAAGTCCAGTGACTTTCACTTGCAGTATTATAGCTGTGAGGAGGCTCCTCCTTTCCAAATGGATGATTGAGGCACACAATAATTGGTTCTGTACCTAGGTGACAGTCAATGAAGTCATTGACTGTCATCATGGATTTACATATTCAAAAAAATAACAAAACACAAAGTTTATTTCTAAGAATCTGTTATTTTCAGTGGAAATTCCTGAAGATCCCTCAAAGCACTTTTCAAAAGACAATACTTATTTAAATTACTGTATTTCCCTTTTTCTCCTTTTTCTCCTTCTTCACACACACTCATCATACTGTGTCCGTTCTCCTATGCCTTGTTTTGGGATAGGATAATTGCCTTCTTTTCTACTTACTGGGAGCTCTCTCTATCCTTGTTCTCCCAGCTGCATCACTGACCTTTCTCACTTATGTCAGGTTGCCTGATTTGGGAAGAAGAAAACAGTAATTACCAAGTGGTCTTGAATCCTAACATCATCCAAGGTACTTGAATGTATTTTTTCCCTTGACATGATACATATTGGCAGGCACTTGAAAAATGAGCCAAAGATTTTATACCTTTCCTTCTAGATGAACCTCAGGTACGGCGTGCAGGGGACTTGACAGAGCGAGTTCTTTCAGCGGCTTGTTTCGCGAGGCGCCGACGGCGCACCGGTTCCCCAGCCCCTGAAACAAGGAGATTGACCAATCTAGATGGAGGATGAAGGGAAGTCCTTCAGAACCCCTTCAAAATCAAGCTTTTTAGTCAATGGCAAGTTCTCTCTACTTGTCAAATCAGTCATCATCACCTACATGATGACCTCACATAACCTTTTCAATAGAAGGCTACAACTTTGCAACAGCTCTCTAACAATTTTACCAACCAACCTTCCTGGTGGGCATACAAACAGGAAGGCAAGTAAAAGGGCTGTAAATGCATAAGGAAAGGGGTTTTTTTTACAAAGCTGGGCAGAAATCAAACATAGCCTTACTTGGACCAAGGAGAAATGAAGTGAGTTTTCTTTTCTTGTAATCATTCTCAGGAATGTGGTGGGGAGAGTCGTTAGGCTGGCGAGGTGCTGGATAGCCCGCCTTATATGCACCTCGAATGGTCCTTGGCCTGTCTCATTCTCGATCACTCCATCTTTCCTTGTATTGATCAATGAAATTTTGAGCCTTTTCCAGCCATGTAAACTTGATGCGTATGCCTGTGGAAATTGATTCAACGGGTCTACACACCCAGCCGGGCGAGACAGCCACGCCAGGATGATGGTTCCATTGGCGTTGCTAGAATCGAAGGCGCTCCCGTCATTCTCACAGTCACGGCGGTTGCCCGGTACATTTCAGCCATTCCGAGAGAAAGCTTGCGTTTCCGTATTACTTTTTTGCAAAGGCTTCAGTCACCGCTGACTTCAGCCACTGGAAAAATACATACTACAATGCGTATTCTTCCAAACCTTTGATTCAGCAGTGAGCACTTCCGGGACAGCTTGCGTTTCCAGACTCAGGTTGACTTCAGCCACTGAATGAATACCAGATATGAATTATGCCCAGCTCTTTTCTCCCCCCTCCCCCCCAGGTCTTCTTGCCGAAAGTGGTTGGCAGACTGGGCGATTTGATTTGATTCAAGGAAAGTCACGGTGGAGACTTTCCCTTGACGTCTCACATCGTCTTCTCGCTGTTCAAGTCTCATTCCAATCTCGATTGATGGTGTAATCTCATCATGGCTCTTCAGCCAACCCAGCCTCCTTTGGACATGGACTGCCGGGACCGGCTCGGCATCCCTCTTATCCAAAATTGTCTCAAACCTCAGCTGACGTTGAACACGGGAGGAGCTGTACCAGAATGACTTCAGAATCATAACTTCAGCTCCATAACTTATGGAGCTCAGTTAAGCTTCACTTGTATCATAACTTATGGAGCTCTGTTGAGCTTCACTTGTATAAATACGTGTATATGTGTTTGTAACGCTTGTTATCATCTACTAAGCAAATGCACAACAAGACAAGTCCATGGGGTCTTTCAGAACTAGTCCCATCTTGAAATGTGTGGAATGTCACATTGCCGACCTCGTATGGGAGAAAACTCTCACCTTGAAAGAAAAACCCAAATTACCAAAAAAAAAAAGAGAAACCTTGGAGGACGATGATAATGATGATGAGTACGAGATGGCAAGAAAGAACGAGGAAGATAGATTAAAGGACTTGGATGATGTGAATTCAGAATTGGGTTTTCCGTTTTCGACCAGTGAATTTCGAGTCTCTAGGAACCTAAGAAAAAAAAAGGGTCAAGTTGTATTAAAATCCGAATTATAAGAAGAGAAAGGAGGATCTGAAACTTGAAAAACAAAGGAGAGAGGAAACCATACGTCTTCTTTTCCACGCTTCCTGTAAAGTTCTTTCTTCTTGTAAATCCATGCTTGTTTCGACTCATCAGTTCCACCTTTCGAAGATTTTTTCCGGGAATGATTTCGATTGGTACTAGCATGAGATTTTTTGCTGTACTTGACTCGATTATTCTGGTCTTCCGTTGTGAGTCCTTGAGGTAATTGGTTTGCATTGTTGGTTGCTGAGGAGTGGGGTGAAGGTCCAGTCATCAACACTAGATAGAACTTTTTCGCTTTTTGACTGTTGGGGTCTAAATAAGAAGACACGCCGAAGAAGAAGAAAAAAGATGAGTATCATGAATGCTGGTCTATCAGCAGATTGTTTGTGGCTAGATTGAACGCTTCCAGATATATCAATCCTTTACTGACAATCAACAACCAAGCCACCGGTGAATCCAGCTCGATTAGCGAAGGACATGATGAACCTGACCTGATCATCTGATTCAGGATAGAACTGAAAGACTGCTCTTGCGCCTCGAACCAATGCACCAAACAGGGTCTCGAAGAACGCCTTGAGTCGTTTCGGAGGCGAGTTGGTGGACTTGTCCGCATTGCATAGCCATTGGATCACGGATACACTGGATATTGATCAGGTCAGCATCCATCTTCCCTTCTTATGTGCAGTTTCAGCTTAAAGAATGATGAGGGTTACCTGATTGCTCCATCGAAACTTCCGGGTCTAAAACCAAATCCCTGTCCAATGTCATGCAAGCACAGATCGCCTTCTACTTCCCTCTCCAACGCGATTTCTGATGGAATTAGATCAGCTTTAATAAGATAAAAGAAAATCAAGTTGTGACGATGTGAGAGGACTGACCAAGCATGCTTCCACTTATATCAGCGCCGACCCATTGATGACCATGTTCGCTGATAATTTCACCACTCAATCCACTCCCGCATCCGATATCCAAGACCAGTCCTGAATAATCAGTGTCACCATTGCTCGATTGAGAAGGTAGATTCAATAGCTCCAAGCATCTTTCGGTCATCTCTGATTGGATGGATTGGATCCGACTAGATTTCGTATACTTTTCCGCCTCGTTATCATTGTAAAACTGTTAAAGAAACGTCAGTTTGTCAGTTTTCTCGTTGTCGGGAATTAAAAAGATGTAGATTAAAGATGTGAAAGTCCACTCAGACTATTTCTGGTGGTGCTTGATGTTCTGGTCGAGACATGGCTGTTGCCCGAACACTTTCATTATCCTCTCAACACGGTATGCATACATACACCACCCTTCCTGCCATAATGAATATACCCTCATATTGCATTCTCAAATTTTGCCAATCCAACCTTTCCATGGTTCAAGACTAATACTTACCGAGTCACGATGTTCAAATTTGAATTTGTAAGTTTACCATCAACAACAACAACACCAAAATTAAACGGAATATTCGTCAGACTGACTTGTGTGTCTTTCCCCCAACGCCTATACCTCCAAGGACCTGGAAGATCTAACAGATGGAAACAACAAGTATCCGAAAGAAATTCAACCTACTGCTCATCTCAATAGAACAACTGAAAAGAGAAAAATCAGTAATCAAGGTCGATGTCTAACGATCCCATTTAAAAAACTCGTCCGTCAATTTCCTCGAACTAGTGAAAAGGAAGAAAGAGAGAGAAAAAAAAAACTTATGAATTTCTGATATATAGCAATAGTAAATTCTTACCATTCTCCATAGATCGACCGACTACCGCCTTTCATAACCTATTCGAACCTCAAGATCCCCCCCTCATTAGATATTTATAAGCGAGAGTTGTATGACGTAAAGTACCAAACAATAGTGAATCTTACCCAAGAAGAAGAAGAAGAAGGCAAACAAGAAAGGCAAGAGGAGCAAGAACAGAGCACTACGCAAGTTGAAGAAACGACGAGACAAAAGACCTTGGATTCTTTACAATCGAGCTCAGATTTAATCCCAGGAGTGTACGAAGGTGGATTCAAAACGTGGGAATGTAGTCTAGATCTGGCCGTCCATCTGGATCCGATTTTCGAAAAACTGAAAGATCTTTTCTCGAATCCAAACCAACTATCTGCCGACCACCTCGAAAATCAGCCGGAAATAAATCTGCCATACAGGATCTTAGAGATCGGCTGCGGGACTGCCGTGCCAACTGTTTCTCTGTGCTTCAAATTGTTCGCGTACTTGCTCAATCTGAAACGATCTCACCCGCCCGTCTTCTTTGATAATCAATACCTCCTCGAACCTCCAATCCTTGAAATCATCTTACAGGACTTTAATTCAGATGGTAAATGGGTTTTTCTTCCAACTTTTATTCCCAGAGGTCGTTATCCTTCTGGAGATGAAATCTTCCAAAAAAAACTGATTACAAATTTGCTTTGCCATATGCTATCGGATCTCACAATCAACACAGTGTTGGAACTTTTAACTCTCCCCAATATCTTGCTAGCATTTTACCGAGCCACTCTGATCAAGACCAAGCCAACTGATATACCTCAAGAGAATGGTGATCTCACAACAGAAGGAAAGAATAGAGACGAGATGGTTGAAGAGGATTTAGAGATCACAGACGAGCTGAAAACAGAATTTGAATTATTTTTGAGAGAGAATCGGATCCAATTGACGTTCGTCTATGGCCCTTGGTCGACCTTTGAGCTGCCCACCTCATCGCCGTCCCAACCCGGCCAAGAACGATGCCCCCCAAGGATAGACAGTGGTCACGAGAAGGGATGTGAAGTAATTTTAAGTTCAGAAACGTTGTACTCCACCGAATCTTTGCCCGACCTGATCAACGTCCTACTATCATCCAAGATCAACAACAAACAGCCCGAGTCTCAGCAACGGGCCCAACAACAGTATGATGCTGCTGTTGCTGTCGAGAGCACGATTCTTATTGCCTCCAAAGCCGTCTATTTTGGCGTCGGTGGTGGCACACATTCGTTCATCAACTTGATCGAAAATGTCCATCATGGATCCGTCTCCTTCATCGACCTCCATCATCCCGATCATCCTGCCTCTCTTTCTAATGGAGTCTCTAGAGTCCTCATGGACGTCAAATTCTTATCTTAACATCCATCTGTCGCTCACTTATCATTCTTAGGCTCTTGTTATTTGCAACATTTGTCGCGCATATGACTCAATCCTATGTCAAGTTGTCTCTCAATTAATCAAACTAAAATTCCCAACTTGGCCATTACCAACTGGCGTTGAATTCTGAATCCCCCAGAAGTCTTTCGGATTGTTCCTCTTGAAATTGTACATTTCTGCAACACTTTTCATTGGCACTTGACTATAAACTCCCTTTGTAATGTGGTGTTTCATGGACTGTATGGGCGTAAGAAGCCACCTTGGGGATGATTCAATGATCTTCAGGCTGTGGTTGGAGCAGGTGTGGAGTCTCAGAAAAGAGTGAATCCAATCAGATATGCCTTTCTCACAGGGTGACTTGGACCAAGCTTCATTGCCCAGTGACTGCCAAAACAGCTACATATGTAAACAGGTTGTTGGAATTTCATCACTGTGTTTTCCCTCTCTTCCTCTTTCACACATCTGTCACTCCTTTTTATCCCATTTCCAGATGAATATCCAATCTCACCTTCTGTCCCACATCTCAGCCATAACTTGTATGTAGATAAATAACCATGCTGCTGAGTAGATAATGAGACCATCTGTTCTCTGCGCCAGTTCCCTGAGACCATCATCCAGTCTCTTGTAGTGAGTAGCTTTTTTCCTCTCACAAGCTAGCAGACTTAGCCCCTTAGAGGGCTTCTTTGTCTTGTTCCCAGCCTCTGAGCTTTCTTCCTCGAGGCCTTCTTCCCAAACCTTTTTCTCATAGCTTCAAAGCTTTTTCACAGGTGGAGATACAATGGTAGCTTGGTTGGAGTATGCTATTGAGCCAGTTTTTGGTGCAGTGATGTATAGGAATTTTCAGAGTCAAAAAGGCATCAGTGGGAAGTTGGCCAAAATCTTGAAAATCCTGGCCTTTGGGAAAGTTGGTCAAGATATTGTTGTTGCAACAAGCAAGATCTTTCAAGAACTTTCCCAGGGAAACCTTCACATTTTGATAGGTATAGTGTATCATGTCCAATGTGGAGGTGGTCATCACTAATGTATCAATTATAAACAGATTTTTGGATTTTTAGATTCTTCATTTTTTTGAAAATCTTGTCAAGATGTTTTCCCATTCAAAACAAAATTTTAGAAACTGCAAAAAAAGGCCCCCAAAAAAATTTCAAAAGCCTTGTGGGAACTGTGCCAATTATAAACCCATCTTTCCATGCTGGGCCTGCCACATGTGTCAGACATTGAGACAATTGGCCCACATGTCTCCAAAATAATACAAGTCACATAACCCAATGGTTAAGGACTTATGTTTATAAAAAAGGGAATAAAAATTGAACTAAGTAAATTATCTTGAATTTACAAGTTCAATTCCCATAAGACTCATAATTTTGTATTCATTTTATACAGTATTTATCCTTTTTAATAAACTAAATAATAATAAGAAATTCTAATTTAAGGAGAGATTAATATCTCTCCATTAATTTACCCTTAATATTACAATTTGGTTATGTCTCCTACAAGGAGACTATTATCTTGAATTAACCCATGTAATACAAACTCTTTGAGTTATTACATTGGGGTATCATATTGTGTAATATTTAAATGGGCTGAGATTCCTTCCAAAAGGAATTTCCCCCAGATTATTACCATACAAACCCGTACACCTTACTACAAACCAGTGAGTGGGGTTTTTTATAATCCAATCAAGTCTTTCTCTACTTTTCCCCCTGTCTGGACCTTTTCCTAGTCACTGAATATTTATTCTAGTGACTAGAAGTCCTCTCCCTTTTTAAAGGAGCAGTTGAAGCAAAAAGCACTGTAGTATTATCTACAAGTGTTCCCTTGTTTACCCTTGGGTGCCAGCTCATACACTTTATAGTGTATCAGAGCTTCATTTCCACTGGCCTCACAGGCTATAGTGAGACCATACATATAGATAATAATACTTTATAAGTATTATTACATATCTATTTATTCAACCCCACATCACATAAGAGACGGGGGCTGACAACATGTCTACTCAGAACCACACCCCAGGAAGCAGGGAACCTGACTGTCCAAGTGATCAACTTTCCCTCTGAATTTCAATCTTATTTTTCATCCAACCCCATAATCTAAAAATTCAACACAGGGGTTGCTGCTATCATAAAATTGGAAGTATGTATCTCGAATTCATATGTTACCAGCTCAAAAATGGTGTATTTATGTCAGCCCTAGAGAGACTCCAGAGTATCCTAAGAACTGACATAGCTGTAAAATATACTAAAAATATTGTAGCACTAATGTAAATAATAACATATCCTAAAATATTATTGGGTAAATAAACTTATGATGTAAAATAAGTGGGTTAACTCACTCAAACCACCACTAATTTCCTACTCCTTCTAGTAATCTGTCATGTCTTAAAGGTACTTTGTAAGAAAAATGAATAACCATATAAAATATGGATTGAAATTATTGTCATAAAATCTGAGAGAAAATAATAGTATTTGCATAAATATTAGAAAAATAAATTTATGCTAATAAGAAAGAAATTACCTCAGTGCATGGTAATTTCCCAGTATCATTCTATTGTATGAATTGACCCATGATGTGGGGGATTGATAAATGCATGCACACTCCAGGGGCACACCCTTTTTTGGGTGTCCTCACACCTATAGATGCTTTTCAAAAAAGTGCATGTGTCTACCCATATACATAGATAGGGTGTGCCACCCTTTCTGTGAATATAGGTAGGGGCACACACACCCCTACTTATATCCATATCAGATGATGTCATAGAATATGACATCACCCTGCCTGCAACAACCCCCTGTACCAACCCCCCTTCCCCCCACACACACAATAACCTTGTCAGCTTGCTACTAGTTCAGAGACAGCCTGATTAGAACAAATAAAACAAAGTAAAAATGTATTATTACTCATCTAATAAAAGGCAATAAATGACTAATGATAAGATAAAACAACATAAAAAAGCAATATGTAAATAATACACACATTTGTACATAGTAACATAATAATAAATACAATAAATACAATAATACATATAAAACAATGAAATTTTAATAAATAATAAGAAAAGTGAAAATTTCATTAAATAATCTTGAAGAGAGTGTAAAATAATCTAGGGCACTTCAGCCAAATTACCCCAGAAAACTTAAAACTGCTAGTAGTAAAACAACCTAAAAGAAAATTACTGCTAAGAGCTGAAATAATTATTAGACATTAAAATATAGAATAAAAAGAATAAATACATATACAAAAACAAGAAATAATAATAGGGGGTATCAAATATGACGAAATCCACCATTAAAACCCGTTGATTAGAAATTGCCAAATCCACAATTTCTAATCAACGGGTTTTCAAAAAGGGGTAGCTAAAAACCGAACGGATTTTGAAAATGAAAAACCCTGGTTTTCCATCCAAATCCTTCATTTCCAAAATAACCCAATTAAATCACATCTCTCATCAGCTCACGCTGCACCGTTCAATCCATTTCCTCTTGTCAAACCAAGCAAACATCACACCTCACCTCAACCAATCATGCGACAAGCACCCTCTCAACACAAGCAACTATTTCAAGCGGCCAACTCTGCTGCAACAGTATTGATTTTCGACTCAGATAACGAAGACTCAGGTCTTGAAGATTTCTACCGTTATTGTCGATCAAAACTCCAGAAACGATACCTCAATGCCAGAGGCACAACTACACGATTCCATCCTCGATATGACCTTTCAATCATTCAAGAACTTCCTCAATCATGCTTCCTCCAGCTTTTTCGAATGTCGTTCCCATGTTTCCTCAATCTTCTTCAACGGATTGAGTCAAATCCAATCTTTCACAACTCCTCTCAGAATCCTCAACGAGACCCATCAGTCCAACTCGCTATTGCTATGTGCCGTCTTGGATCAAACGGAAACGGTGCTGCGGTTTTCAGACTCAAGAATCTCTTCCAAGTTGGCTATGGAACGATCAACCTTTACACATGTCGGGTGATCAAGATTCTTTATCAAATGCGCTCGCACTTGGTATCATGGCCGACTCAAGAAGAACGTATGGAATCATCTCAGGTCATGCAAGATGAAGGCTTCCCTGGATGTGTTGGCTTTGTTGATGGAACGACCATTCCACTGAGTCAAAAGCCTCCGGTGGACGGTAACCACTACTGGGATCGAAAAAAACGGTTGGATCGTTTGCATTGGTTCCACTATTTTACCAATTCTGAGCTGATGTGTTGTTTGCTTTCAAAACAGTTACTCTATTTCGGTCACTCTTGTTTGTGACATAAACAAAAAGTTCATATCGTACCTTGCAGGCTACCCAGGATCCTGTCACGATTGTTATGTCTTCTCTAATATGAAGCTTGCTCAAAATCCAGAACGATTCTTTGACCAACACCAATTCCTCCTGGCCGACTCTGCTTATTCAAGTGATCAACATACTGTTCCAGCCTACAAAGGTTCTGATTTGCTTATACCTGAGAATGTGGATTTCAATTACCATCTAGCCCAATCAAGAGTACGGATTGAACATGCCATTGGTATTCTAAAGGGACGATTTGCCAGTTTGCGAGAAATTCGATCACAAATCAGGAACCCTCGTGAGATGAAGGCAACGGTCAAGTGGATCATCACCTGCATTGTTCTGCATAATCTTCTAGCCGACCTCAAGGATCAGTGGCATGAACTTTACAATGAGGAGGAACCAGAAGCAGCCCTGCCCTTGTTGGAAAATGTTGAATCTAGTAACGATGGATTACGTGGACTGTTACGCCCCATAACGCTTGCACTCTTCAACTAAGTGCACTCTTCAACTAAGGTGAATAATTCAACATTCACTTGCACGACAATACACTTTCAGCTTTCTGACTCTTGCTTTTGATTTGGTTTCCTTGCAGTGCCAATTTTTCTTGATTGCTCTGCTTCATTACAGATGTTTGTTCTCTTCTCATCTTGATGCCAATCAAATCAACAAAGTTTTTACACTTATAAGTTGGATCAAAATATGTTTTCTTGCCTAAGTAAGCACATCTCGACAGGAAAAAACCACCCACCGGTACAGAAAAAATGCTTCTTCCACTAGCTCAATTTGTTTCAATGTTGCAATTGTGCACGATACACTATCATGGTAAAATTTCCTCTGATTTTTCAATTCATATTTTTACATTTCACACTGTTTATTCATTAAACAATCATCTGGAAAAACTTGGCTTGCTCATGTGCTTTGTGGCTGAAAAAGGTAAGCCAATTGACCCATCATCCCTCCTCTTTGGTGCTCAGATAATTTGCTGACATACATGCTTTTTATCAATCCCTTCCACAAAGGTGAGTGTGATCACTCTTGTTTTTATTACCTTGACTTTATTTGGCTGATGCCATCCTGATTTTTTTTATTTAGCTCAAGGTGAGGTTGCCAACCCTCCTTGAATGAATGTTTTTGGCATCTCTTGTTGCCAACGTTCTTGGCAACAAGAGAAGCTCAGGAACGATTAAACAACAGCCCAATTCAATTGAATCAGGCCAAGCCACTTCGTTGTGGGTGATTCAACTGGGCCAAGCCACAGGAGATGGCTGAAACCGCCCAGACGGTTTGGCAGGCCAATTTTCCAAACCGTCTTGGCGGTTTCAGCCATTATCCAACGAACTAACCAAGCTTCTAACATTTATTTTTTTGCTCTACCCTGCTTCTGAACAACACATCGCCAACGACTGCTGCTCAGGATCACTAACTAGGAAGGCGAGCGACGCAGCTGCTGATAATCACATCGCCGAAGGACAACTGCTGCTCATCTTTGCATCGCCAAGCGAGGCTGCTGAGGAGGACTTCCAACAAGCGACGCTGCTGCTGACAATCACATCGCCGAAGAACTACAGCTGCTGATATTTGAATCGCCGAGCGAGGCTGCTGAGCTTTGAATCGCCGAGCGATACTTGTGAGGAGAACATCGCCGAAGGACAACTACTTCTGATCTTTGCATCGCCGAGCGAGGCTGCTGAGGAGGACTTCCAACAAGACGCTGCTGCTGACAATCACATCGCCGAAGGACTACAGCTGCTGATATTTGCATCGCCAAGCGAGGCTGCTGGGCTTTGAATCGCCGAGCGATACTTGTGAGGAGAACATCGCCGAAGGACAACTACTTCTGGTCTTGGCATCGCCGAGCGAGGCTGCTGAGGAGGACTTCCAACAAGACGCTGCTGCTGACAATCACATCGCCGAAGGACAACAGCTGCTGATATTTGCATCGCCGAGCGAGGCTCCTGAGCTTTGAATCGCCGAGCGATACTTGTGGGGAGAACATCGCCGAAGGACAACTACTTCTGATCTTTGCATCGCCGAGCGAGGCTGCTGAGGAGGACTAACAACAAGGGACGCTGCTGAGCTTCCAATCGCCAAGCGATACTTGTGAGCAGAATTTTGCTGGTCTTTTTTGTGGTGTGTAAAGATTATACATATGTATCGATTCACACGCATGATCCTACCTGTAGAACTACCAGCTGCTCAGCTTCACATCGCCGAGAGACGCTGCTGAGGAGGACTACCGACGACTTGACTGCCGCTCAGCTTCACATCGCCGAGGGACGCTGCTGAGGATAACTACCAACGACTTTGCTGCTGAGCTCCACATCGCCGAGCAACACTGCTGAGGAGAACTACCAACAAGCAACACTGCTGAGGATCACATCGCCGAGGACGGCTGCTGAGGATCACTTAATCAATCCAAAGCCAATCTCACTCTAACTATGACCGCGTTCATGAATGACAACTCAGTAAGTCCCTTTGTAAGTGGGGCTGCAAAAAGAACTCATGAGGGAAAAATAAGGAATGCAGAGCTTGGGTAACCGCTTTATTTCTCTCTTCCAACTGAGCCACCTGTGTATTGCTGATTGATTCTTTCTTGTATCTTTTTTTTCTTTTTGGATCAAACAGCATGGAAGTTACACAACTGGAATCAGTGACGGAGGAGCTCAGAGTGGAACTGGAAGAACCTCGACAGAAAACCATTGAACTCAAAGAAAAACTGCCCACCCCCTCCCCAATCCAAGCTGATGTGCCGCTGACTGTTCAAAGATCAAGTACGAACTGTAACATCCATTGGCGATGTGCTATTCCTCTTGATCTAGAACATTCACAGCACATTAGTGAAGAGCAAGGAGGGGATGACTCTTTCCACCAGGACCCGCCGTCACCTTCCGTTTCAACGTACAATTTGGATTCTGACAGCCCCTTCTCAGAGGCTGGCTCTACGGACAATGAAAGCAGTGACCACCATTCAGAATCATCCAATTTATCCTTGAAGAAAGCCAAAGTCAGCTGTCCTCCTCGCCCACCTACTTGCAAGCAACACTCCAATCCGAATCCCCACGTGCCTCCTAACATGTCTCAGATGGAATCAAAGTCTTGCGTAATTTGTCAAATCTATCACCGATGTGATCACTATCGAGAACAAGATATACGTGGCAGCAAAGGGTTCAATGAAGCAGAAGGGTCTTGTCTGGCACCGCAATCACACCTCAGTAAAAATCAAAGGAAGCGGAAAAAGTACAAAGCCGCCACTCAAATTCTTCGCCGTCAGAGGGCCAATGTACATTTTGCTGGCCAGTCCCATATTCCAGTCCACATCTCTAACCCCAATCCAAATGCCAACATCCGATTCTTCAACAAGTCCTTTATCTGCTGGGCCGATGGAGCTCGTAAGAACGTTATTGCTGTGGTAAAGTTCCGACCATTCTCAACCATGGATGCAAAACTCAAAGAACAATACCAAAATCTCAGCCAACATCTCATCCAGCAGGCCAAATTCCAAAATTCCAATAAATCCAACGGACCAGCATACTCAGGTGAAATGTACAGTCTGGGATGGCGAAAAGGTTACGAGGCACAATCCCAAATCGGTATAACAGGCATTTCTTCCAAAGTTGCTACAGATCGACATGGTTATGAAGCGCTTCAAAAGGATGTTCCACAAATAGATAAGTTTCTTGGCCGGTGCTTCCGATCTGTATCCAAACCCCTATTCCGTGAGGTCCAGAAACAACACATTTGACTCAAAGCCCCTGGACTAGCTCCTCAATATTCAGCCCACCGCAAAGGATTCACCTCACACCTGTCGTTTACCCTTGGCCAGTTTGCAAACACGCCACACCAAGACACCGATTCTTCACCCTTCAGCTTTGTCCTATGGATTCCCATTGAGAAACACACTGGGAAGCTAGTCGAGAATAATCTTCAAGTCACTGGAGGTGAATTTGTGTTTCCAGACGATTCTTGTGGCATCAACTTTGCAGGATTTGATGGTATAGTTGAGTGTGCATGGAAAGCCACTTCTTATTCTCACCTGACTCTTCCCTCAAAAACTGCTCCCAACTCTTCACATACACGAATGGGGTTATCTTGCCAACTGCCCAAGAAAACCCAAAAAGCCATTCAGCTTATTAGAGATGGTCACTATATTAATAATCCAAATAAAAGCAACTGGACTATTAGAGATATGGATGCTATTTTAGATAACTCTTTGAAATATAATCGATAGTTTGCTTTTTTTTATTTTCTTTCTAATGTGTAACATGCAATGTTTCAAATGATTTGTTAGGTGCCAACAAAGCCAAAAAAGGTGGACTATTTGAATAAATTTGCAAAGCGTTCAATCTCTTCTGTACTTTTCCCATGAGCTACACACTGAGTCACCAGGTCATACTTCTTACCGATGTGCTCCTGACAAGCCAAACGTTCCATCTTGGCCATCTCAAACCTTCTGTCCTTATCCTTCTCCTCCCTTTCCCAGTCTAATTTCCTCTCGTCTAATTTTATTCCTTGATCCCACTTCTTTTCCTCTAATTTAACTCCATGTTCCCACTTCTTCTCCTCAAGTTCAATTGAGTGGTTGAATTTCCTTTCCTCCAACTCGACCCCCTTATTATCGTTGTTGACCTGTCGTTCAAACTTCAACATCTCAAAACTGAGGGTGTCTCGAGCCACTTGTGACTTTCCTAATAAAGAATAAGTTGAAGAAGCATGTCAGTTAATAAAATTGGAACAAGGATTACATCTCCAACTGGCCTTCATCCCTCTTCAACGCATACTCTTCATATTGAGAAAAAGGATTAGGTGTATTGGGCCCTGAGGTTGATCGGCTCTTAGGATTGATATTGGCACTGTTGGATGCCCTTCGCTTGTCCTTGGGTGTTTGAGTTGGCAACGGTTTACTTGAATTTGCAGGAGAATCCAATGCAGCGTTGTTAGGTGTCAAAGTGGTGCATGATTTGTTTGTCTTCTTCTTGCAGGGTGACTGAGTATCTTCTCGAGCATCAGATGGACAGTAATCCTCTGAATCACTTGTGTCAAGGGCCCTTTCTTGGGCAGTGAGGGAATCCACAGCCCTTCGATAGCGCTTAGATGATTTAACCTTTCCACTAGGACGAATACTTGCTTCCTGTCCTTGCTAATGTCAAACATGGGAAGAAATGGGGCTTTAGCTAATCAATCGAACAACAGTGATTAATTGATCCAATAACAAACCAGGATTGCCGCTTCATTTTCATCTGACGGATTGTCACAAACACTGGCCGGTCCAACTCTTTCCTAAATTATTTAGTGGCAAGGTCAATCGTTTGAAGAAGAAATGGCATAAGTGATAAAAAGAAATTCAAACACACCTCTTCACCGTCCCTGCCTCCTTCAGACCTATTCTCACCAGTTTCTAAAGGTTCCAAGATTGCTGACTGAGTCATCACGTATAAACAATATTGAATATATTAGCAATTATCAAAAAAGACAATGAAACAACTGATCGATCTTACAACTGGAGCCCTAGAGTTATTGGAATCCACAGATACATTATCTGAGTCATCTTTATCAACATTTTCGTCCAAGTTGATGGCCTCGGGACCAGAAGAGTCAGAGCTCTCATCACCGTTTTGGGCATCGACTTTGTACAAGGGCGTCACAAACGGTTTCTTACCCATCAGCTGATGCATAGAATGGAAATGTGGACACATTTTGTCAAGCTTCTCGTCAATGGTGACAATTCCTGCCGAGCGGTCTTCATCCGTGAGTCCAAAGCCAGTGGAGAGGGATTGGGTATGTGTTTTCTTGTACTTGTCCTTGTAGCTGTTAAAACGATCTTTCATCTGCCTGGCCGTTAGTTTGATTTGTGAAGGGGATTGATTTCTCAGATTGATTGCCATAAGCTCGAATCCGTTAATCTTCCCTTTGGCTGGCCTTCCAACCGCCGGTGCCTTACCAGTTCCAAAGCACAAATCGTAATTCTTTTGGATTTTGAGCCAGTCGATGATTATGAGGAAGTCGTCCTTCTTTAGGTGAGAAGAAGTTTTTCCGGTTGTATCATCGTCAGAGACATGTTGTGCTCGCTTCTTGATGGGTTTCTTCCTGCTTGCTGACGTCTTTGGTATCACTTTTCCTTTTCCAGTGATGAATTTATTTGTTTTTTTGATAGGCATCGTTCTGGGATCAGGGAATGATCGATTAATGTTTTTTCTGCAAGCAAGTTTATAATTGACTAAACTTACCAAATTTTGAGGAAAACTGAAGAACAAGTTTGGGTTTGTGACTGGGTGGAGTTGTATTGGCAACGATTTATTGTTGGTGGGGGTTGAATCGTGGAGGATTATTGATTGTATTGGGAGTTTTATTGGCAACGATTTATTTTTGGTTGGGGTTGAAACATGGAGGATTATTGATTGTATTGGGGTTGTATATTGCAAGTTTGTATCCTGAGTTGTGATTGGTTGAAATGTGGGGGATCGTGGTTTTTGTAATTATATTGGGGTTTTTGTTGTTGATACTTGACACGTCTAGTGCAAATAATGGCATTATTTGGATTTTTTATCCACTGGTTTCATAATTGTGGATTTCGTGAAACCCGTTGATTAGATAATCGTGGATTTGGTCATATTTGATACCCCCTAATGTATTTAAATAAGAACAGTATAATGTAAATACATATAACTTAAATGATGTAATTTATTTAAATATATAAATACTAGTGATAGACTATATTATTAGTTTAAATACAAGCTACCCCCAGGATGATTCAGGGGAGCAAAGACCACAAACAAGAGGAGGAAACAAAATGAGAACTTCTCAAAAAAAATTGAACTACTGTTGAAAATACATATAATACATTCTTAGTGGGAAAATGTCTGTTGACAGATCTCTACAGTCATGCATTCCCAAGGAGCCTGCATGAAAGGGATTAAATACAAAGCTCTTGAAGCGCCTACAGAACAAACAAATAAAGTATTTTCACATTGTAAACCATACAAAGTACTTAAACTCTGACAAGTATGATTAACAGGTACATATGGCAGTTACCCAATACCTTTGGACATGTGATTGAAACATTTGATCAATGCATCTAAGAGACTTTGCTAGAGGCTTAGAAGCACCTCAAGATGCCAACAAAAGAAAATCAACAGACTGTACTAATAGTATACAGCCTGTACATATGGAAATTTGATAAATAACTACATGCATTTATATTAAATATTAACTCCTTCCTTTTATTTTTCCCATAGCCAAAAAATAATTCAGTGTTTCACCATCAGGACTCCTGGAAGGCATTTAAGGAGCCCATTTTTTGCCTGTATTTTGATTCCTCATTCTTCACCATATATACTACCATTCTTACCCACATATCACCATAGCTCCACTATTGTTATTCTGTCAGGTAAGATCTTAGTATCTATTCTTTAGCCCCTCTTCACTCCCCTCAAATTACTTAGTGTCCATCCAGTAATCCCAAAAACCTTTCCAAGCACTTCCAACTGTCTAATTTCCCCCTTGAAGAACCTCAAGACTGTTAAGATAATCTTACTAGTAAGTAGATAACCCTTTATCTTTAGATTCTCCACTATCTTTATCCTGGGATTTAAACCACCCCTGTTTTCAGGCCCCAGTGTTTTCAGGCACTTAAATCATCTGCTTTGCAAGATACCTTTGAGGGATTAAACCACCCCTGATTTATCAGGCCCCTCATATTTTTAATTATATTAAATTTATTTAATATAATTCATTATCTTCTTCTTATTAATAACCCTCATTCCTCATATCCATTTTGGAATTACCCTTTTATAAATCATCCCAGAGCTTTTTGCTCTGTACTGTATTTTTTTGCACCTTGTGTAGCTAGAAGGAGTACTCCTTGGCATCACAGAGGCTGACAAACCTCCTTGAATGGAGGGAATACCTCTGGTAGAGGAGGTTATACAACCTCTTTGACCAGAGGGAATCCCTCTGGTTAATCCCTCTGGTTGAGGTCTGCAGCCAACAGCCTTGCTGTAATCTTCCTTGAGCTCAAGGAAGATGAAATCACCCTGTGTATATAGGGAGGGACACACCCCTGCCCATATACATAGAAGGGCTTTGTCATGAGCCGTATTGCGGGTGAGCCCGCACCACAGCCCGCACCATATGTACATAGTCTATCACATTCATGTCACAGACAGGCCACTATATAGTCTTCCAGGCCAAGGACCCACATCCCTTCCTCATCCTGCAATCTACATTATAGGATCCCAAATCCCCAGAAACCCTAGTGCCTTCCTCTCCCCAGATCAGACCATAACAGGTGTGCAAACTGCCCACCCTTCTTTGAAAAGGGTGTGTGGCTGCACACCCATCTTTGGCTGGGTGTTTCACACCTGTAGAGGGGTGTGCTGATGCCCAAAAAACGGGTGTGCCCCTGGCGTGGGGTTTAGGCCAGGGGTGTGTATTTATCAATCCCTCATGATGTGATTGGTTATAAATACATTTCATGAGGTCATGGGGATGTAGAAAATACTTTTCTCAATACAATGCAATTCCCATTGCATCATAGTGCATTTGAATTGTGATAAATTAGATCAGAATTTGTAACAAGATTCTAGAACCTTCTCCTGAAGACCTCTATATCATAAAAGGAGTTCATTTCCTGGCCTTGGTTTGGATCATCAGCATATTCACCCAGTACCACATTAGTAAGTCACCTGGATATTCTCCTCCTACCTTTAGAGTAGTGTTATCCTTTATCATCCAACCTACCTTATCTACTGGAATAATTATCAAGTTGACTTAGAACCTACCCGTCTTAGACCTTCAAATATTCCTTATAAAGAAGTTTCTGCAAGACTACAACTTCTGACAGTAGCCAATCAGCTCAAGTATTTACAGCTGCTTAGTAAAAATTTATATTGTTAAATATTTCATAAAAAAACAAAAGATAGCCAAACCTACACGGTTAGCTGTTAGTCCTCTCCTGATTGGCTAATTTGTAATTGAAATCTGACAATTATAAGTAGTTTATGTTATTCTCTGTGCATAGTTTGGACACTATAGAGAGATTAATAGTAATTATTACTTTGATACCCTTTCAGCACAGTGATAGTACCTGGATTTTCTATAGACAGTAAGCCACAGTTTCATACACATAGCTGAAAATTCACATTGCATAATATAGTGAATGTGCTCCCCCCCCCCCTGCCTAATATTGACCCAACCCAATTCCATCTTTTTGCCCTCTAGAAATTGTAACCAATAAATAGACCCCAATATGCATACATCTGTGCACCCCAGATTGCCTTCAAAAGACCAGATTTCTGGTAGCCTCCAAAAGACATCTGAATCCCCCCTGTACAGCTTGTTGACTAATTTTCCATGTCCTTGGAGCACTTCTGGTGGCTGGAAGATGAGTTGCCGGCTGAATTTAAGCAAGATATTATGTGCTAAGGCAGCCTATTGAGCGTTGAAGGCCAAGTGGCTTCAGGCCTGTATGAAATTAGCCATGGATCTGTCTGAGGTCAACATTTCACTTTTTTTTCAATATAGGAAAAGAAACAGCTGATAAGGCATCTGGCTAATTCTTCATACCAGTACTGAATGTCCTGAGGAGATATTAAATTGGGTAAAATACTCCCACTCAATTAATCTATGTGCACCAACTGAATTGCTATTGAACTGTGTGATTTGAAGTACTTCCTTCTAGCTACACATGGACACAAGGAGAAAATGATATCTAATAAAGTGTTTTTGGTTGTGTCATATCTTTTTTATTGATATAAAATGATGTAATGTTTTTAGGAGGGGGCTGCAAACAGAGATGGTTTAGTTCCCTCCCCAGACGTTAGTGCTAAAACATCTGAGTGCAAAATAATTACAATCTGTATCAGCTCATTATCAATTCTTAGGGAGTAAAAAATCAACAAATTGAGGTTCTTTTGAGGAATGTATTTTTTTGGTGAGATCTATGGAAAAGGTCCAGAAAAAAATGATCATTCTATTTAAACCTTGGAGGTTTTGGGACTATTTTCAGGTGATTGGAAAGAAAGAGATCTACTTGGGGTGGAGCTTGCTGAAGGTGACTGAAGAGTAGGTTGGGGAAATGAAGTTGAAGAAACAGATTGAGTGAGAGGCAAGGGTTTACCAGGTGCTGTTATAAAATAAATGAATAGACGAGTACAGTTAGTTTCAAAAAAATTCCAATCAGTTCAAAATCCCAGACTCCTCTTGCTGGCTAAACCTGGTTATAACTTAACTGTGCCACAAAAACTCAGGAACCCCATCTTCAACAATTAATCCCTTGAATTGATCAGTCCAGGCGTTGTGTTTATACAGCTGAATGTGCATGGAATTGGATTCGCTTGACTTGAAAAGGACGACAAGGTTGATTTGAGATTGTTCTGCAAAACAACCCACTCTCACGCCCTTGCCCCATTCCCCTCTCCTTAGAGAACTCTCATGTTCCAGCACTCTTTGATTTTTTTCTTCCTCCTCCCACGCATGATTTTCTATGTACTTAGCGAATCTTTGGATTTCATGTTTTATCATATCTTCCTCGACCGTAACATATTTATTTTGATCGTGATACTTGATTTGTGCAAATGCTCTAAACAAAGATTTTTTAGTGTCTTTGCCTGTTTTTATGCATCCATCAGTTTTGTAATATCCGGGTAGATCATCGAAGTGAGTCCATTCGAATCGATCTGGGTACTGATATACTATTCTTTTGTCATCCAATTTTTTTAAAATCTCGTCAACAGTTGCTTCCTTTGATGGATATAGATAGTCACTTGTGGAGGCATATTGTTTGATATGTTGTGGATTGTTAGTAATATCTTCCGTGCCGTGTTGTTGAGTTTCGGTAGGAGTGAGTTGTTCGTATTCTTGTCCATTGTGCGGACCTGGCGATTAAGAGAGAACACATTCAAACAATGGGTGGTCAATGATGTCCCTTTCAACAGGGGGGGTCTCGGGCTCTAATCACGAAAACTTACGTGATCGTTTTTTTGATGGCCAGGTTTCCTGGATTTTGGCTTTCAGTTGGCGGAGCAGTTCTTTGAACCTACTTGGAAGGCTACGGAACCAACCCTTGAAGCTACGGAGCCCAGACTTAAATCGACTAGACGTTGGTGGTTTTTTAGGTAACCCTTCGGCTGGTGTTGCTGATGCAGGAGTGGGTTTGATGGGGCCTTCTGTGTCCAGGATGTTATCAGTTCCTCGGTCTAGGTCTTCCACTCCATTTTCGCCGGTTGGATGTTGGGGCAGAAGGGGTTTTCGATTTTCTGTGGATAAACATATCACCTCTTGATCAGCTCTGAGACTGCATCCGGGCTGTTGGGAGCTTTCAACGATTCGAGTCGCATCTTCAGCTGAGGCAACTTCCGTTACTTCCATCGTCACTCCAGTGATTAACTGGCATATGAGGCACAATAGTAAGGTCTGAAAAAAGCTGGAATAATATAACTTGGCGCGATGCATATGTGATGCATGATTATAGACCTTCCGAGTTGCCATTTTGCTGCTTGCACAGTTTGAATCGGGAAACGAGTGTGTATCTTTGGATGATTTCGAAGCCGTGGTGGAATGAATTATTATGATATATAAAATCTTCAGCAAGGTCAATCAAGCAGCAGCAGTCCCCAAATGTGAGAGCGAGAGAGTAAAGATTCTTACCAGCCAAATTAAGTAAGGCATCGTTTCGGCGGAGCCATGATGAAAGTAGTCAAACGTGGCCCAGAAGGAGTGAACTGCTTGGATCTCGATGGCATAATTGTTTACCGGTATGCCCAACCCTCAGAGTAATAAATGTTACTTAAGGCTCATACAGTAGTTACTACAACGCTATCGGATATGACAATTCTTGCAGATTATGTAAAAAAAACCTTTGCTTTCTGTTTTCAATTTTGTACGATGTATTTACGTATTGATGTGGTAAGAGATTTTTTTTTTCAAAGAGCAAAACTGAATAAGATAAAATACAGACAGCAAAAAGATATATAAAAAACTAAAACTAAAACGATAAGTGAACGTAAATAACAATAAACGAACAGTACTGATGGCAAGAATAGGTACAAGACATAAGAATGTACATCAACTACGAGATGACGGAAAGAATCGAGTTAGTAGAAAAATAAAATAAAAACGACAAAAGAAGATATAGCAAGATAAAAGTATGACTGATTGACATCTATATGCAGAGATTAAGGTTTGGTACTACCACTGTGTGACAAGGACTGGACATCAATGAAAGATAAAGAGATTAAGATTCCCAACGTTTAACGAGATCGGAGATAGCGCCAGGAGTAGCGGGAGAAGAGAGAGTATGAATAGCGTTGAGTTTACGAAGATCAGCACGTGGGATGAGAGGAGCGAGTCTGGAGTTACGATGATTTTTCTTGAGAAGGGAAGATCCGTCGGCGGAGGAGAGGGAAGAGGGTAGGTTGTTGTTTAACGAGCCGAGGGATGAGATCGAGGAGGTGGAAGAAGAGGCTGACTTGGTCGTCGGCTGGTTGGAGGGTGGGTATACACCTCCACTGAGCCGATTGGCCAGGTTTCGGTACCCAAGTTGGGGTCCGCCCGGCGTGCTCTTCTTCTCCTCCGGCGCCGACGGAGGTACCGTAGGCAATACCCGTCGCGCAGGAAAAGTAGGATTTTTAAACGACGGTGCTAAGGGTAGTCTGGAGTCGTCCAGGGAGATCTTCTTGGGGGCAGGTTCCCTCTCCGGGCTTGCTGGCAGACGCCGGTTAGTGTCCTGGAGGCCGAACGTCCGGGACTCTTGGCGAGAGCAAGAGAGATGACTCGTCAGGCTTGAGTTTCGGCTGAGAAAGCCGGTGATTGAGTATTGTGACGAATGGCTTGTGTTCTTGGGTCTAATCGACAGACCCCGAGTGGAAGTCGATGAAGGCATTTCTTCAGATTTGTTCTCCATCATCTCCAGGTTCTTGCGCGGGCTCAGCATTCCCTGGCCATCGGCAGCCGTCAACTTGGCCCACTGTCCGACCACCGAGCTCACTCGACCTCCCCGCCCGCCTCGTATGGACTTGTACTCTCCGCTGGTCAATGGAATCGGCGTATCTTCGTCAAAGGATATACTCTTTATGCTATCCTCTGTATGTGACGTGCTTGGCCAATCGAGAGAGGCACGAGAATCTGGATCACTCGGTCGGTCAATCAAGCTTTTGTTTCCAGAATCCTCATTAGTAGTCTCAGCTATCGAGATCGCTGCTTTCAATCGATCATAACCAATCCGACTGCTCTGGTCGGCCGAAGGTCCTCGGATCTGACTGGTCGAATACATACTCGAGCGAATCGAGCTCCTACTCTTGGACGGCGATTTGATAAACTCGGGAGTCGAAAGTCTCCGGGAAGTAGCTTTCTGGACGGCCAAGTTGGTTTCTCTGAGGGCCTCAATTAGCTGGGCCTCAATCTCGTTAGATTCTTCTTCGTTCCATCCTCCTGGAACTCGGTTGATCGAGAACCTCTTATCTTCACCACCGATGCGACTACCCACCTTTGGAAGCCTCACTGCATCGTGAATGGTATGAGTCGACGACATCTGTCGTTTAATCCGCGACTTGCGCGAAAGGTTGGTAGGCGAGGTGGGGCTGCAAGGGGACCCAAGAGAGTCCGTGGCTAGTCGGCTTGGTGAGCCGAGCAGACTCGAAGGCTTTTCTGATTCAGTTGTGGCAGCTGGAGGTTGGGGCTTTTGGGAAGAAAGGAGAGCTGGGGTGGTCAGATGAGCATCGTAGTTCACCTTGGTAGACGCCGACTCTAGCAATCCTACGTCGGAAGTGGAGTTCAGACTTGCCATCCTGGCTTCATGTGCACAGCTGGGAGAGATAGGTAGTGGGCGATGGGGAGTCGACTTTAATGATGAATGGTAGAGACTTGACCCTCCTAGAGATAGTGGAGTAGAAGATTTGGGAATAGCCGAAAGCCGGGCAGCCGGGAGAGCAGTAGTAGGATCCAACTGGCGCACGCCTGTTAATGGCTGGAAGGTAGGGTGAATGCTTTTATTGGCATAGATCGATCCGACAGGTGGTTTAGGCAGGGCAGGGCGCATCGGCATGGCGTCTTTCGGACGTTCGTCCACGATGGAACGCCGGCTTCCCGCTGGCCTTGGGTCAGCAGCCTCGGGCGCATGCCCCATGCTACCCGAGATAACAGTAGCGCTTTGTGGCCGGGCTTCCAGAGTTACAGTGTTAGCCATTTCCTGTCCAGGGGGGATGCTGTCCTTCAGGTCTGGCCTAGGCTGGCCGACAGGTTGCTGGCTCACCGGGGGTACGTTTTGACTCCTCAATCTTTCGACGATGGTTGTCTGTTGGGATTGGGCGAAGACGTCCTTAAGGTTGGGCAGGTTGGGCGAAGCGGAGACCGGTTTGGTTTCAATCGGAGTGGGTGATGACTGTGAGACAATGTCGATGATAGACTTTTTGGACTGACTGGCTTGTCTTTGAGTCTTGAGGCCCTTCTTCTTGACGGTGGGACTGTCGGATGGGATGACCAGGGGACCCGGCGAAGGTTGTAGAATAGACTGTGGCGATGGACTGGAACACTTGACAGGGAAGGACCTGGTGAGACTTTCAGGGATACTTGCGGGAGGTGGGGCGGCTTGGCCAGACACTGAGGACGGCTGTCCGAGCTGGAATTGAGGAAACAACGCATCAGGTGCAACCGATTCTCTTCCAACAATTGGCTGATCATTCTGCTGAGCATCGCACAGATTCATTTGCTCTGAAATCGCTCGCAGCGGACGCGATGACGGATCGATCAATGTTGCGGGCGGCTTCCAGTCGGTCGTATCCTGGCGTGTGGTTGTGCTCCGATTCAGCTCTGTTGAGGTTTTCGGTGTGCTCGTTGGAGAGGGAACAGCATCAATCAAGGTTTCGCCGTAAGAGATTCGGGTACTTTTTATTCGCAGCGCACTTCCGGTATAACTCGGCGTCGCAGTTCGTGCCAACTTTTCCTCACTCGATTGGAGACTAACGCTGTCATGATCATGATCAACCGACAGATTTCCAGCGTTAGCCGTTGCTGCTTGCTGGGATGAAGCGCGCGGCGGCTCAGTTGAGGTAGCCCTGTTCAAAAACTGTGCGAGGTTTGCTAGACCAGTTGGATGCGATTCGCGACTATTGGAGTGCGAGTGAGGAGATGACGATAGTGTTTCTCGCTGGGAATGGTCCGAGGGTTCCGGAGGTGGAATAGAACAATCGTCTTCCTGTTGATCTGAGGGCGATGCTGGGGAAGCAGCCCGCTGACTGTTGAGAGTTGGGGTTCGTTCTGGCGAAGGGTTCCGTACACGAGGCTCGTCAGCGCTGCGCCGCTCGTCCTCCAAGGCCACGATATCTTCTAGAGCTTGTACGCTATCGCTTCCGTCAGATCTTCTGGGACGCATGCCGCGTGGATGACTAACGACTCTAACGGGTTGCCGTCGATGAGAACGTCTTTTATCCTCGTCATCCTGGTCTGAAGAATCTCCCGATCTAGCCAGCAAGTTCAACGTGTTTTGAGATACCAGCTGGGCACTCAGCGTGCCTGGACGCGACTCGCCGATCTCACCGATGGTTTCCAGCCTCGAGTGCTGGACTACCTTGGTAGATCATGTGGAACGGGCGCTTGAGAATCTGCTTTTGGATAAATTTCAGCTGAAGCTGGAAAACACGGGATGGAAAGGCTACGGCGAAGGAATGTTGGTTACCTGGTACATTGCTCAAGTGGCTCTCTAAATGGATCGAGTCGTTAGAGATGGGATCCACATTTTGAGATGACTGGGGAGGCGTTGGTAATGCTCGCTTCCTAACCATTATCCCTGTAGAAACGGGCGGTTGATGGACCGCGACATTGCCTGAAAAGTGGTTGATCGGCTCCGAAGTTCTTCGGGAGTTCGAGGGTTTCCTATTCAGGGCAGAAGAGCCGTCCGAAATGTTTTGACCTAAGATGAAGCGCGTTAGAAACCGGAAAGGGTATCAACAGAGCAAGTACGTGTGTGTACGTACCGTCGTAATGAGTGTCGGAAGGTCGATAGTGATGAGAAGGAGGACCTGGTGCAGCGGGGAGGGATTGGTGCCTAGTGCGCCAGTTGGGTGTGATGGGGTTAACGACGTCGTAGCCTTGATAAGCTGAAGGGCTGAAGGGTTCCTGTGGAAAATAACTTGGCGCCGGATGGTTTTGATGAGGCAGAGATGATATGTTATTGATTGTCTGGTAAGGATGGTCGGGTTGAGGCATTGATGCGGTATAAGCTGAGGCGGCATCCAATTGTGTGGTGGGCAGCGGTTGCCTTTGCCAAGGAGTGGTCGGGGGTGAGAAGATCGGTTGGGGAGGAGGGTAAGGAGAGCTGCTTGGTCCGGTATAAGAGCGAGGGTCGAGCGTTGGGGCCGGCGTGACTGAATGTTGTGGGTATGAGAGCCTATGCGAGGTGGAGGGTGGGTGAAACCCGGCGGGTTGATTCGAAGACATTGCAGCTGGATCTACTGGATAAGGTGCCGGCGACCATGACGCAGATTGTGGAAAATAGTTGACTGCAGGAGCTACACCAGGGACGTTTGGGTAATGATTGGGTGCAGCGGAAGAGGGAGAGAATGGCATAGGGGAAGAGAATCTAGGTGAGGGCATTGGGGATGGTTGTGGAGTTGGCAAAGGGGAAAAGTGAGCGGATCCAGAGGGGGATGGCGGAGCGGATCTACTCTGCATTCCACCCCAGTCTGCCCCGATAGAAAGAGACAGCCTAGGTGACGCGGAGCGCGAAATATTTCCAGGTTGCAGTGACGGTGGGTGGGGAGAAGACGACCGCGACGTGTTGCGACTAGCCCGTCCCGAAGATGAGTCGGGCTTTGTGAGATGTGTGATCGACATCGAGCTGACAGAAGGGACATGTTCTATTGTCAAAGGCGCACCGCGAAGTAACAATTCCTTTGGAAGCGAGGATGCATGCGTGACGTAGATAGGAAGGTCCACGATAAGATCATTTCTATGGCGCAAGAGAGAACCAGGTCAATCGGGCGCATTCCTGGACATGTTAATTGAAATGATCACTTACGATAATGCGCCCAGCTCCAGCTCGACCCTGAGGAACATGTCAACCGAAAACAGCTTGAGCCCTCTGACGCTAATGCAGCTTGAATCGTGGTCAGTTCGGTTGAGGTGGTCTTGTGATGGACAAGGTAGTTGGCAGCCGAGTTTGACCGTCTTAGCCTGGCCTGCGGCTGACGGAAACTCGTAATCAATTCCACGAAAAGTACAATTACGAACAACTTGAATACGTGACGGGTCGGTTGACGATGATGGGTCCTGTGGCAAGACGAGCTTTCGGCAGATCTTGGCGTTGACTCCACCGGATAGCTAGAAGGAGAAGAATGAGACAGTCAGACAGAGTGAAAGACGCGTTGTGTACGAGGATCGATTTTAGCATACCGTTCGACGCGAGTTGTTCTTGACGGTCAGTTGTGCTTGGATCAGGCCATCATCAGACTCTGATGAATTCTGGTTGAAGTGCAGCATCTTGTCAATCTTTACTTCAGCCCAGACTCCAGCCCCCGTACCAGTCGTATCACGAAGTTCGCCCCGCATCTCGACAGGCTCATGATACTTGTTGTCGTTCCAATCAACAAGCTTTTCGACAATCTGTATATTCTTCGACATCGTAACTAGCACGTTCTGACGCGATTCGATACTCAGTACTTGGCAAGTTGCCTTGAGTGCATAACACACTCGTGCCTTGTCATTAAAATTCGTCGAGGAGGGAAGTTTTGATGGTAAAGGAAAGGAGAACGGAAATTTGGTCCTTCCTCGTAGGGCAGTGTAATCTGATTGTTCCGAATAACAAAAACGAGCACAAATTAGTATCTTGACGCTAAGGATGAAACTCCATCTCCTGAAACCTACAGTGTCCACCAATGGGCGCTTCAGACGTGGCAACTGCGTTACTGGGGGGTAGAGCCGGGCCTTGAAAAATGCACTTGTGAGGCCCATGGATTGATGACTGCGCACTGTGATCGAGAAGTTTGAGCTCTGTAGGGATGTGAGAGGACGATAGATGAGCGAAGACAGTTCAATTCAATAGATGGCAAGACACGAACCTTCGATTCCAAAGAACTCGATCGCAAGCTGTCCCAGAGCAACAGCATTCCGTTCTTTACATATCACCTCTAGCATTCCAGTCACTTTGGAGCCGGCCGTGAAGATTTTGGCTGATGGAAGGATGTTCAGAGAGATGATGGGGTGGTTGTATGTCGCATTGGGGGGGAGGGGAGGCGAATGAGACCTAGTGCCACCAGCCATATTCGTGGGCGGAAACGGTTGAGGTGATCAATTGCTAAAAGAGGAGTGAGCAGAGAGGTTGGTTAGTGGCAAGGCTGAAGAGGAGGAGTTACGTATCTTAATAGATATAGGAGGGAGAATACAGTGAGTTGAAGAGGGCTTACAGATGGAGATGATGGATGAGGATCTATGAAGAGACCACGAGAGAGAATGAATCAAAGAGGGAGACGCCAATGCGTAGGTTTGTGTAGAGGGGGCGCCACTTGAGCCAACGCGCGCGCGTCGTATGTATTTATGTATTTAAATAGGTTAGAACTGGTCTAACCGACCACGGTGGATTGCAAGCAGCTTGAAATAGCTATGGATGGAACAACAGTGAGAATAGTAACCCGAAGAGATCCAAGTATGAACTAGCGGGGCTTCTCCATCTCAGCTTGGAGAATAGCGTGGCAGGCCAATAGTTTAAGAAGCTGGTTGTGCCCAGAGGAGCAATACGATTGTTTGAACTGGAACTCACCTCGGTATGGCCAGAAATTTTGAAGGTGACAGGGTTGAGGAACTTCTTGTAAGGAATTCTTATCAGATTAACGACCTCCAAAGTGAACTCGGAATGGCAAAGGTGGATGTTGGTTCAGTGTTATTTGACATAGAGGAGCGCAGGTTTAGGAGGTTATAGGATCCATGCACACTTGTGAATTGGGAATCGAGGGAGCTTGTTGCTACAAATTTTAGCTCCAAGTCAGACTTGACTACTAAACTGATCGCAAGATATGGATCAATGGGTCAAGCGGAACTTTGTCGAGAGAGTTCTTGCCGTTGTGTGTTAGGATGGTCGACGAAGGAAGCCGATCGGGTCGGTCTCCTTTCTCCCTACTTTGTAAGCTGGACACTTTCTT
Source organism: Puccinia hordei (assembly GCA_007896445.1). Classification (NCBI taxonomy): domain Eukaryota; kingdom Fungi; phylum Basidiomycota; class Pucciniomycetes; order Pucciniales; family Pucciniaceae; genus Puccinia; species Puccinia hordei. Next base: position 55,359 of record RDRW01000170.1, on the reverse strand, counting down.
CTTCAGGGTTAGCCAACAAACGAAACAACGGTTAACCATCTCTTTGATTAACAGCCAGTCAACCGACAAAAGACAAAACTTGTACGATATGTACATACATATAATAACTTGTAAGGGTTGTCTTGCAGCGGTGAAAGTGGTAATACATCACAATCTTCACGGACCGTGCCGCGACGCGACGCGCCATTGTCAACCGATTCTGCAGTGAGTGCATTCGAAGTTTCCTGCGTGTTCTGGAGATCAAAATCACAAAAATCATAAACAGTCAGATAATCACCAACACCTTGGAGTAAAAGGCTTCCGAAGCATAATCCTACTCTACGTCAACAATCCAGCTGGCACTTTCTACCAGCACATGGTGGTCCCGAGTGAAGCTGCTATGTACCCCAATATGTCGGTCTTGGAACTACATACTTAAGTCAAGAGGATGGATTCTCCTCCTGAAAAGCGCCTCCACAAGTTCTAGCCATGACATCTGTCAAATTCATTCCAGGCTGGTTTGAGGTATGAATTGTGTTGTTAATAAAGCTTGGACAGCCTGAGCCTCGGACAGGTTTCCAAGATTGGTTCCGTAGTTCGAAGTTTATAAAAAGCTGTACTCTTGAGGTCTAGAAGGCACTCGTCATGAGTGTAATCCGTTGGGAAAACGCATTTCGAAATCCTTAAAGTATAATTTGATGTTTTTGTGATGGAAAGAGGATTACATACCTACTGTCCAACATTTAATTAAAAATACATACATGCAGATGTATACTACGGTACAAGCTTAAGAACATGGAGACTTTCATACCAAATTTTCCCGGTAGCTGAGCAAAAAAACAAAAAAAGATTGCCTGGCGCGCGATTTTTTCTCTTGTCTCTAGCCACCCTTCTAGATATGGAGCTTTCAAACTGTTGAACCTAATGATGTCTCTTTTCTCAACATGAGCTGAAGCAAGGTAATCCCATGAAGTCAATGCGACTATTTCTATTTTTCTATTTATCTTTTTCAATCGGATTCCAAGCGGTGTAACGTTTCCACAAACTTATCAATAAAAGCAGAATGAAAAACAAGATGAAAAACAAGATAAAGATAAAAAGATAAAGATATAGAGTCCAAAATAGTCCAGACAGAGATTTAAGTAACTTCTCAAGAGAGAGATGAAAAGAGCCAACTTGGAGTAGGTTGTAAGAATCTCAGATACATCTTTTTTTACAACAAGAAAAGTAGAGGGTTCATCGAACTATCATCTCGAGATAGATGGGGGTATTGTGAAGGGTATGGTAGAGTAGAAGCTGAAGAGATCGTTTTTCTCTTTTTTTCGTACTCATCTTTGGATTACCCTACTTTGTATCATGGGTAGTCAGAAAGCTAGCCTTCTACGCATGTACGGTGATTTGGAAAATTCGCGCCAGAAACGGATCAAGATTGAAGGTTTGAAAAGTAAGAGATTTATGGTGATGGTTATTTTATCTGTTGATCGCCGGGCAAATCATAGTCGAAGCGGTGCAGACCTCTGTTACCGTAGTTCTAGTGATTGTGATGGGCCAATGAGATGGATCTTCGGAGCGTAAACTTTCTTCACTGTCGCCACGATTGGCGACTGGTCGACCCATGTTGTTATTGTGAAAAATCCCCGGATTTCTTGGACTGCCTTCCTCGCCAGCCGCACTCTTATCAAAGTTGGGCAGGCCTCCAATACCAAACTGCGGTCTAGGAAAGTCCACTTCTTGTCCAGTTGTCCAAAACGTGATAGACTTTATAGGGCCTATGTATCGACTACTTCCGTACGTGATCCAGCCAATGCTTGAAGCAATTGTAAAGACTAGCGTGATAAGCGGTGACCATGACCAACTCTCTATGTTGGACATGACTCATTGTCAGCCCAAGGTGCACACATTTTCAAACGCGCGAATGAGATGTTCCCAGCTCTGGCTCACCAAGTGTAATGGGAAGGCCGTGAGGACAGGCCATCAGTAACAAAACAACAATCAGGGACAGAAGAGAGACCCAGGTACAAGGGCGACTAAGGCTCGGTATTCGCCACACGTTTCTGCCATCGTATTCGAGCACGTCCGGATCGCATGTTAGATAAATTAATAGAGGGGCCAGGTAACAAAACTTTCAATCGAACCATCAAACAGAAGAATACGTATTGAAGAAACTCGTCAGCAATATTGTTGGAGCCAATCAAAATTGATAGACTTACGACTAGGAGGTAAGTGGCAGAAGTGATCAAGGAGTCCGAAAAAATGCCTTCTCTGAACTCCATAGCTGCTGCTGTGGCTAGTCCACATCCGACCAACAAGACGATCGCCATTCTTGGGATGCGCCGAGCACTCCCATCATCATCAGTCGTGTTTCTGAATATGGAACTCCAACTCCCCGAAACCTTGCGCCAAATTTTCGAGCCCGGAAAAGCATTGTCGCGGGCCAGTGCCCAGGTGAAACGACTGGCGGCAAACAGCTGGGCAACATCTTGAAAAAACATGAGTAATAACAGACAAACTAATATCATCGTGGCGATCGGCGAGGTACAATGGGTGAAGATCATGTCAATCAAATGGAGCTTATGTTGAGCTTCTTTCGGGGTTAGTGGAAGAAGCGCCTGAAAATCAGTTTTTATTATAAAAAAAAACATAGAAATAATGAGCTTTCCAACACTTGAGATAAGAATAGAATTCCAAAAAATATTTAGACTGACCGCAACCAAGCAAATATTCAAGATTAAACCCAAGATATAACTAACTAGGGTACTTGCAAACAAGGCCTTTGGAACAGTAGCAGCGGGAGTTCGTGTTTCCTCGGCCAGGTGTGCAGATGCTTCGGCGCCGAAGGCAAGAGACACTAGGGAAGTGCCCATGAGGAACACGAAGGCATCTAAAGCAGCCCCCTTGGATTTGAAAGTAGTATCGTTATGGAACGTCACGAGCATCTTTGCCAGGTGTTTGGGTCCGTGATGATGGTAGCCTGCAAGCCTTGGGCCTACAATCAAGCCGATGCAAATTACCAAATAAAGTAATATCGAAAGTGCTCCAAGAATTTTCCAGAGACGTGGGGAGCGGATTGGTGCCGTGCACAGTAGCAGACCACACAGGACCAAATGACCCGCGTTGAGAAGAAAGGTCTGCCATCCAGGGTGGATTATCCATGTTGGATAAAAGCGGTTTACAACGCTCACCACCATCAAAGCTTAACATTTTACAGGGATTGTCAGGATTGGTTTATCCGAAGAAGATAATACAAGCCAGCCTACTCAATATCTAGATCACCTGTCGCATCGAATTCACTTGAGGAAAAAATACTCAACTACATTGAGAAGTTAAGGCAACTTGAACCACCACGTGAGCGACAAAGAGCAAGGTCCCGACCAACCAGCTGATGAACCTAGCCCAGTCCCTCAACTTGGGATTTGCTCTTGCCAGTTTAAAAGTCCTGCTCAAAATGATTGCAGAAGTTCAGAAGAAAAATCATCAGTTAATTTAGAGAACTCTAATACGAATCCGAAAGTTTCGAAGCTCGAAGGGACGTTTGATTTAAAGAAGCCTATAAGCAAAGAGAGAGAGGGGGCTGACCAAGTTAACATTGCCCCAGCTACTGGATAGGCTGACGCTATCTCGGCAACCACAGCACTCAGACACAAAACAATAATCATTCCTAATATATATCCCCAGAAGATCACACAAGGTCCGCCCCACTCCATCGCAGTAAGTATACCTAAGAAAGCGCCGGGTATCGTACCAATGTTCAAGGTAGAAAGCGATAGGGATGACCAAAAATCCCAATCCCTACGAAGTTCTTGGTGATAACCAAGCCAAGCCAATTGGGCTTGAGTATCGGTATCAGAGCAGATGTTATTTGGGGAGGCGTTGAAGAGTGGAGGATTGTTCGGGCTGCGCATAGCTTGCGGTGCTGAAGCATGATCAGGAGTAAGTGCTTGGGGATCATTGGTGCTCTTGTATTGGTGTGAATTGAGGATGCCAACGGGAGTAACATGGGAAACGCAAGGTAACTGTGCATTCTTCTCAAGGGATAACGGCGGGAAATCGAAATCGGCTGGAGACCGAACTATTTGAGAGCTTGTTGCGGTAATCAATGGCTTTTCTGATGGACCTGAGCTGGGCTTGATAAAAAATGCCTTGGGATGCGAAGCCTTTTTGTAATCACGCGTTTCCTTCTGTTTGATTATTAGTTGAGCAAGATTGGAGTGGGATGATGACGGGATATGCGCTTCTGGTAATTTGGGACGAGAGGGAAGGATAAAAGAAGGAAAGATTGAAGCTGAATTTGAATCATGAGATGAATTTAAAGTTTCATCCTTGCACTTTTCAGTCAGAGATCGAATGACAGATCGCGGAGAAGATTCTTGATGGGCGGACGAGTGTGAGGAGGTGGAAGAAGTCATACTTGAAGTGGCCAACAGCTAACTTTGGGTACTTGGGGACCCGTGCGTTTTTCCAAACGGAGAGTGAGACCTCTACCAGCAGCTCGGCGAATGTTTAAGTTGAGATACGTCTTTATCGTTGAGAAGCAACCTCGCACCTCGGCAGATAGAAAGTCGTAATGATGCTTGAGGTTCGACTGCAGTTGTACGCTCGGCTATTTGTGTTCCACTGCGCAGCTAATATTTGAAGGGTAATTCAGAAGATTGTAATGTTGAAGGCGTTAATATCGAGCAAGCAAAAAATTGATAGAGATCGCCATGGAATCCGAGCTAACTATTCATACAATTGGACTAATCAGGTCTTATGAAGAAGCACACAGGTCATGGAGTATCTAAATAAGTGGACAAGCGAATTCTCAGATACAGGAGACCAACTTAAGTTATACTCAGAAGAGACAGTGTATGATTTTTTTGCCAGGGAATCTGCAGACTTTGTCTGCACAGATACAGTTCATGAACAAAAGACCTAAAGACTGGAGAGCGAATATGAGGTGGTAGGAACACATAGTCACAACACATAAATGGGGAGATCAGAGCCTTTACCGTGATGATGAAGCTATCGATCGATTTGGGTGTGTATGCGTGTTTACGATTAATTCAAATATTTTATATCCTCCATAAATCTAGAATTCGTACCTTGGCTCTCTTCCGCAGGCCGTAGATAAGCGTCAAGGAACAATACTCCCAAGGGCCATGATACATAAATAGGTCGCTGTTTCTGACCCACTGTCATTTACAATGCCGTGCGATTCCCCTTGCAGCTTTTCAAGATACATATCGATAGCTTTACGGGGTTACCTTCCTCTGAGGAGCAGCTGTGTATCACTCACCGGTCAATCTCATCTTCTTTAGGTTGTCCTGTATCCCTGCGCTGGTGATCTGATATGCGAGGCTACATTACGCGATTGCGTCGGAGACAAAACGATATGCGCGCTTTAGGGCCTCATCAAACCAATTTATATTTGTCTCTCAGCATTCTCAGCACCGGAGCTACATACAGCCAATTTATTTATGAATTTCAAGTGATATTTGTGCACATATCTGCTTAGAAGCGGCAGGGTCGTTGGGCGACATTTGCAATCCCACCCGCCAAGACACCATGGGCCGGTTAGCCCTGCCCTTGGCACGTACGCTAAATCTGAGCCAACGATGGGTTCTGCTACCGAGTCCATCGATTCCAAGTTTTTCCTCATTAGAGGTCCTGTTTGGGTTTCCATCCAAGTACATACATATCTTTGTTGTGCATTCCAGTCAAAGCTCAGGTGCATAATAGTCTTGTTTGTTTCTTCTGGATTGTGTTCGAAATACAGATGCCGGGGACACCTTACCGTAGATCTTGGAGGGAAAGAAAATTAGCCGGAGCGCAAGAAAGTAGAGCCGGCACCAAACAAGTCTAGCTCCCCAGAACTGATTTAGCTAGCTCCACCACTGGAGGCGCTAAAGGTTGTCCCAAAGTAGGAAAACCCACCAGGAAAAGCTGAAGGGAGTAGGTTTGGCAGGTGACATGAAGGTTATTCCAGCCTTTATTCCATCCATATAACCCTCGGTGCACCGTGGCAGGACTCCCTACGGACAACAAAGGGGCCATTGTAAAAGAAGTGGAGTAATGCCAAAGCTGCAATGGAGTCACAACTGATGTTAATCAATGTCACCTGCCACATTCCGCCCTCAGTTTTTTCCTGGTGAGTTTTCCCAGGAGCCACACCATGACCAGATGTAGAGCCGTTTAGTTCCCCATCTGGCTCTTCTCAGCTGATTTATCACAGCGCCTTATTGTAATTATCGTTGGAACCGGAGTGGGAGAGAGAGAAAAGCCCTTAAGCTTGTATTGCCCTGTGTTCCACCTCTTGATCACTTATCTTATAATCCAATTTTGGAACTTGCACACCCACAACACCCCTCAGACTCCACACCCCTAAATCCATACAAAGACAAACAAAATTGAAAACAAGCCACAAATGAAATAATGTAAACAATAATAAACAAAAAAGGAGAAAATTAGAAAAAGGGACTGGGAATGGAATTCAAGAAGAAAAATACTTAAAGAGACTTTAACTGAAAATTGCAAGACAGGATTAATATAGTATATTCATGAAAGCTGCTTTATCTTTTTTGTTATTTTATTTTTTGAGAGAGAAATGAATATGAATGAGAATTTTGAGATATGGGAAGGAAATAATGATACAGCTATTGCAGGAAAGCTTACAAATTCCCCCCATTTTTTTTCCCCCACCAAAAATAATTTCCCCCCCACCCCAAACTTCCGGGGTTGCAGGGTAAGTGCCGCGTGGCCTGAATGGATATCCAGATACACATCCAGTCCCAAACCGGCATTACCCATATCAATCCTTTCCTCTCCAGTAAGTAATCACTCTCATCTTTCCCCATCTTTATTCTCTTTATTCCCCCCTCATCAGCTGACAAAACATAATTGTGCTTTGGAATCAGCCAATGGGGTTCATCAAATACTCTCTAGAACTCACATATGCGGTGGTCAAAGCTTCACTTGATGGCACGCAGGTTGACAAGATCAACAATTCCCTGGGCGCTACTGTTCATCCTGCTTCTATTTATTGTTGAACTTGCCTCTATATGAATACTAGGCAGTAGTGTGCAACCTGGAGAAGTATAAGTCTAGAGGTCACCCACTCAACTTCTCAAATGAAGACCTGCAGTTTATCCAGGAGCTATTCTCCAAGAAACCCTTCATGTACGCCAACAAAATCCAGCAAAGCTTGTATGACCAGCATGGCACAGACTTATCTGTCTCAATGATCTTGAACACTCTCCACCATCGCTTGAACATGTCCAAAAAGACAATGCAAACAGTTTGTCCTAAGCAGGACCCCTACAAATGTGCTCAGTACAGTTCTTGGGTGCCTGGCATCCCTTTGGAATGCTTGGTATTCACAGGTCAGCCAACTATTTCCATGTTAATCTTGGTTTGGTTAAGATTATTGCTAACAAAATGAAACCCCTTTCCATGGCCAGATGAGTCTGGGGTGAATCTTGAGGCTGTTTCAAGAACCAGAGGTTGGGTGGCAGTAGGTGAACGTACTCAAAGGGTTGCTTGCAAGCGCAGTACTCACCAATTCAACATCATCCCGGAAATCTCTACCTTGGGCTTGGTCACCCACACTGTACAGGAGGAAACGGTTGACTGATTTGATTTTGAGTACTTCTTGGCTAAATATTGGTAAGTAAGCCAACATGGGGTTATATCTCTTGGGTCTGGCTGACTCAACATCTGGATGGTAGATCCCATCTATGAAAACCTTTCCGTTAACTGACAGCCTCCTAGTGATGGACAATGCCCAGGTTCACCACAACAGATTGGTCACGGATATCATTGAGGCAAGTGGCTCCTACTCTCCCAACATGAACCCAATAGAAAAGGTGTTCAGTGTTTACAAGGCCACCTTACAATGATACAAGATTTTGATGGGGGGAAAAGAGGACTTGGTAGTCATTGACAAGTTTGTATGTTTGGTTTTTACGGCCGATTTGACCCAGCAGCTATTCCAGGGGTCCGGCTATGAAGTTTTTTAAGCCTTGGGCTTGGTTTTACCCCCTTATCTCCTCCGCATATACTTGATTCTCCCCTTATGTTCTAGCGAGCTACTGTTGGAATTCTGTCAGCCACTGAGTACACATCACAGGACCTGACATGTACCACATAACTGCAAATATTATTAATTATTATTGTCTTTAATAATAATTACTAATCTTATTGATTCTTATTACTATTTATTTGTTGTTTTTTGTGATCTCATATCCCTTATTTGCCTGAAACTGTCCTCTGTCTGTCACAATCAAGATCTCATTATCCCTTAGAGCATTTGCCTGAAACTTTATCGAGACGAGCCCCAGTCGTCCTCTAGCGTAGCTGTCACGATAATCTTGATAGAGTCCATAACTTTATGGACCTCTATCGATCCTTCGTGAATAACTCAAATACCAACCCCCCTTGACACCCCCGAGAGACCCCACCCATAAAAAACCCACCCTGTGTAGTGCTCCCCTGCAACTCGAGTTTGAACTCGAGTTGCAGAGAGCACAGTTGTGATTATCGAGCCACGAGTGGAGACACAACATTACAACAAAAAGTTAGTGAAACGATTGGAGATGCTCTTAGGGCTAATGAGTGACTAGTATTAATAGAGATCATTATCAATATCCTTTTCTTTAGACTCTACGTCAAGATTCTCATTCTTTTACTTGATAATCAAGAAAATCTTCAAGATTCAAGATTACACATCATGACCTGACTCTGTAAAGTTTACCTGTTCAAATAAGTATCTACCTCTCTCAATCTGACCGATATGCTTCTCTTCATCAAATCAAGTTTGATTCTTGACTGCATCAAGACATCAAATTCAGAAATCAGGCTATTCTCTCAGAAAACAATACATCAAGCATTGTTCTTTTTGTTATTCTCTCTCTAATTATTTTCTTCTCTTTCCTTTCTAACTCATTGTTGTTTGTTGAGAAAATCACTATAAATTCTTTTTTTTTCTTATTGAAAAAATTATCTTATCTTAATTCTAGTCATTGCTATTTATCCCTTGCTTCTTACTTCTCCTAAAAAGTCCTCACCTTATTCTTCAATCAAATTCATTGTTAGCGGTATGCCTTTTTATCTTATTCTCTTTAATCTTCTTCTTTTTTCTCTTTTGTCTCTCATCTGTCTCTGTTTTCTTTCCCTAGTCTGGTTTTTGTTTCTCTTATAATTTTGGTAGAAATTGAACATTATTAATATTATCCCTTGACTTCAAGGGATATTAATTATTATTATCTTCAATAATAATTACTATTCTTTAGTTATTATTATTATTATTATTATTATACATTCATTATTATTACATTACTATTATTATTATTAAAGCACATTCATTACAATAATTAATACAAATTCTTTAATAATACATTCATTAATAAAACATGAATAATTCTGGTTACTCTATGTACTCTTGTTATACATGACACGTAACTTGTAGGCCCTTTGCCCACCTTTCACGCAAAATATCCAGAGTAACAGATGTCACTCTTTCCCCTCTGATTATGCCCACATTCCTTAACATTTTAATATTTCACGTATAAGATATGTACTTTAATATCTTATTAATAAAAAGAACTTAGCAATATTCTAATAATTAATACTTATAAGATGTACCAATAATAAATGACATCATTATAAGTTAATAACTTTATCAATATTAATAACAGATCAATTAAATATAAATGTCATGATGTGATCCCATCCCACTACGCACTACTGATCAAAGTTGTGTCCCAAAACACAGCCTTAGTAGAAATCACATCATAAACATTAACAGATCCTCTCAAAAGGATCTGTCTTCCCCCTGACGTTCCACAGTACCTCCCAGGTCATGGAAGCGCTCACAATCTCCCCAAGAGGAGATATTAAAATATATAAACAGATTGTAAACATCTGTTTATCCCCCAGAGAATATTTAGAACACCTTAGAATAGCACAGTACATACCACAGAGGTATTTACCTTGCTTAGTTCCCCATTCTCCACCAATACCCCAATTCTGGATAATCTATAGTCTAATGCTGTTATTAATTCAAGAATTGGCCACAACCTACCTTCAATAAGGTAGAAACCACAAACCCAAGTTGAGTCTCTCCTTGGATTCCCATTAATACTTTGTATTGATTTGGATGCACCTAATTAGAGCAATTAGAGCAAGCCTCTCAGACAAGACTTACTGATTGAGGATTATCCTTTTTACAGGTCATTTTAACCAACCAAAACCACTTTAAAACATCAACCTACCTTAGTTACAACCCTTAACCACAGTTAGTTTCACACCCAGGCTGACAAATTCTGTCTCCTCATCCCTAAAAGATCTTTTATTACTGAATAATACATAATGTTTTTATCATTTTTATAGCATCACTAGTAAGAAAAATAGTATTGCCTTCTCACACCTTGTAGTCAAAGAACCCTTTTGTCCTCATGTGTAGTCTAAAAAATAGTATATTATTCATTATTGTTTTTTATTCATTTTTCTCTCAACCACATTTTGACCACTTGTAGATAGCCTTTAAAAAATAGCCTACATCAGATAATCAGAGCTCATCAGTTCTCCTCTTCATTTGAGTTGTGCCACCTTGTCCCATCAAAAAGTCACTTGAGTCTGTTCAAATCCCTTCTCTCTTCTTTCAATTCTATCAGCTACACAACTGAATCATTCCACTGCCAGAATAATTGCCTAGGATGAAGTCATCCCAGTTAAACTGGGATGCACTCAACCAACTTAAGCTTGGTTGAAATCAACTGATGAAATATAAATCCAAGCGACCCCCCTTGGTTGTATATTTCATTGGTTGAGGTCAACCTACTTTAAATTGGTTGTTTGCATCCTAGTTTAACTGGGATGAACTCAACCTAGGCAATTATGCTGGCAGTGTTCCTCAATCATATTACTGTGCCTCATGATTCCTCTTCTGCTTATCCAGTATGCTCCCCATGCCATTATAGCCTGAAACTGAAGTGAATCCTTCCTCATCCATTTTACTGTTCCACTTGTTTATGATTGCCCATTACTTATGAGTAAACACAACTGAATGCAATGCAATCCCTCCTCTTCTTATATTCACATGCTCACTAAATTAAGACCTTTTCTCAGTAACACTCAAATCAAAGAGGTCTTTTGAGGGCTTTAAGCTTGGCATTTCATCAGAGAGAGGAAAACACAGTAGTTCATGTATTTGTGACATTGCTAGACATAGAAAAGTTGAGATAACATAAGGAATGAGAAATTGGTAGACCATTAGACTACACACTATGGGATAGAGGAATCTGGATACTATAGAGTAAGAAACTGCAGTGAGGCAGTATAATATACCCCAGACAGGAAGTTGTTGTTGGGTGTAATAAATAAGAATATGGGCAGACAACAGACAAGTTTGGAGTAGGAGGTAGCATGAGGCAGGTACTACTCATGCCATGGGCAGTGGGACTTAATAAATTGTTTGAATTTCTTAATGCTATTCACCAGAGCGCGTGCATCAGATTTCTTGATGCCATGCTCTTCAAGCTCCTCAGCTTTGAAGGCATAAAAGCAGTTGTAGTGACATATCCCCAGTTCATCAAGGGCCATATTGACCACAGGGCAGTGAGGATTGATGTGAACGTAGGAAAGGTAATTGGTGAGTTTGATATGTTCATCAGACAGAAACTGTAAGCCTTAGAGACAATAAATATGTCCTAAACCTACAGTTAGGCCAATAATTGTTACCGTAAAGACTTCAAAAAAACTAAATTCCCTTAGAAAAAAGGGAAATAGAGCCTTGTAGCTTATGTAATAATGTACAACCCATAAGAAAAAAAACACATACCTTATAATATGTGAAGCTCATAGGATAATTAAATTATCCATGGACAGGTAAGGATTATCATCTAAAGGGAAGACATAACCCATATAAGATACTGTAACACATATTATGACAGTAAAAATGAATTGTTTCTGCTTTGAGACTAGTGGCTATTCCATATTGAGAATACCAAGCCACTTGTTTTTACACTAAGCCCCAAACACCATGTTCCAGATTAATTACAGGACACATGGTCTACATACAGCTTAAGCCCACATCTTAATTCAAAAAGGAGGTTTAGAACTATACATGTACTTATACAGGCAATAAAGCACCCAGCCAAGTACTATTCAAAGAAGTAATCTAAGCTGAAGGAAAGAAAACATACACAAACATACCCCTTTACTGCCAAGTCACCACTAGCATTAAATTCTTAGTATTGCCTTAATAAATCTTTGAAGTAACCTTCTAGCCAGTATCCTGTTTATCCAGAACCATTTCATACTTTATTATTCCACCAACCATTGCCCTTAAAAAAAGTAAGAGAATCTGTCCTTGCTTTTGGGTTAAACAAACCCTCTCACCCTTAAATCGCCTTTGTTGCAGACCTATTTCTAGGTTGGAGGTTGTTGTCAGAAAACTAGCTCCTTTTATCATAAAGTTGAGCCTTTAGTTACACAATACTCATTTTTATTGGCTTCTACATAGCCATTTACCTTGTGTCCTGCAGTCACATAAGAGAACCGGTTCCGCCTCCACCCAATAGTCTCCTGAGAAGCTTGATTGTTTCAAAAGACACCAATACTTGGTGATGGTGTTTCGGTTCCCTCTGTCAGAGAACGGGGTTTCTTGAGGATGATAGGGAGCAGTAAATCTTTGAAAAATCCCTTTGTATTCAGCAAACAAGTTTATTTTACCGTTTTAAAATTCACCACTTTTATCTGAGATGAGGAACATGAATTTTTCTTTTGCTTGATTTTTGATTTTGTTTGTGAGTTTTGTGAGTTCCATGGCAACTTCTGATTTGTGTTTCAGGAATATTGTCCACACAGAATGAGAGGATCTTTCCATTATTCTGAGCACAAAATGCTTTCCAGACACTGAGGCTGGAGATATTGGTCCACATAAATTCATATGTAGGAACTGAAGTTTTTGGATAGCAGTGGCCAGGAACTTCCCAGAGAAAATTTGAGCATGTGCTTTGCACACATCAAATTTTGAACAAAAGAACTGAGGAATTTTCAACAGCAGAAACATTTTGCAGAGATAGGTCAAGGAAGGGTGTTGTGAGCCTTGGTCTCTCTAGTGACTCCAAGACACAAAGTAATGGCTTTGTAGAAGCCTATAAAGTTGAGTATTATATAACTCTATGCTCAACTTTATGATAAAAGGACCTAGTTGTCTGAAGACAACCTCCAACCTAGAAATATTTCTGCTGAAAAAGCAATTTAAGGGTGAGAGGGTTTGTTTAACCCACAAGCAAGGACAGATTCTCTTCCTTTGTTTAAGGGCAATGGTTGGTGGAATAATAAAGTATGAAATGGTTCTGGATAAACAGGATACTGTCTAGAAGGTTACTTCAAAGATTTATTAAGGCAATACTAAGAATGTAATTCTGGTGGTGACTTAGAAATCTGGATTAAAAACCAAAAAGGCAGTAAAGGGTATGTTTTATATATGTTTTCTTTCTTTCAGCTTAGAGTAATTCTTTATATAGTACTTGGCTGGGTGCTTTATTGCCTGTACAAGTACATGCATAATTCTCAATCTCCCTTTTGAATTACCATGTGGGATTCAGCTGTATGTAGACAATATGTTCTGTAATTAATCTGGCACATGGTGTTTGGGTCTTAGTGTTGAAACAAGTGGCTTGGTGTCAGCCTCAGTGATGCCAAAGACTGGAATCTTTCTAGCTCCACTGGGTGCAAGCAAAGAACAGGTGGTAACACAAGGGAGGTTAAGGTATCTTATTGGAGAAGTTTTACCATGGGTCTAGGGGAGGTTGACGTTGGCGTTTCTGTAAGTTCCGCAGCCGACAAAAGTCGCGTCAATGGATAGTTGTAGACGACGAAACTGATGGGGAATCGACGCTAGCGAGAACGATGATGCTTGTCTCCCCAGACGACTCGGTAGAAGAACGCCAAACAGAAGCTAGCGAGCGAAGTGCAAGCCACGGACAGCAAGAGCATCTACATGCGATATGCGACCGACAATCAGTGTATGAGCTGAAACTGCTACTCAAACGAGACTCGTTGTTCAATCCCAAACGACCATTGATCCACAGTACACCGTCAGGCCCGGATGAGCACCCGATAGTGAAGATTCCGACAAGGTTGACTAGACCGACCCAGCCTGGAGATGGTATTGGAGATACGTTATTGCCCATCGACCACCCCTCCATCCTTCTCCCCCCCTTGTTCAAGCAGTCTGCTTTGGCTCTCTTACGTGGATTTCAATGGATCTGTCACATAGAAGACCCACCGAAATACTCCCGAAAACATCAGTCAGCTTCACCCCTACTTCGAGTAGTCGACGCGTTCTTTGGCCCGCAAGTTTCCAATCGGTTAATAGCCGAGCTTCCGAAATGGGAACTATACGACAACTTCTTGCTCTTCCAGCCTAACGCATTCCAGTCGTCGTACTTCTCCAACCTTGAGGACCAGCGACGGGTCGAGTTTTTCGTGGCGATTGCGGCCGAGTTTGGGGTCTCCCACGTGGCGCGAAAGGGATTGATTGCCCGGAACGATGTTTCGCGGCAGCCACGACTAGAACCACTCCATGGCGTCTTCCGATACAAGCTCGCGAAAGACGGCCGACCATGCTCGTTTGAGGATGTTTTCTGGACCTCAACCCGTTTCCCAACTCCGCATGGAGTCCTAAATTACGTATGGGCGCCCAGTGAGACCATGTATAGTCGAGGAAACAGTCCGGAGAAGCGCAGGATAGCCGGTCTCAGTAATGTGGCAGGCTCGGTTGTAGTCGACATGTGCTGTGGAATCGGCTTCTTTGCTTTCGGCTATCTGATGGCTGGAGCGGCCCAAGTCATCGGCTGTGAGATTTCTTCTTGGGCAGTTGAGGGCATGCGACGAGGAGCCATCCTTAACAGAGTACCGTATGAACTCATCGATCCAAATCAGGACCTCGCAAGTGATCTGCTCGACTCCACTTCGGCCCGACTCTTGATTATTCATGGAAAGAATGAGCTCGCCTTACCCATCTATCGACACCGAGCTACCCACGTCAATCTGGGATTACTGCCAAGCTCGGTCGAGTTTCTCCCCCAGGCTGTTAACGCTCTACGGCCCGAAGGGGGCTGGCTACATATCCATGGTGAACTTGCAGTTCCAGGCGGCCCCTCAGGAAGGCAACAAGGAGCTGCCCTGTGGGCCGAGCAGCTCGTCGAAAACGTCCTACGTCTGGGGCATCAGTCCGCCAGAGTAGTGGAGATACACTGGATCAAATCCATTGGACCCGCCAAGGAACATCTCGTCGTCGAATTGGAAGTGGGCAGCCCGAAGACATTAAAATAGCCCCCCTTTTTTGGCTTGATCCCAACATGTTTCTTTATTTATGAAAATCGTTCCCCCGGCTGTTCAACTTGCATGGATTTCAATCGAATTCGGTTAATTTTGAATCGCGGATCTAGGATTCATCTACCAAGAAGAACGTTAGAAGGCTTTGGAAAATATCAAAACCAAACATGCAAAAAGTTTCATTTCCAAATATAAGATAATCACAAATAGTGTTCTGTAGTACTACAAACTCAATAATCAACCTCAGGGATCCTTTAGAATGAGGAAAGATAAGAGACATAGGTATAATTCCTATAGGTTTGATGGATGAATTACAACTACTAAACTTAGCTTGGGGTACTGGTACCCAATATGATTCCCATTCAGGTAATTATTATCTAGGAATTCTACACTAGTGCAATAGCAAAAAGCACCCATATCCAATAGTACTTTTAAATATTTGTTGTCAAATATTACCTTGGAATAACTTGTTTTCCCCAAAGTGTAATTCATTGCTGAGTCTGGTTTGTTGGTGAGTAGTTTGGCATCAGAAACATGACCATTACTTAGTGATTCATCCCATTTTGGAGGTAGGTGTGATTCACCATGTATTTCATTAATAGAAAGGGGATCTCCTATATCAGCTTGAATTACTTCAATTCTGTGGTCAATTCCGTCATCAGTCCCTGGATCATAATATGAAGAGGTGTTGCGTTCTATTGAGACTATTAAATCCAGTTTGAAAATCTGTGTCTCCTTCATCATCAGAGTCCAGTTGAACATTATTAATTTTCTTATGGGGTTTAGTACAGTCAGGCTTCTTGTGACCTATTTTTCTGCAATTATAACACTCAGGTATTTTAGCTTTCTTGGAAAAAGTTATAGCTAATTCTTCTTTGGAATCTTCGTTGTTCTCCTGAGTATTTCTCTCAAAATTATTCATTTTCTTATTAAGACCTTTCATTTCTACTACTTCTTCCAACACAGCTATAAGGTGAGGAAAGTCTTATGTACCATCTGTCATTATACATCTGACAGAGTGTTGGAAATTGCCTCTGCATTGACAGATAATTTTCTTCAAAGTGTCTTCACTAGTTGGATTAAGATAAATACTTTGAATTCTTTTCTTTTGTCTTAAGCATCATTTATGGACTGAGTGCTTCTGGGGATCAGAACTAATCAGTCTCATTTAATTTATGCATCTGATTCTGCCACATCCTGGTACCAAATTTAGCTTTGATTGCCTCTTTGCATGTTTCCCATGTTTGTAAACCAATTTCTCCTTGAGTAGCTACATACAATTCTTGGGCTACTCCTTCAAATAATCTTGGTAGCCTTGTAGTAATTAGGCCTTCTAATCCTAAATAGGTTGGAATAATATGGCCAATATATTTAACAAAGCTAATGTGGTCATATTCACCTTGGCCAGAAAATTTGGGCCAATCAGCTAAGGGAGGCATGATTTATTAATAGCGGCTAGATCTTAAGCTATGATTTATTACAGTCTCTGTTTTGGAGTTCTCTCTTTTACTTCTCTCATTGGTACTTTTCATGAAAGGGTTGTTAAACTTGGGGATAATTTCAGGAGAATTTTGTGGTATTTTGGGCATCACAAATTCTTGGGTAATTAGGGGGTATCAAACATGACAAATCCACCCTTAAAACCTATTGATTAGAAATTGCCAAATCCACCATTTCTAATCAACGGGTTTTCAAAACGGGGTAGCTAAAAGCAAACAGATTTTGAAAATGAAAAACCCTGGTTTTCCAAAATAACCCATTAAAATCACATCTCACATAAGCTCACGCTTCACCATTCAATCCATTGCCTCTTGTCAAACCAAGAAAACATCACACCTCACCTCAACCAATCATGCGACAACACCCTCTCAACACAAGCAACTATTTCAAGCAGCCAACTCTGCTGCAACAGTATTTTTTTTTGACTCAAATAACAATCACTTGGGACTTGAAGAGTTCTATTCTTATTGTTGATCAAAAATCCAGAAACAATACCTCAATTCCAGAGGCACCACTACACAATTCCATCCTTGATATGACCTGTCAATCATTCAAGAACTTCCTCAATCATGCTTCCTCCAGCTGTTTTGAATGTTGTTCCCATGTTTCCTCAATCTTCTTCAACTGATTTAGTCAAATACAATCTTTCACAACTCCTCTCAGAATCTCAATGAGACCCATCAGTCCAAATTGCTATTGCTATGTGCCATCTTTGATCAAACGGAAATGGTGCTGCTGTATTCAGACTCAAGAATCTCTTCCAAGTTGGCTATGGAACAATCAACCTTTACACCTGTTGGGTGATCAAGATTCTTCATCAAATGCAATCACACTTGGTATCATGGCCAACTCAAGAAGAACGTATGGAATAATCTCAGGTAATGAAAGATGAAGGCTTCTGGCTTTGTTGATTGAAAAACCATTCCACTTAGCCAAAAGCCTCCAGTGGACGGTAACCACTAATGGGATTGAAAAAAACGGTTGGATTGTTTGCATTGGTTCCACTATTTTACGGATTCTTAGCTGATGTGTTGTTTGCTTTCCAATCAGTTACTCCATTTTTGTCACTCTTGTTTGTGGCATAAAAAAAATTTCATATTGTACCTTGCAGGCTACCCAGGATCCTGTCACGACTGTTATGTCTTCTCTAATATGAAGCTTGCTCAAAATAAAGAACAATTCTTTGACCAACACCAATTCCTCCTGGCCGACTCTGCTTATTCAAGTGATCAGCATACCGTTCCAGCCTACAAAGGTTCTGATTTACTTATACCTGAGAATGTGGATTTCAATTACCATCTAGCCCAATCAAGAGTACAAATTGAACATGCAATTGGTATTCTAAAGGGTTGATTTGCCAGTTTGTGAGAAATTTGATCACAAATCAGGAACCCTCGTGAGATTAAGGCAACGGTTAAGTGGATCATCACCTGCATTGTTCTTCATAATCTTCTAGTTGACCTCAAGGATCAGTGGCTTGAACTTTATCATGAGGAGGAACCAGAAACAGCCCCACCCTTGTTGGACAATGTTGCATCTAGTAATGATGGATTGCGTGGACTGCTACACCCCATAAAGCTTGCCCTCTTCAACTAAGGTGAATAATTCAACATTGACTTGCAGAACAATACACTTCCAGCTTTCTGACGCTTGCATTTGATTTTGGGGCCTTTCAGTGCCAATTTTTCTTGATTGCTCTGCTACATTACAGATATTTGTTCTCTTCTCATCTTGAATGCCAATCAAATCAATAACCTTTTTATACAGGTGCCTTTCTGGCAATTAGTGTTGGATTAAAATTCATTTGAGCATGATTTTTTCTTGCATAAGTAAGTGCACACATTCTACAGATGGTTGGTTTTATCAAAAGTGATTTTTGAGCACAATGTTATCATTAATTCATAATCATGAGTGATTATGAACCCTGACCTTTGTTTAGAAACTAATTTTTTTGTTGGGAATAGTCCCTGAAACCATAATGTTTCTATCCCTGGAAAAAACCACCCACCAGTACAACTGAACAATTGCTTCTTCCACCAGCTCAATATGTATCAATGTTTCTATTGTGGAATATTTATTGAACCCTGTTAAGGGATCTTTTCCTCTGATGTTTCAGGTAATTTTTTGTTTTATCTTTGGACTTCCCTCATTCCTTAAAACAGCAACAGGAGCAGTATTGTGTGGCTTTGTGGCTGAATAAATGAAAGGTAAGCCACTTGACCCATCATCCCTCCTTTTTGGCCCTCAGATTGTTTGCTGACAAGCATGATTCAAATTTCTCCCTACTCATTCCTCTTGTTTTTTGTGCAGGCATTGGCAACCAACAATCAATGCACTTCAAGTATCTGTTTGGTCTTGAACAACCAACCAGGCCCTCAACAGCCCCTACCACCTCATAGGTAAGTAGAAGCTATTGATGTCTTTTTTTCTCAAATTATCCCTATTGGTCTCATGCCTCAGTGGCTTTTTTGGTAGCTCAGGCTGAGCCAGTCTGGGCAGAGTTGAATGGTGCCATGGCCAAGCTTCCCAGACTGGCTCAAATTGCCATGTTGGTTTGTCAGGAACTCAATGAAGTTGCCAACGTTTGTTTGAACATCTGCGTTTGTTTGAACATCTGCGTTTGTTTGAACATCTGTCTTTACTGATCCTGTTCTGTCAATGTCAATCACAGCGCCAAAGCCAAAGTAGAATCATTAAGTCAATAATTCTCCTCCTGTGGTCTTCCCTCTACAAACGTATCAGCAGCACCATAATTACCACAATCAAGCCATCCAGGGTATGCTAGACCAAGATAAGCTCGTTGTGATTTCCAGTTATGCAGATGTTTGTCTGTTTCTCATCCTGGCACCTGAGAGTTTTGATCCACCTTGTTTGGCCTACTGCTTGGCAGGACCCGTGAAGGTGAGTTGCTTGGTGGCTTGGGCTCTGTGATGTGTTAGGTGATGAAGGTGGTTAGCTGATCACCTTTTGGGTTTTTCCTTGGTTTGGTGATCTACATAATCAGTTTGAATGGTGCAATGTTTCTGTGAGGTTGTCAGCCATTGACACAAGTGACCTTGGTATCTCACTTGGCAGCGAACTACAATTATACCCCCCTCCACTTTTGCAAAGTCAGCAAAATTGCTGAGACTTTTGTCTCAGCACCTGTATACTAACAGCTTGCTTGGATTTTCCCACTTTTGAGTTCCACAGATAAAGGGAATTTAAGGATTGATCACTTACTTGCATTGGCCTCAACCACCGGTCTCAACAACTTCGTCAATGTCAAACTCATGAATTGTCAACTGTATGTGGGTTGGGTAGATGCTCAGACGGAAGAGCCTGTTGAATACTCGCTAGTCAAAGCAAGGTATGCAGCTCAAATGTGGGCTCATACCAGCATTTGTTTTGTCAAACCAGATCAAGTCCACGGCTATGATCCCCAGAACAAACAATACACACTGGAACCCAAGCTGAACAATGACCTAGAAACAATAGAAACCTCACAGGCTGATGCTGATATGATCAAACTACAGCATGGTGATACTGCTGATGTGTTCTTCAACGGCAATAAATATTTTATCCGCTTCAAAAGAAACACCCAGTTTAAGGTTCCCATAGCAATCCATTCCGACCGACTTGAGGCTGGTCAAATACCAACGTGCTGGGATCCTTGAGTCTTTGGTATTCCAGACAACATTGTTGCCCAAATAGATTGAACTTCACTCTGGGAGCTTTTATGTACTTCTGAGGCTCTCAGTAAGCTCAAATATTTCAACAGCTGTATGTGTCATGGCTACCGTTAAACTGAATGGAGTGTGTTTAATTTTTGTAGTGTCTTCCAATGGTCCCATCAAGATCCCAGTGGGAGAATGTGCCTCTAGCAGAACTCAAGCTGGATTGATTGTATCTCAAGGATCCGGCAAGAGCTGCTGCCACCTCCCAAGGTAAGTAGGGGCTCTTATGATATTTTTTTTATTAATTAATATAGAACTGAATGGGTTTTTTGTTTTGCATCTGGATGCTCAGAAGCTGTGCTTGGTTGAAACAACAGGAAAATTTGGCTTCTGAACCCAACCAAACTGAAACCCCCCTGGCACATCCCCTCCCCAACCCAAGCTGATGTGCAGATGACTGTTCAAAGATCTAGTAAGAATTGTAACATACATTGGTGATGTACTCTTCTTCTGGATCAAGAACAGTCACAGCACATTAGTGACAAGGAAGGAGGGGATGAATCTTGCCACCAGGAGCTGCTGTCACCTTCCTTTTTGAGCTACAATTTAGATTCAGATAGCACCTTCTCAGACAATGCCTCTACCAACAATGAAAGTAGTGACAAAAATCCAGAATCATCCGATTTATCCTCAAAGAAAGTCAAGCTCAGCCATCCACCTCGCCCACCTACATGCAAGAAACACTCCAATCCCAATCCCCAAGTGCCTCCTAATATGTCTCAGATGGAATCAAAGTCTTGCTTAATTTGTCAAATCTATGGCCAATGTGATCACTATTGAGATCAAAATATACGTGGAAGCAATGGGGTCAATGAAGCAGAAGGTTCTTGTCTGGCTCCGCAATCACACCTCAGTAATTGACAAATAAAGCAGAAAAAGTACAGAGCCGCCACTCAAACTCTTTGCTGTCAAAGGGCCAATTTACGTTTTTCTGGCCCATCCTATATTCCAGTCCACATCTCAAATCACAATCCAAATGCCAACATCCGATTCCTCAACAATTCCTTTATCTGCTGGGCCAATGCAGCTTGTCAGAAGTTCATTGCTGTGGTGAAGTTCCAACCGTTCTCAACCATGGATGCAGACCTCAAAGCACAATACCAAAATCTCAGCCAACATCTCATCCAGCAGGCCAAATTTCAAAATTCCAACAAATCCAACAGACCAGCATACTCCGGTGAAATGTACAGTCTAGGATGGCAAAAAGGTCACAAGGCACAATCCCAAATTGGTATAACAGGAATTTCTTCCAAAGTGTCTGCAGATCAACTCGGTTATGAAGCGCTTCAAAAAGATGTTCCAAAAATTGATAAGCTTCTTGGCCAGTGCTTCCAATCTGTATCCAAACCCCTATTCAGTGAGGTCCAGAAACAAGGAATTTGAATTAAAGCCCCCGGACTAGCTCCCCAATATTCAGCCCACCGCAAAGGATTTACCTCACTCCTTTACCCTTGGCCAGTTTGCAAAAACGCCAAACCAAGACACTGATTCTTCACCCTTCAGCTTTATCCTATGGATTCCCTTTGAGAAACACACTGGGAAGCTAGTTGAGAATAATCTTCAAGTCACTGGAGGTGAATTTGTGTTCCCAGACCATTCTTGTGGCATCAACTCTGCAGGATTTGATGGTATAGTTGAGTGTGCATGGAAAGCCACTGCTTATTCTCACCTGACCCTTCCCTCAAAAACTGCTCCCAACTCTTCACATGCACAAATGGGGTTATCTTGCCAAATGCCCAAGAAAACCCAAAAATCCATTCAGCTTATTAGAGATGGTCACTATATTAATCATCCAAGTAAAAGAAACTGGACAATTAGAGATATGGATGCTATTTAAGATAACTCTTTAAAGTATAATTGATAGTTTCTTTTATTTATTTTCTTTCTAATATGTAACATGCAATGTTTCAAATAATTTGTTGGGTGGGAAAAAAGCCAAACACGGTGGACTATTTGAATAAATTTGCCAAGTGTTCAATCTATTCTGTACTCTTCCCATGAGCAACACACTGAGTCACCAGGTCATACTTCTTACCAATGTGCTTGTCAGCCACCAAGATATTACATACATTATGTAACACTTGAAACTGCAAGCTGAATAATTAATAATATTTAATTATATTATTATTTATTTTATTTTTTACTTTATTTATTTTACTAGATTTTCTGGCTATAGCAGAAATTATACTCAAATGTTTCAACACTTGGTATATAGTGTAACAGTTAAGAACAAGCCTAGAAATATCTGGCTGATACATAAGGCTCTGTGTTCAAGCCACACTCATGACCACACGTAAAAATATAATAATAAAATCATTTAAAAATTGTATCTATTTTTTATCAAAAATCCAAGGAAATTTAATTAAGGAAAATCCTTGGCAAATTAATTTTTTAACACGCAATAAATGGATAAAGAACCATTTATTGGTATAGTTTTTTCCTTGAAAATCCTGGAAAATCCCAGCATAACCCATAGTAATATATACTATAAGATTACATATGTATTTACTTATATAACTTATGTAGTATGTATTAAATACATAAGTACATGTGATTTTACATTACTGATCACTCAGGGCAAGCGCTTTTCCAAGCCTTAGTCCCTAGAAAATTTATTCACAAGCACATCTTACAGGTGGTGCAAGGATAGATGGAAAGAGTATATAAACTCTGGGTAAGGTACAAAGTTACAATTCCAAAAAGATATGGGGGAATTGTGACGTAAAAATTGAGAGAAAAATAGGTTAATAATTATATTAAATAAATTTAATATAATTAAAACCAGAGGGGCCTGATAAATCAGGGGTGGTTTAGATCCCTCTAAGGTATCTTGCAAATAAATTTGCAGAGGATTTAGGTACCTGGAACACTGGGGCCTGATAAATCAGGGGTGGGTTAATCCCAGGAAAGGAAAGTGGGGAATATCTTCAAGAAAAGGGTTATTACTTACTAGTAATAAACCTTGAGTGATCTTGGGGATATTCTGGGTGAAACTGGACAGTTTGAAGCGCTTGGATGGATGGATGGTGGAGCTGGATGGGCACTGTGAAGTTGTTGGGGAAGACAGGGCTAAAGAATAACTACTAAGAAGCTTACCAGACTGTGTTTTAAAGATGTATATATCTAATAAGAAGTGGGTAAGGTTGTTAGTGGGCTTTGGGAAGCATGAGGAGCCTTCTTTGGGTGGTTGAAGAGCTCCTTAAATAGTCTTGAGTTCCCCCTGGGGACCCTGTAGGTATTATTGGCCAACTTGTGGGAGCTTTGGACCACATTTTGGGCATTTTTGCCTTCTTGGTGACACTTCAGCAGCCCCTGCTTTGAATACATGTCACGAATTGATTTATTTAATGTATTTTATTTATTTATTTTGACTTACAGTCTGTAGTACATCAGTACTGGTTGGTATATATTTAATACTAGTGGCTTATTAGTATTTATAATAAGCCACAGTATTTATTTGTACTGTTTGTTCAGTCAGTGTATTTTTTATTTAAGTGTGTAAATGAAAATACAACCTAATATAATTAATTATATGGTCCCCAGTAGTCTTCATTACATATGTAACATGTGTAATGAGGTTACTGGGGCGTGTATTTGTTGATTTGGGTGTACCTGAGTGACTGTGGAGTCCGCCTGCCAAGCTGGGAGCCTGTGAGGGGCTTGATGCTTGCGCGGGGGCTTATATCCCAACTTTTGACTCGGGCTTTCAGTCACGCGGGTTGAACTTCAAGTTCTGCGGACTGCGGTATGCGGGGTTTGAGTAAAACACGGTGTATTTACACTATCTCCCCTAATTTACACAACACCTCATTTCCGTGACTGGAAATGGGGTTTAAGCATATGTATATATATATATATATAAGCATTTAATTAATGCAAGTGCCTTTTTATTAAAGGTACTTGCTAATTCTTCTTTGCTAATTTACATAGTGAAGGAGTGAGAATTAGGGGTACCTGTGAGTGAGGTACCCTAGGTTATTTTAGTGTAGATTCAGAATATCAAATAATATTCAAACTATTATTTGATGTTCTATGTATTTTATAATAATTTTTGTAGAAAACTTGTGACAGGTTGCTCTGTCATAGTAGCAAGCTGACAACTTGCTTCGTGCATTAATCTCTCATGCCACCGTCAACCATCTTGAGTTTGGCCAGTTGGATGTAAAAACTGCCTTTCTCAATGCTGATCTTGAAGAGATGGTCCACCTTTCCATATAACCACAAGGAATTTCCCATGACCAAAAACGCTTCTGTCTGCGTCTCAATAAGGCAATCTATGGTCTTAAACAAGCTGCCCTTGCCTGGTACAAATGCCTATCCACATGGTTGATCAGTGTAGGCTTTGCAATTTCTGCGTGTGATCCTTGTGTTTTCCATTGATCTTCTTCTTCTCAAATCTGGCTATTCCTACACGTCGACAACATAGCAATCTTTGGCCATAACATAGAAACATTCAAATCTGAAATTGGCTGCAAGTGTGATATGAAAGACCTTGGTCGAGCAGACCTGCTCTTGGGAATCAAGATCCATCATCAACCCAAAGCCATAGTACTATCTCAACAAAACTCTGTTGTATCTCTTCTTCAGCTCTATGGGATGATCAATTGTTGACCAGTTGCCACACCTCTGATCCCAAACTCCCACCTTGCTAAGGCGGCTGTGGAGGAATGTGATTGCTTCAAGGCTCTGGGCATAAATTTTTGTAGTGCCATTGGAGCACTGAGCTATCTTAGCACAGCAACTAGACCCAACATTTGCTTTGCTGTCAGCCACCTCTCACAGTTCCTCAAGAATCTGGGCATTCTCCACTGGGAGGCCTTTGTCCACGTACTTTGCTACCTTACTGGGACAGCTGAATATCCGCTTGTGTATCATCAATGCAACACCCCTTTGCTGCATGGTTACACCAATGCGGACTGGGGTAACTGTCTTCAAACTCAACGCTTGGTCACCGGCTACCTAACCATGCAAAACCTGCACCTGGTTGGGTGGCACACCAAGAAGCAATCTACGGTCTTGCTCTCATCTTTCAAAGCTGAGTACCGTTGTGAGAACTCCTTTTGGGATGGGGGTAGTTCTGTGAGGGGGAAATAGAAGTTATAGTATTTCAGATATGTATGAATCTATTACAACTGTTAAGGGTGGGTTGAAAGACCTGCCCCTCTATTTACTACAAGAGTTAACACAACAATTTTATTTATTGCTGTGGCTGATAACTTTCTTTTTGTTTTCTTTAAGAGAACTTGTTGAAATGCTGTAATGCACAGTGCTCTCTTAGCAACACATTAGGTATGGACTTGGTAGCCTAGTTGGTAAAGGCAGCACTTCTAGTATAGTGTCTTAGCTTCTGCTAAGGTCGCTGGTTCAAATCCTGCCCAAGTCAATCATTTTCTGCTAAATGTCTGAAAAATGCTTTGTTAATTCTAACAGAACTATTTATGTAGTAATCTCTTATCAGACAAAGATCTAATTTCAACTTTACAAATAATCAGCAATGAGCTTGATGAAGGGATCAGGGAAGTAGATAGTGGATGGATTGTTACACAAAGTTGTGGTAAATGGAATTCAAGCTTTTTTAGAATTGATGAGAAACAAGTATTTATATGTTTATGATTTATTTATTTTGTTTTAGATGTAGTCTAAGGAAATGAGTAAAGAGATGTTTTTGGTATAATGTGAAATATTCAAAGTGTTGTACCCTCTTCCTTAACCTTTAGTTAAAAGAGCACAATTTTCCTTTTTGTTTCTTTTGTGTATTTTAAACTGATATGAAAGATTCTGTTTTGGGTCACCTGATTAAGATCAGACTATTATATGGATGGGTAATTTTATTTAGTTTGCTAGCTGGATGGTGGGGAGTGGGATGATTCCAATTTCTCTCTATCCCTGCCTCCTTATATAGTAAAATATGAGGGAGTTTTGCTGGTGGGATGTCTGATTGAGGTATTTATGCTGGTGGGTTTTCTTGTTCTACACTGCCTTTATGCATGGAGTGCATAAAGTGAGCTATTTCTGCTGGTGAGTTTATGTACTTAGGCTGTACCACAGAGCATGTGCTGCGTCTTGTGACCAGACACTAAACTATATACTACTTCTATATATATACTATGTACTTATTATTCACTAAAATCCTTTTTAACTGTATATCTTTTGATTTAGCCGTGCAAACCTTAACAGAAATGGGTGACTTGTAGATTAAATTTACCCTAGATTTCAATTATGCACATATATTGCTACTATTTTAGCTTCTGAAAGATAATGAAATAATATAATCCTGTATGATACTTGAAACAGGGTTTGGAATACCACATCCTCCCCCAACTTAATGCTGGCCACAGCATTCCTGTTTCAAGGATCACCATCTAGAATAGGTTGATTTATCTAACTATTTTTAAATTAATCCCTTGTTTCCCACAATATTTCATACTCCTAGACATACTAACTCAGATTTCTCTTTTTCCCTCCTGAATTCCGCTTCTTGCCTTGATTCTTAGATAGTGACTCTAAAACTTCTTTACTCAAAAATAGCTAAACTGTGAGCTACTGAGTACATATCACAGTACCTGAAATGTACCACTTAACTGAAAATATTATTAATTATTATTATCTTTAATAATAATTACTATTCTTATTGATTATTATTACTATTTATTAATATTATTCCTTTAAATAACTTCAAAGTAATATTAATAATTATTATCTTTAATAATAATTACTATTCCTTAGTTATTAATATTATTATTATCCATTTATTATTATTATTAAAGTACATTCATTACAATAATTAACATAAATACTTTAATAAATACATTCATTAATAACACATGAACAATTCTGGTTACTCTATTTACTCTTGTTATACAAGGCACGTAACTGTAGGCCCTTTGCCCACCTTTCGCGTGAAATATCCTGAGTAACAGATGTCACTCTTTTCCCTCTGATTACGCCCACATTCCTTAACATTGAAATATTTCATGTATAAGATATGTACTTTAATATCTTATTAATAAAAAGAACTTTATAATAATTAATACCTATAAGATGTGTCAATAAGAAATACATAATTACAAGTTAACATCTTTATTAATATTAATAACAGATCATTTTATACAAATTTAATGATTTAACCCACTAACACTAAGGACTACAGATCAAGGATGTGTCCCGTAACACTGCCTTAGTAGAAATCACATCATAAACATTAACAGATCCTGCCAAAAGGATCTGTCTTCCCCCTGAAGCTCCCCTGTACCTCCCATGTATGGAAGCGCTCACAGTCCCCCCAAGAGGACATATTGCAATATATAAACAGCTTGTAAACATCTGTTTATCCCCCAGATGTTATTTAGAACACACCAGCACAGTAAATAACTTAGAGGTATTTACCTTGCTTATTTCCCCATTCTCCACCAATACCCCAATTCTGGATAATCTGTAGTCTAATACTGTTATTACCTCAAGAATTGGCCACAACCTAACTTCAATAAGGTAGAAACCACAAACCCAAGTTGAGTCTCTCCTTGGATGCCTATTAATACTTTGTACTGATTTGGATGCACCTAATTAGAGCAATTAGAGCAAGCCTCTCAGAAAAGACTTACTGATTGAGGAATATCCCTTTTACAGGACATTTAAACCAACCAAAAACACTTTAAACCATCAACCTACCTTGGTTACAACCCTTAACCATGGTTAGTTTCACACCCAGGCTGACATCAGGCCTGGGACAATAACAAGCCAATTGTGGACCCCAGTGAGTTGAAGGTGGCATCTCTAGATTAGAAACCGTAAGAATACAGACTCAGACTGAATATACCAAAAATCCTACCAGATAGTGTGTGCAAGTTTTGTGAGGACCTGCTTTTGATGAAATGAAGCCTTTTGAGGCAGTGAGGTGATTGTGTTTTGGGCTCAAGGAAAAAAGCTTGAGACCTGAGGGGAAGACAAAGAGGCCCAAAAAGGGCTAGGCTGCTAGCTTGTGGGGAGGAAGAAAGCTCCGCACTACAAGAGACGGGAAGATGGTCTCAGGGAACTGATGCAGAAAGCAGATGACTTTATTTCTTCTCTATCTACAGCATATATACTATAGTGACTAGGGGACAGTCTGTGGGAAAGAAGGTGTAATGAATATGCATCTGGAAGAAAGGATGTGAGTGACACATAGTGGAAAGTGAAAGGAAAAAAAGACAGAGACATGAAATTTCAACAGCTTTCACATCAGCCATTGGCCAAATTAACCAACCTTGGGAAATACTTGGAGCGGCTCCCAAGTATCTGCAAGCGCATGGCAACACAAAACCTGTTGGGTTTATCTCTTCCGGTTAGTCCCCACCGACTGAAGTATATTTAGTAGGGATTAAAAAGTGCTTTGCTGCCTTTCAGCTTGCTAGGACAGCTGAGTATGGTGCCTTTCATCAGAAAAGGGGTGGCCAGGCACAATTGATTTCAGTTTACTTAACAGGTTGAGTGGATATATTTGACCATCACACCATCATTGGGAATCCAACTGACTTGCTGTTATTATTTTTGTATGAATTTAAGTTGCTTGAAAGAGTCAGTGGTGGGTTACTCCAGGGTGATTAAAATCCACTCAATGGGAATTTGCTGGAATTGACCAGCGGCTCTGAGTCGTAGATGGGGTTGAATCTGGTCCAAGAGTTTACGCCCAGCCGGTGATAAGTTTTGAGAAGTTCAGGTGTGAGGATCCAGACAGTGGTATGTAGATTTGAATGGGTCAAGCAAGCTATGAATTAGTGATTTGTGGATGTATCTTCAAGCTCAAGAGGAATGGTAAATAACAGTAGGTTATTATTATCTTCTCTTCTGAAAGTCTGGGGATCAAGAGAGTTCAGAGGGTACAACTTTATATGAGGCTTGCTGAGGTTGACTAAATATAAGCATATGTACAGTATGTTAATAATGAAATGAGTGAAATTAAGGTGAAACTTTAAGGAAACTGCAGATGGTGTAGTAAAATAATATGTTGGCCAGTCTAGGGGTGACTATGATTTACTTGCCAGCTGACAGAAAGGGTTTCAAAAATATTTGGTGAACCTCTTCACCCCACAAGAATCCTCTCACTTCATGGACACTGCCATGAAAGCTTGGAAAATCATGGGACCCACCAAAGCACGCGGCAAATTTGGTGAAATGGGCTCACTGGAGGTGGAGCAGCCTGGGTTGTTGAGTTCCCATCTCCTTACTGTCCTCAGCTATTTAGGTGTATTCCAGCTATGGTATTCAGGGATATCAAGAGATATACAAGTCCCTGAATGCTATGTTTCTGTCCAATGGGAATCTGAACACCATGTGTGAAATGGTGTATCTGTGGGAATAATGAGGAATCTGTGTGACATGCCGCCTGTGACACCCGTTGTAGCTCTCATTTCATATATTATCTCATTAGTTGTTTCCAGTTCTACTTTCTTCTTTTTCATCTGTTTCTGCTCTCTTTATCCTAGGTCTGCCCCTCCCCTTGCCTCTTTGAGCCCAAGCCACCCTTACTGACAGTAGCAACCTTGACTGTCCTTAAAGGTTATTATTCTCTATCTTCTCTTCCTCATTATTCTCTGTCCCAATCTTCTTTCCTCTGAATCTTTGCTCATGAAATACATAATCTGTTTCTGCTCTCTTTATCCTAGGTCTGCCCCTCCCCTTGCCTCTTTGAGCCCAAGCCACCCTTACTGACAGTAGCAACCTTGACTGTCCTTAAAGGTCTGTCCCTCCCCTTGCCTCTTCGAGCCCAAGCCACCCTTACTGACAGTAGCAACCTTGACTGTCCTTAAATTTATATTCCCATAGTATCCACTCTCAGTCAAATATGCTCTATTCAAGGTATTAGTAACTGAGGCTGCATTATGTCTTATTGCAGAGGACCTTGGAATCAGTACATGCAACCCTCATGCTATGAAGACCTTAGAAGATAGTTGAGATTTTGGGTTGGCCATGTATCCAGACCCTGATCAACAATAGCAAAACTATTTCTAATACATAGACTACCAACATTGTTTTTAAAACAAACATTTCCTATCATGTGTGTGATTAATCCTAACCCAAGAGACCACCTCATTTGCCAAGAAATTCCAATACATGATCCTTCACCTCTGTCTGCTTTGTGGTCCCAGCCGGTGTTGGGTGGTTGCTGATCAAAGGGCCTTCAGAAATCACTGCCAGCATAATTTCCTAGGATGAAGTCATCCCAGTTAAACTGGGATGCACTCAACCAATTTAAACTTGGTTGAAATCAACTGATGAAATATAAATCCAAGGGACCCCCCTTGGTTTTATATTTCATTGGTTGAAGTCAACCTACTTTAAATTGGTTGTTTGCATCCTAGTTTAACTGGGATGAACTCAACCTAGGCAATTATGCTGGCAGTGAATGTCTTTGGGTCATTGCCCATCACTTTCCGCCTCCTCCAAGTCAAAACTATCTCCCTGATTGAGATAGTTATGGAGCACGCTACACGCCTGTAATCAAACCCAGTTGTCAACTTACATAAACTCTAGTGCTACCACTAAAAAGTATCAATTGTCAAACTTACCATCATCCAAGCGGTCACACGAATGAGATCCCTCTTACCCAAAATATGCAACCACATGCCTTTGAGACTCTGAAACCAACCTTTTAAGAGCCCAATGCAGTTCTCAACAACCACCCGGACCAATGACAAATGGTGATTGAATTTATGCTGGTCACCGGTAAGCTGAAAATTTCTCAATTGTCTGTAAGCTGGAACAATGTTGGCTGTTGGTGTAAATGCTGAGTCTGCTAAGAGGTACTCCCCAGAAGAGAAAAAGTTGTTTGGTCTTGTGGTCAGTCCGGAATTGCTCGTCATTCTCTGATTGTGTGAGCAGCCTGGCCATCCTGTATACATGTAAGTAATATTTTCCTGTTGATTGCATGCAATAAGAGTCCCTATTGCATAGAACCCCTTGTGCAAGTAGTAATTGGGTCCTTCTGTATGTGGGCACTTGTGAAGAACCACCAGAGTACCATCTATTAGGGCAATACACCCTTCAAAACCCAGTTCAGAATACTCTTTTGACATTGCGGCGACTTTTTCACGTGTGGGCCAAGCAACCAACTGGCTTTGCATCTGTAAGATAGCCATGATACAGCAATTTGTGTAGAGCTCCATTGTCCCCTTGCCAAGTCTGAAAACACGTGAACGCATGCCAACAGAGGCTGCATTGCCAAAACATCCAAGTTGTTTCAGAGCCACCATCATCTGCTCTGTGACAGGCCGCTGGCTATTTTGCGAGTTGTTTTGAAACACCGGGTTGTCAGATATCTCTGCGCAGAGCTTGGTGAAAGCCTGCTGAGACATTCAAAATTCTTGCTGGAATTGTTTGGTGTCGAGATACAGGAGAAGATATTCAGTTATCATTAGTGGCTTGGCCACAGGGAGACGGCATCCAAGGTATCAAGACAAACATACGGCTAGGAGAGCGGTTTGATAACTGACTAGAATATTGTCATTTTCATCGTTGGAAGAGTTGGTGTTGTCTGTGCCGCTAGAGGATGAGTCATCTTCATTGCTCCCAATGAGCTCGGAGCTGAAAACGTTCATCTGTTTGGTTTGAATAGCATCCTCCTGAAGAGATGGAATTCTAGTATTATAAGATTTGTTTTAGAAAACTCCCCCGAGGGATACATAATATTGCAAATAATGATGCTTTATATACAAGATGATTACCTGATTGGTATGATGAGAATAACTATCTAATAGTGGTTAAAATTATGTAATAATATGTGATAGTATGTAGTATGTGAAAATATGTATGTATGTGGTTTATCTAATACATAAAACATACTATCATAACACCTCCAACTGGCTGATGATCAGTTGACAGTTGGACCAGCAAACCATCTTGTATATTTCTTTTTAACCTTTTGAATATGAAATATTGAACAGTCAGTTGTAACAAAATTCAAAAGAGAGTAGAATGGACTTAATTTTGGGATATGTTGAAGTGTGGGGGTGATGATAATTGTTTGAGAGATGATTTGCAACAAAGTGGGAAAAGTGATCTCACTGCAAAACGTGTTGCACCCCGGGGAGCTCCCCAGTGTCAGTGCAAAACGGTTTAAATTTACAGGTAGAG
Source organism: Puccinia hordei (assembly GCA_007896445.1). NCBI lineage: Eukaryota > Fungi > Basidiomycota > Pucciniomycetes > Pucciniales > Pucciniaceae > Puccinia > Puccinia hordei. The sequence goes on along the minus strand of RDRW01000170.1, from coordinate 22,732 downwards.
GCTATCTGGGTTCCTGCCACATGTGTCTCCAGGGGGGAATGTAGACACTGGGGCGGTCAAAGTTGACCGACTATCAGGGCATATTTTTGCGGGGAATTTAATTTCCTGCTCCTGGGTCCTGGGCCCACTCCTGGGACATACACTTTTCAACTTTGAAATATTGTCTGATCTCAGGATCTTTAACTTGTGTCCAGTGCAGACTTCCAGACAGAAAGTAGTGTCTCATAGTAAAGATGTTGCATCCAACTTCCATACAAGTAACTTTACTTCTGTAAGGTTTTAAGGAATGACACCGTTGCGAACTTTACTAAAAACAACATTATGTACTATTCACTACTTTTCTCATGTCACAACAATATTTACATACTATAAATTACTCAATAACCCATACATTATAGAATATAAATACTGTATCTGCGACTGGATAAAATAGTTCTTCATCTCTTTGGCTATTTTCTCCATTCACGGAACGTGGAACTCATCGTTCCATCCTTTTACAACCTCAGCATACCTAGAGGGACAGGGCAATGTGCCTGGATCAGGGGTGGCCTGTGCTACAATGATGAAAACTAGAATTTGGGGCAAAAAGAAGCTGAGCACAGCCCTGAAAAGCACCAGTATATACACAACAGCTGTTATAACCATAATCAGGTAACAATGAACTTCCAACTTCTTTTAGGTAAACTATTGATCTTTCAAAGACACCTGTTTGTTTCTTTACCTTTCAGAAGCCATAATCACCTACCTCATATACTTACACATCTCACTCCCAGATAACTGGCCAGACTGCCCACTCAAAGATCAATCAAGCCCCTATTGGCCCAGGTCAAGTCATGGAGGGATATGGGCAGATTGATTTCATGATCAGATTATTGAATATTACAAATCAAGAAGAATAAAAAAAGAAGGAAAGATGGGATTGTTGCTATAACTGACTTGCAGGTCAGACCAATTTCCATGCACTAAGCACAGAAGACTAATCTCCACCAAGCAAATGGTAGAGAGAAGAGGTGAGACCCCAGACAAACAAGTCAAATTAAACAAGGAGGCAGAATGGGTGGGAGCCCAGACTTTAATTGCCAGTTCAATCTTACGCAGAGTTGACTCAATTCACAACTATCCATCACCCTGGTAGAGGTGGTCAGTGTCAATATTCTTCCAAACCCACTCTCTCAACATCAAACATACTCTTGAAGAACAAGAGACAATCAACATCTAGAGTGGGTTCAGTTGACACCAAGTTGTATGCCTTAAGGACCGCGTGAACAATAGGATCAAAGCCACATTGTGTAGATAAAAGATGACACAGGAAACATTGGGCACAAACCATATCCTCCTCATGAGGTGGTACTTGTGCAAGACTGCGGGGGGGAAGATTGTATTACAAGAGAAGAAAAATGGATGAGTGGAAAGAAACACAACAGATAATAATCTGACCTAGTCTAGTAAGAATGTGAGCCCCGTAACTAAGAAGACAAAAATGATGCACCAAGTGGTGCAGCTCCAAATAAAAATGGGAAAAGGCTTCAACTCAAGGAGCAAGTCCAGCTCTATTTATTTTTTTCTAATAAAAAAAAAAGAAATAGAAAGACTGGTCTATATACCCCACTTGTAACGGTGCGTCTGGAAGAGGATGAGTCATCTTAGAGATAGCTGCACAGAAACACCTGACAAAGCGGGGAAAGTATACAATAGAAGAATGTGTTGTTGTGGTAGAGCCACTGAGAACCTCTTGTAGTATAGCAGGACTGTAAAATTGCCCTGGCCGAGGTCAGGCATGGTCCTCCCAGCTTAATTATACTTCGGAACCCTTTACATGGCGCCGACTCGAAGACCCCGCTTCTCAACAAAGCTATTCAAACAATTAGAGAGACCGAAAACTATCCACCAAAAAAAATAAAACACACTAACCCTTACACGCTTCATAGGGAGACAACACGCGACTGACTATGTAGAGCCTGAACTCCGCCGTGGTAGCTGGTCGATGCGCATGTCCAGGAGAGGCATTCAAGCGTCGAGCCCAGCCTTCTCTGGCTGAGTCCGGTCGATTCCGAAACAGACTGGCCGTTCCGAGATGGCTTTCAAACATCACCTTTCCTCCCCCTCCCCACCCGGACCAAAACAACTGATCCCAGTGAGTGAGTGGGCTGGTTCTTACATCCAATCATCAATCCTCGTCCCCATAAGATGCCACTCCCCACCCATTATTCTCTCTCTCTATCTGTTTATCGCTTGGATATCTATCTCCTGTCTTCACTCTCAAAACATATTTGCTTCGAATACCACCTGCCTACCTCGGCCCGTCGTGATCTTTCTCCTAATAAATCACGCCAACTTCAACTAAATTAATTCTCAGCTAATATGGACGACTCAACCAATCTTAACAGTTTTGATGATGGACTATATCATCCGATCTCCAAACACTCCGGCAAGGTGAGTCCATAAGACCCGTGCCCGTCTAAATGAAAGTCACTTATAAAATCTTCCATCCTTGACAGCCATTATGGAGCACGGACGAAGACCCTAACGCGGCGACAATCGTCTCGGCCGCGTCCGTTGATGATTCACTCGTCAACGACCCACCCTCACCCATGCCGACCGGCAGTACAGGGACCCGTCCTGGATGGAAATCCAAGCACACCAGCGCGGGAGTCACCATTCCCAAGGAAAGTTTTTCCTCTTCACCGGTGTATGTGAGTTCGAGCGTGAACGCAGGTTCGAACCTAGCCGTGACCTCGAGCGCAACGATTGCATCTGCTTCGGCTGTTCCGACTACAGTAACAGCGTCTGTAAGATCCATAGACGTCGAGCCTCCCCCTCCTCAGCACAATTCAGGGCGTGCGGTGCTCACCGCAGTCCTTTCCGTCTCGGCCGTACTCGTGTTAGTCTTGCTTGTCGGGTGGCTAACTAGCCAACGGTATCGTAGATGGAGGGAAAACCGACGGGTGCGCTACACGGAGACTAAATGGAAGATCTCACGTCCGTTACAGGTGGACGATAGTCCGACGAGCTCAATCCGACAAGTCCCCCAAATCGAGATCTCCTCCAACGAGTTAATCTACGCGCCCTTGGACCCCTTCGCCCGCTCTGTGCCGAGACAGACCCGGATGCCCTTCAACTTTGGCCGCTCTGATCCTGTCGAGGAGATCGATGAGGAGAGGGGCTGGCTCTGGGGTACTCAGCAGCCCTCGAAGAAGAAGCCTACCCACGGACTCCTCGTCACCCCTGGCTTGGGCATCGGAAGATATCGCTCCAAGAACCGCCGCGGTCAATATCAGCCTTCTCTTAGCTCAGATCAGTCCCACCTACAACCTGAGGGGAATGATGATGAGATGAAGGAGGAACTTTTGTATGCTGAAGAGTCTGGGATAGAGTCCCAATACGTTGATGAGCAAGAGGAGAGATCTAGCCAGCGGTTCACGTCCAGCGGGGTTTCATATCTACTCGGCAGGTTGAAGGATACCATCAGCGACCGGTCTTTCAGAAGTCTAGCCTCTTCGACAGGAAGACTTCGGATCGAGTCTAACCGGGGTCAATGGAACGAACTTGGCCAGTCGGTGATGGATGATGAGAAGGACATAACCACCCAAGATGACGAAGATGAAGAAAAGAAGCTTGGCCTCCAAGTCCACTTCCACACTCATCACTCCCACCGATCGGCCTCTCCTCTATCCGAGATCGTCCTCCCCGAGCTTCCGGCGTTTACATGGGACGACCACTCGGGCCATAAGATTGCCAAGACTAAGCGGACACGGGCCCCCAGTCTCGAGGTGGAGATTGATAGCTCGCAAACTGATCATGCCTTCCGTCAGCTTGACTCGTATACCCGGAATTCTGGGCTCAGCTCGGTAAGAACACTGGTGAACCAACTGGAGGAGAAGAACGTGGGCAGATACACTCATCTACCAAGCCCTTCCTCAAGACAACCTCGTCGAAAACGGAAAGAAGCCCTGCCATCTAGCTACCCCTCGCGCCCTGACCCACATACTTCCTCCCAATCCTCGCCCTCAAAAGCCCGACCAAACGGCTTGGTCAAGACTAAGTCTAAACATCTGTATCCCGGCGGTTATCTCGGCCGATCACCCACTAAAAAAATGCGAAGAAAGGAGTCCCCAGACTCATAATCATCTTCCGCTCATTTTGCTCCAATCATCCCTTCCAACTTTAAAAATAATGATTGAGATCTCAAATCAATTTTTTTCCTTCTTCTCTTCTTTGGACTTACTTGCTATTTAATACTCTTACTTGTCAGAACAACTCTCACATTAATTTTCTTGTCACCTTTAATCTAGCTAGTTTTGACCTTGTCAATCTGTCTTTCCCCAAAATGTCCCTCTTAATCCCAAACATCTATCTCAATATAATAAGACTTGTATGTCTGGTTTGTTCATCATGTCTCATAAACTGGCTCTGTAGAAAAGCTAACAGCATACAGAAATGGTGAAGTCACACAGTCTGTGACAGCCCTCAAGGCCAGCATATGAAACTACATAAATGACCTTTGAAGTTTGGATTGCTAACAGAAACCAGACTAGAAATAAAAAAAAACAGTTAATGTTTAAATAGAGACAACAAAGAAAAAGAAAAGAAGAAATTTACCACAAGCAATGGGTCTGGCGTTGTATTTGAGGAAGTGAGGACATGCAGTGTGAGATCAAGGGTGAGAGAGAAGTGATTTTTCAGCAACAAGAAAAGAGGAAGAAGGAGAACATAATAAGTCATGAAAAGACAAACAGTTAAAAATCAGATGACATGAGATGATTTGTTTAATCAACAGAGAAGTGGCAAGATTGATATCTTGATGTCCAGTGAGATGGTGGCTTGATGAAAAAGAGATTGTCCACTGATAAGTATTGTTGTTGTTGTTTGAGACAGGTTTTTTTTTGGAGGAGACCTTACTAGATGTATCCAGGACAGTCAAGGTATGTGATTGATTGAAAAACGGTGGATTTTCAAAACCAGTTGATTACAGAATAATAAATAGAAAATAATTATTATGTTTCAAGCTTTCAGTTTCTGGAATTACATGGTAATGTCTTGGTGGCTCACACCTGCTGAATGCCAAAAGAGAGGTTGGAATAAAGGAAAGGTAAAGACATTAAAGAATCTTATGGTCAAAAATCATGCAGGAATTCCCCCCTAGCTAGGGGAAAATTTATTGTCCTAATGCAATTCCCATGGCAAAAATTTAACTTTTTTCTTTTTTTATCTTTATGTCAAAATAATGTATGGGTTCAAAATTGGGGGGGGGGGGGGGAGGAAATGATTTTGAATAATGGACCCTGTCTGAATAACCTTCAAATCAGTTTTACCAGCACCTTGAAGATGACTGGTTATGTTGAGGTGAACTGAGCCAGCAAGCAGATGAGTGAGTTGGGAAGGATAAGATTGTATTGCAAAGATCATCAGAAGAGAAGAAAGAGAGGAAGAGAGAAAAGACTAACCTGAGCCAGCAAGCAGATGAGTGAGTTGGGAAGGATGAGAAAAGAATCCTTCCCGCTTGCTGGATCAGTATATGAACTAAGAGAGAAATACATGTGAGTGTCACAAAGTGTGACATGAGAGATAAAAAGATGAAAGCAGAAAAAGAGAAAAGGAGAAAGTGAACACGGCCACTCCAACACCCCCATTGCTGATAACTTTTTATACTAACAGAAAGAAGAGAATACAAAAAAAAAAAAATTCACACGAGACCAAACATATGTCGATGTTTTTCCAGAAGTATTCGAGGGAGAGGCTTTGTCAACATGTCTGCTAAAATCGTGTGAGTCGAGACATGAAGAATGGTGAAGACACCATTGGAGACGCAGTCACAAACGAAGTGATACCGGGCATTGATTTGTTTTGTTCTTGAGTGATGTTCTGGGTTTTTGGCAAGGGCTTCAGCGCCCTCATTGTCAACGTGAATTGGAAGAGCGGACCGTGGACGAATGCAAAGCTCAGTCAGTATATTTCTGAGCCACAGGCCTTCCTTACAGGAATCCGCGAGAGCTTTGTATTCAGCCTCGGTGCTGGAGAGAGACACCGTTGCCTGCTTGCGCGATTTGCAAGAGATAGCGCCACCTCCGATCCGGAAGGTGTAGGCGGAAGTTGAACGTCAATCCTGGCAATCTTCAGCCCAGTCAGAGTCCGTGTAACCTGAGCACACCAGATCACCACCCAGTCAAAGACGTAGGTGTTTCATGGTCGTTAGATAATTTAGAACTCGCATAGCCGCCGACCAGTGACTCGCTGACGGGTCTTTGAGGAATTGGGACAGTTTGCTGACGCAGAAAGAGATGTCCGGTCTGGTGCACTGAGCTGCCCACAGGAGCAATCCGATGAGCTGTGCATAAGGACCTGGAGAGGAGGGTTTGTCTGCATGGCAATTGACTAGTGTTTTAAAGATGGAATCAGTAGGGGTCGCGACCGTTGGGAATGGGCCGTTGTTGAAACGTTTGAACATGTCGTCGATATAGTGCGATTGAGAGAGGAAAACTTCTTTGGTTCAAGTATTGCGTGTGATTTTGATTGACAGGAAATGATGAAGTTCTTCATTTGCACCAACTTTGAACTTCTTGCCCAAAGCAAGAATTAGATCATGGACAAAGGCCGGTTCGCCAACAATGGCGAGATCATCCACATGGATTGTGAGCGCTCCTTGAAGCCGGTTATTTAGAGTCTTGAAGTACAAGGTCGGATCGTAGCGGGATTGCGTCAATCCTAGAGAAACAAGAGCGGCGTGAAGCTCTTGATTCCACTGGCTTGACCTATTGACTTCACATACATAGTCGGGGTGAGTAGAATCTTCAAACCCCGGCGGTTGTTCCATAAAGACGGGGGAATCAAGTTGACCATTAAGAAACGCTGTCTTGAAATCAACCTGACGACCCTCCCAGGAACGAGCCGCTAGAAGACTAAGGATTAGCCGGAGTGTTTCAAGCCTGAGGGTTGGGGCGAACACTTCTTTATAGTCGATGTCTTTGACTTGGGAATAACCCATTGCGACTAGACGGGCCTTTAGCTTGAGGATGGAGTGATCGGGTTGACGTTTGACTTTGAAAACCCACTTGCTTTTAATTACGCGGCTTTTAATCGGACGGGGAACGAGCTTCCATGTGTCCATTCCAACCAGTGAGGCAAGCTCGTCATTTGCTGCCCTTAGCCACCGGTCCTTGTTTGGCGAACGTAGCAGTTGTCGCCAGGTCTTAGGGGTATCGACATTGTCGGTGGAGGAGAGCTTCGCCCAGGCACCGTACCTATTGGGGACTTTACGGTTTCGTTTTGGATGGCTAATGGGAATGGAGGGAGGAGAGACTGGCGGGGGAGGGCAAACAGGGAGAGTCAGAGGAGGGGATAAAGAAGGGGAGATAACGGGAGCAGGAGGCAAAGCAACCTGTGGTAGTCTGGAGTCCACGGGAGCCGGGGGAGTCAGAACCTTGTCCGGAATGATGAAAGGACCGGGAGAAGGCTTGAGAAAAGGGGAAGGGAGGGAGAGAGGGGAACCCAAACCAGACGACTTACCATCCAAGTGAGATTCTGAGTCTGATGATAGATCAACCTGAGGAACGGGACTTCTGGGGTGATTTAGCTCGGGCGGAACTGGTTGAAACGGGAGGGAAAGAGGCGGTTGAGGGGAGAGTACAGAGGAAGGGAGAGTAGGGGAAACATGTCGATGAGGCCACGGGGCATCAACGAAGATCGTGGGACTGGGGGAGCTGATTTTACAATTGTAAGGGAAAATACCATCGTCAAGGATGGTGTCCCTTTTCTTGATTGCCACCCTGGATTGTAGATCCCATACACGGACCCCATTGCCGTCATTCGAGGTAGGAGAGAAGAAGAGCTGACCTGCCTTTTGGATTGAGTTTGAGGCGGTTTGCTTCCGGGACCTTATACCAGACCAGACAACCAAAAGGGTGAAGTTTTGCGGACATCGAGGATAGGTTTGTTGAGGATAGAATTCGGGCTGTGGAATCCAGAAGGGGTAGAACACGGGATAGAGTTGAAAGAGTAGAAGATGTGACGAAGGGTGTCAGCCCAAAAAGATTTTGGTAGTTTGGAGGTCAGAAGAGAGGAACGGATGAGATTTCCAATAGTGCAATTTGCTTGCTCTGCTACTCCATTAAGTTGAGGGGAGTGAGGTGGTCCGGCTTGATGCTTGATACCGGATGAGGATAGAAGAAAATCAAATGCTTTAGAAATATACTCGCCACTGTTATCAGAACAAAGGGCTGCAATGGTGAATTGACCATCTTTCTTGAAGAAAGCTTTGAAGATTTTAAAACAGGCTAGAACATCGGATTTGAATTTCATTGGGAAAACTGAGGTGTGTTTAGAACAATCATCAATAAAAGTGACAAAATATTTGTACCCCTCCCTAGAGGCGACTTAAAAGGAACCAACATTGGAGTGAATGAGATTACCGGGGAGAGGAGATCGGTAGAGGATACGGGAAGAGAAAGAAACACGGTGCATCTTTGACTGTACACAGATGGGACAACGCTGAACGTCCAACTCGTTTAGGACAGTGGGTCGAATGCCGGATAGATGAAGAAAACGTTTCAGGGGCTTCAGACCTATATGAGAGAGTCAAAGATGATAGCCCATGAGTGAACAATCAGGCGGCGGAGTGGAGATAGAGAGGGACGCTGAGGGAGACCTTACGTCACTGGAGGGGAGATAGTAGAGGTTTCCTCGGCGATATCCACGACCAACGAGTTGTCCTGAAACGGTGAGGGACGAGGAATCGTAGATGTCGCAAGATGAGTTAGTGAAAACGGCAACCAGAGATTTGTCGCACATCCCGGCAACCGATAAGAGTGGTTTGTGGAGAGTTGGAACGACTAGGGTAGGGAGACACTTGTCGATATCCAACGGGAGGACAAGCAATCCTTTGTGTGTCGCAGAGACCTCCGAATGATCAGCTAGTCTGACCGGGGTGGAGTCTGGCCTAGTGTTGATGACTGCCGAGAGATCCGGAGTCATGGAGATGGAACACCCGGAGTCGATGTTTGCATCCGCCAAGTTCAACTTCACCAAGCAGGAGGTGTTATCCACGAGAGCAACGGCGTTACCCAGCCTTTCTGGAACCGAAAAATCAGATTTGTCATCATACGACTCATAGCCAAGTGCAACAACCAAAGTACCACCTGCCATTGCAGGGGAGCGCGGGCGTTGAGAGGAGGAGTTGGACGAAGAGAATTGGCGGGAGGAATCCCTGGGTCTGTCGCCGGGTAATGGCCTTGAAGAAGGGCGGGAGGCTCTATGCTCGGATAAGACCCAAGCGGCGTTTTCACAGATGGAAAGGTTGTGACCGCGGCATTTGCAGAAGGAGCAGCGTAACGATTTGTTGAATCGTGGTTTGGTCTTATCTGGTTTGGCTTTTGCCTTAGAGACCGAAGTAAGAGGTTCGTCAGGTTGACGAGACTTGAAGAGGGAACTGAGTCTTTGTTCATGAGAGAAGACACACACGGAAGCCAGTCGTCCGTTAGAGAGAAAAGCAGCGCCGTTGAGTGGATATTGTCTGTGGTGAGGGGTCTATTGGGAGTAACCAGTGAGGTGAGACGTTCAGCACATACAGCCATGGTTTCAATGTGATCGTCGATATCGTCGGTGGAGAGACGAGTGAGTACCAGTTTGTGTAACCAGTACATGCGGCCTCCCGAGGAGAAGTCTTGGTGGGCTTGAGACAGAGAAGCCCACATCGCTGCGGCGTCTGTTCCGTGAGCTCGGATAAAGTGAAGGTTGCTCGGATGAACCGTTTGAGCAATGAAAGATGAGACGGCTATGCTGTTGTCTTCCCAGGTCTTCGGTCTCGCTTTGAGATCCATGGGTTCCACAACATAGGCAAGCCTGAGTGACTTGAGATGAAGGAGAACAACAAAACTCCAGTCAAGATAGTTGGAGTCCGCTCCTTGAGGTTTAAGCTGCACAATACCGGAGACCTTCAAGCTGGAGGCTTCGCTGGAATCGGCGTTGACGTCCATGGTTGGGGCAGAAGAGGTTGCCATGTAGAGCGATCCTTCAGCTGGCTGTAAGCGTTGCTACAATAGTGCGGGCGAGAGATGCAAGCTACTAAGTGCAACTGGGTCTCATAACCTGTTGAGGTGAACTGAGCCAGCAAGCAGATGAGTGAGTTGGGAAGGATAAGATTGTATTGCAAAGATCATCAGAAGAGAAGAAAGAGAGGAAGAGAGAAAAGACTAACCTGAGCCAGCAAGCAGATGAGTGAGTTGGGAAGGATGAGAAAAGAATCCTTCCCGCTTGCTGGATCAGTATATGAACTAAGAGAGAAATACATGTGAGTGTCACAGAGTGTGAAATGAGAGATAAAAAGATGAAAGCAGAAAACGAGAAAAGGAGAAAGTGAACACGGCTACTCCAACAGGTTTTGCTCTGATAGATCCATGTTTCCAACAAATTTCTCTTAATTCACAATGGTATTTTAAACTTTTTCACATCTGATGATTAGGTGTGATACACAGAAAAGGGACTGTCTGCCCCCACATATTTTGAGAGCACAAATTTCTCAAAATCAATCTGGAATGATGAGATATATTACCATAAATTCAAAAATTTGTGGTTCCTTCACCATGCAGTGAGGAAAGCCTTACATGTCAGCCTATGTGATGCCAAGAAATATCCTTTCTGTCTACATGTGGTGCAAGGTAAGATAGAAATAGTTAAAGAACTCTGGGGATATATGTATCACATTTAATTCCAATGTGATATTGTCAGCTGGCTATAAGTTCAAACCAGTTACCCCTCAACTGGCCAAAATAGTTTGTAACACCCCATCTGGCTATCTTAATACTCTTACATTCATTTAGTTTCCATTTTTTCAGGTCTCACACTCATTTCACTTGTTTTGTTATCAGCTTAGGCAGCCTCACATGTAAAGTTGTCCTCCTCAGACTCTATTGCTCCCCAGACTTTCAGAAGAGCCAAAAATAATAACATGCTTTTATTTGCCCATTCCTCTTGAGCTCAAAGATACATAAATACATCATTACTTCCAGCTTGCTTGACCATCAAATATCTACATATCACTGGCTGGACCCTTAAGCCTTCACCTCTCAACACTGATCACTGGCTGGGCATAAATTCTTGGATCAGCTTCAACCCTGTTGAAATTCAAATTCATCATCATATTGTATTACCACTCAAATTCACCCCCCGTATTACCACTGTCTGTGCTTTTTGGGGATCTCTCTGCGCTTAGGCCTTACCTGCTCATTACTTCAATGAATCCTCTCTTCTCATCCTTATTTCTTTTTTTTCCATCTTCTAATCTTTATCTTCCATCCTCATCCATCTTCCTCATCCCTATCCTCAACATCAAACACCTTATAATCTTCTTTATCTTTTTCCTTATTATCTAAACCTTACACATCTTCTATTACACAATAGTTATTTTCCTTGAATCCCATCTCAAATCCTTTTTCATCTCTATCCACCTATCTTATCTCCTTTCCTTTTCTCTCTTCTCCCTCCTCCATCCTTCTCACGATTCCTTTTCTCATTCCCTTTCCATAATCATACAACTTTGTATAGTTTCTGCAATCATAAAAATCATCAACAGAAACATACTTGCTCACGACTCTCCGAATTAAACTACTTGCTCTTATTGTATTGTTGCTATTATATTTAAAACACTTCTTTTCTCATTTCTTTCTCTTGTGCTTGATGTCGTGACTGAACCTTGTTTTATTATTATTTATTTCCTTATCTTCAATAGTGATTGTAAGGATCCTTCACTGAAAATCTAGTCCACTATTATAATTTAAAACTCTCTTAACTCTTAAGCGGTACAACTTTTCTTATCCCTTTCTTCTCTTTCTTCTCTTTCCTCTAATTTCTTTGTGATGTTTTCTTATAACTTATATTTTTTATTTAGTGTCTGGTTTTGGTCTCTAAAAACATAAAACAGATTTGGATTAAACCCCATCTACAACTCAGAGCCGCTGTTCATTTCTAGACAGCTTCCATTGATTGGACTTTGATCACCCCAGAGTAAACCACCATTGAGAAATATGGGGAATTCAGAAGTAAAAATGAGAATATTGATAATAATTATCTTAAATATTTCAATGTAATTAAAACCAGAGGGTCCTGATAAATCAGGGGTGGTTTTTTAAGCTATACTTCACGTAATGCAGAGGATGTAATTACCTGGAAAACTGGGGCCTGTTTGAACAGGGGTGGTTCAGATTGCAGGGGAAGGAAATGGGGAATATTTCTCAAGCAAGAAGGGTTATTGTTTACTGGTAATAATCCTATTGGTGCTTGAGGATATTCAGGGTGGAAACAGGAAAGTGTTGAAAGGTTGGACAGGCACATGATGGATCTGGGTGGTAACTGTAATGTTTTTAAGGAAGACAGGGATGAATAATCAATACTAAGGACCTTAACTGTCAGCCCCCGTCTCTTATGTGACACGGGGTTGAATGAATAGATATGTAATAATACTTGTAAAGTATTATTATCTATATGTTTGGCCTCACTATAGCCGGTGAGGCCAGTGGAAAAAAAGACTCTGATACACAATAAAGTGTATGAGCTGGCACCCTAGGATTAACAAGGGAACGCGGGTATGTAATACCTCAGCGCTTAGATGCCTCAACTGCTCCCTGAGAGTGGGAGAGGACTTCTAGTCACTAGAATAAGTATTCAGTGACTAGGAATAAGGTCCAGAAAGACATAAGGAGTAGAGAAAAAGGTTTATTGGATTATTATAAACCCCACTCACTGATTAATATTAAGTTGGATGGGTTTGTATGGTAATCTGGGGGAAATTCCCTTTAGAAGGAAATCTCAGACCATTTAAATATTACACAATATGTTTCCCCCATGTAATAACTCAAAGAGTTTGTATGTCAGATTTCTGTACTCTACTCCACTTGTTGTGGCGTGTACAGTAAGGACTAAAAGAATAATATTACACTTATAAAGTGTAATGAACTGATTTGCCAATAAGAACAATTACTTTAAGTGTTATAAAACACTAAGTATCAAATAAAAACAGGTTATGACCCTGCTGCCAAAACTCCAGTTATGGGAATGAATCCTCTGAAGGGCTAACCAGACTTGAACACGGTTCTTCCAATTAATTAAAGGTATTTTAATTAATTGGGGGGGATTTGTTTTGAAGAATTTTAACTAATTTAGATAGTATATAAATAAAGGCCAGTCCTCCTTACTTACAGGAGAAGGTGAGCGCCTTTGTAGCTTATAATAAGTTATCTGGTGTAGGTTAAAATTGATGGGGAGTAATCTTCATTTTAGTGAAGAAAACTCCTTCTTAAATAATAAAATAAATATTATTTCACAAGCTTCTTTTTGAAGCAGTGATCAGGGCAAGATAACCAGAGGGAACTGAGCAACCTGTTAGTGATCTGATGTGAAATATGGTGTCATTCCTATGTGGAATGACCCCATAATTATTTCACAATGAATGGCTTAGTGGGAAATAATTATTTCAACATTAAATAATTATTTCACTAAGATGTGCTTGTGAATAAGTTTTCTGGGGACTAAGGCTTGGAAACGCGCTTGCCCTGAGTGATCAGTAATGTAAAATCACATGTACTTATGTATTTAATACATACTACATAAGTTATATAATTAAATACATATGTAATCTTATAGTATATATTACTATGGGTTATGCTGGGATTTTCCAGGATTTTCAAGGAAAAAACTATACCAATAAATGGTTCTTTATCCATTTATTGCGTGTTTGCAAATTAATTTGCCAAGGATTTTCCTTAATTAAATTTCCTTGGATTTTTGATAAAAAATAGATACAATTTTATTATATTTTTCATGTAGTCATGAGTGTGGCTTGAACACAGAGCCTTATGTATCAACCAGATATTTCTAGGCTTGTCCTTAACTGTTACACTGTGTACCAATTATTGAAACAGTTGAGTATAATTTCTGATATAACCAGAAGATCTAGTAAAATAAATAAAGTAAAAAATAAAATAAAATAAATAATAATATAATTAAATGTTATTAATTATTCAGCTTGCAGTTTCAAGTGTTACATAATGTATGTAATATCTTGGTGGCTGAAATTGTATTACATGGGGTAATTCAAGATAATAGTCTCCTTGTAGGAGGCATAACCAAATTGTAATATTTAAGGGTAAATTCATGGAGAGATATTAATCTCTCCTTAAATTAAAATTTCTTAATATTAGGGGGTATCAAATATGACCAAATCCACAATTAAAACCAGTGAATTAGGTTTTTCCACAAAATTTCACTTTTGAGAATCCTGAACCATTTTATATACATCTCAATGGTTTTTAAAAACGGTGGATTTTCAAAACCAGTTGATTAGATAATTGTGGATTTGGTCATATTTGATACCCCCTATTAGTTAGTTTATTAAATGATAAATATTATATAAAATAAATACAAAAATTATGAGTCTTGTGGGAATTGAACCTGTAAATTTAAGATAATTCACTTTGTTCAATTTTATTCCCTTTTTTATAAACACAAGTCCTTAACCATTGGTTTATGTGACTTGTATTATTTTGGAGACATGTGGGCTAATTGTATCAATGTCTGACATTACCAGACAATTTATTATGATTGTATCTAATGTAAATGGTGGTTAAGCACTGTCTCATGGGTATTTTAAAGCACAAGGAGCCTCCTTTGGGTGGTTACAGAGCTCTGTAACTAGTCCTGGGTTCCCTCTGGGGACCCTATGGGTATTACAAACCAACTTGTGGGCACTTTGGATAAGTACTGGCCTTCCTGGTGATGCTACAGAGGCTTGTGCCTTGAGTAGAAGTCACCAAGCTACATCATATATATTTATTTATATTTTTTCATTTATTTTAGTGTATTTACTTTATAAATTACAGTAGTGTAGTATAATAGTAATGATTGTTTGATCAGTATTAGTGGCTTACTTTTGTTGAATTGTATCTGGAATAAGCCACAATGCTTAAGCTTACTATTGTTTTATATCTATTGTACCTTTAATTATTGTATAAAAGTTTGTTAAATTTTTTTTATTATCCTTTGTATACTTCATGGGATGTGTATCATATGTAATGAGGGTACTAGCGCGCATTGTGTTGTCTTTTGTACTATTGTGCAGGTTCTGGAGTCCCTGTGCCACGTGGGGATGCTCTACTGGGCTTAGTCTCCATGTGTGGGGGCTTGTGCTCAAATTTTGGGTGGTACTTCAGTCATGCGGGTAACCAAGCTGCGCTGACTGCAGTAAGCAGTCTTGGGATTAACCATGAGTCATTTACACTATCTCCTCAAGTTTACACAACATCTCATTTGTGTGACAGAAAATGGGGTGTAAGCATATGGGTAGGAAATATAAGCATATTGGTACCTTTTATCTTGAGAGGTATGTGCTATATGTTTATTCCTGTTCTACATTTTCAAGGAGTGAGAAGTAGGGGCAAGTTGTGAGTGAGCTACCCTAGGTTAAATCTATCCTAGATTCAGAATATAAAATAATACTCTAGTTTTATTTTTTTTGTATTCATTTATTTATATTTTGCTTATGACAGGTTGCTCTGCCATAGTAGCAAGCTGAAATTACATGACACAGGATTGTTGTAGTCCAAAATCCAAATATCCCTGCATTACAAAGTATAAGCCCAACAGAACACATGGTTTCAAGTCATAGGTGGCCACCTGGAAGAGTCATGTTTCTTATCATTTTGGTCATGATTTTGATTTATTTAATTCTTTGAGTTGTTTTGTCAAGCTTTCACTTCCGTAATAAAAAATACTATTGAAGAAATTCTTGAGCTGTCGACAAAATACTTTGGCAGATTTGTCTTTAAATATTTCCCAAAGAGACTCATTTTCTCTTTCCATAAAGGCCTCTATTATATGCCAGACAATTGAAGGGTGCCTTTTTTTTTGACAATCATTAACATAATTCAGAATTGATGTCTTTCTTTCTGCCCAGAGGTCAATTCCTTGGTCTGATATACTTTCTGATTCTAAATATCCTTTGAATTCTTTGAAGAAATTTATAGCCTTTTCAAGTTGCCTAGAATAATCTGTTGCTTCAATGGGATTTAGGGATGTATTATGAGGGATCATTTTCATAATCATCTCAACATAAAATAAGAAAACTGAAAAAATGTAGGGAATTTGAAAGATAATCAAATCATCCTGCAAGTCTTTCCAATCAGGATTTGTGTTTTCTTCCCAATGGCCAAACCAAACATCTTTATCTTCAAAGAGTAATTTCATCTTAGCTGGGAGTTTATCTTGGTCTAATCCTGCTCGTTGTTTCCGCATCTTGTTACAAGCCCTTTGAATTGCCACTTTACTTAGACTAAATTTATCTGCTTTTGGCTTTGGGAGTGATTTCATGATTCTTGATAAATGTTCAATGTGACTCACTTCCATTTGGGATGAAGTTTCACCTCTCAAAATATTGCTGTCAAAAACTAATCTTTGATGATTGGTCTTTGCAATTCTTTCTGCATCAAGGATTCTTAGGTTTGGGAATTTTTGAACATTGTATGTTTTGTTTTTCCATAATTTTGTTTGTCTTTGTGACTTGAGGAAATTTTTTGGGTCCCTTGTAAAGGATTCATATTCCCCTGAATTCTGGGCCTTCACTAGTATATGAGGGCAAGTGTTTTTCCTTGAAGATCTGTTTGTATTGTTCCCACAAGATCTTGAAGAAGATGAAACTCCAAGACCAAATGATCCAATTGTACATCTCTTGTTTCCTTGGTTATCATCACATTCTACTGAGGAGCTTAGTTTTTGGGAAATAGGGGTAGATTGTGGGGATAAATCAGTCACACAATCAATATTTATTGATTTTCCTTTGTTGTTTTGCTTTGTTAATTTGGCCTGAAATACTTCACTATCTATTGGGTATTCTATTGAATCTTCAACTGGATAGCTTGATTGTTTTTCACCAAACCTGGAAGTTAAGTCCTGTGTTCTCAAAATACCTTTGGATTTCTTTGGTAGATTATTGGAAATACAATCTACCAATGGCTTGAAAAACTGAGAAACCAATTCTGTTTCTGTTTTATCATCTCCTATTGTGTCCCCAATGGTTTCAAGTTTTCTCTTTTTTGTACTGTTCTTTTGAAAGTTGGTATTTTTTCCTGAATTGAAATTTGTCTCTAGAGGGTCTACAAAAGAATTCAAAGCAGATTGGGTGCAAATTTCAGTTGGATTACTACCTGAATCTCCAACATGCCCCTCATGAAAATTCAATGGGTGTGTTCCTGTGGTTTTGGCAGATCCTTTGTAACCACTTGATTCAGAAAAACAATTCAAGTAGTTTCTTGTGTGCAGGTTGATTGATCCATTTTCATTGTGGATATTATTGGAGTAGCTATGTTCATATAATCCCAAGTGGAACTCAGTTGAAATTGTTTGCCTCACTAGGTTTTGGCCAAGATGTTGAAATTCATCATTTGCAGTAGTGGAAATAATTCCTAAAATCCCAAACAATACATGCATGCCCCACTTCATATTTGCTGAGTTGAATGTCAGGAATATCATCTCCTATTTTGTTCAAATGAACCTTGGCTAGTCTGTAAAGCAAAAGTATAATTAAGGTTTGATTTAAGCCCACTATACCTATTTTGGTATTGTGTAGAATTTGGGATGAGGCAGTGGTATTCAGTCCAGAAACACAGCCCAAAAATACACCATGATAAAATTCTCAAACCCAGAATTCATATCAATTGAAGGGTTTTGACATTGATGAAACAACCATTTGTGTGCAGTTGGGTACATGTGAAACATAAAACTTTTACCCAAAAAGCATGATTCTTATGTAGATATAAACTTGTCACACTTAATAGGAAACTTTATGTAAAGTCCCCTGATGTACTTGAGGGGTTTCAGTGAGACCCATAACCCTGGCGTTTGAAGTATTGGCTTGTGCTCAAGCATCATAAATAATATTTCCAGCAGGTGAAGGCAATAAAATACATGATACCTGGAGATTGGATGCTATGTATCCAACAGAGTCATTAATTATGGATACTAAAAGCTGTCTGGGAGTTTTCCCACCATTTTCTCACCACATTGAACCTGCCTAGTTTGTATCGCATGGATATGCCTTGGCAATAAAGTTCTCTCACTCCAAAATAGTATTTTGACAGCTTTGAAAGGTGAATACGTGTGATAAACAAAGAAATGAATGTCTTGTCATAAATAATTGGAAAGCACAGACAGCTCATAATTCATCTGAAATGGTAAGTTAGATTACCATAAATTCAATTTTTTTTATTTCCTACAAGATGTGAGAGAAATAGCCTCTGGAGAAATCCTTACAGGACACTGGAATGTTTTTGGTCACAGAATCTAAATAGCTCTTAAGTCCGGAGTATCAGCCCAACAGAAAAAGGGTATCCAAATCATAGATGGCTTCCTGTAAGAGATATATCCTTATCACAAGAGATGAAAAAGTAATTCTCAAAAAAACCTTTGATAAGTTTGGTCATCATTTTGATCTAATTGTTCCTTTGAGTTGTTGTGTCAAGCTTTCACTTCCATAATAAAAAATATTATTGAAGAAACTCTTGAGCCTCCTAGAAAATTCTTTGGTGGGTTTTTCTTTGACTATTTTCCAAAACAAATGATTGTCTCTTTCCATAAAAGCTTCAATAATATGCCATACAACTGCCACTTTTTCTCTTTTTTGTGAATGATCAACATACTCTAGAATTGCTTGCTTCCTTTTTTTCCAGAGTTGATTTGCTTGATCTGATACAAGTTCTGATTCTAAATATGCTTTGAATTCTTTGAAGAAATCTATAGCATTTTCAAGTTCCTTAGAATAATCTATTTCTTCATCTGGGTTTAGGGATTTATTGTGAGGAATAATGGTCATAATCATCTCAACATAAAATAAGAAAACTGGTAAAATGTAGGGAATTCCCAAGAAAACTAAATCATCCATTGAGTATTTCCAATCAGAAGTGGGGTTTCCTTTCCAATGTTCAACCCACACATCTATATCTTCAAACAGTAATTCCATCTTAGCTGGGAGTTTATCGCGGTCTGATGTTTCTGGTTGTCTCCTCATCTGTTTACAAGCCTTTTGAATGGCCAGTTTACTTAGACTAAATTTACCTGCTTTGGGCTTTGGGAGTGATCCCATGATTGCTGATAAATCATGTATGTGGAGCACTTCCTTTTGAGATAAATTTTCAGCTTTCAAAATATTTCTGTTAAAAATTAACCTTTTATCATTAATCTTTGGTATTTTTGCAACAAGAATTATTGGATTTGGATGTTCTATTGAATTTTCAACAGGAAATGTTGATTTATATTCACCAGACCTGACAGGACAGTCCTCTGTTCTCAAAGTACCTTGGGCTTTCTTTGGTAATTTGGAATAAAAAGTTACCAATGGCTTGAAAAACTGAGAAACCAATTCAGTTTCTTTTTTATCATCTCCTATTGATTCCACAAGGGTCTCAAGTTTTCTCTTTCTTGTAGCCTTATTTTGAAAGTTGGTATTTTGTGTTGAATGATACTTTTTGCCTAAATGATCTTCCACAATATTCAAAGCAGATTGGGTGCAAATTTCACTAGGAGTGCTACCTGAATCTCCAAGGATTTCCTCATGTAAATTAACTGGATGTGTTTCAGTGGCTTCAACAGACCTTTCACAACCACTTGACTCAGAAAAATAATTCAAGTCATTGCTTGTGAGCGGTTTGATGGAATCATATGCATTGTGGAAATCATTCCAGTAGCTATTTTCATTTACTCCAAAGTAAAACTCAGTTGAAATAGTTTGCTTCACCAGTTTTTGACCACTATGTTGGAATTCACCATTTGCAGTAGTAGATAAAATTCCTAGAATCCCAAGTAATGAATGCATGCTCCAGTTCACATTCTTTGAGTTGAATTTCAGGACTATCATCCCTTGTTTCTCCCAAGTGAACCTTGACTAAGTCTGTAAAGAATAAGTATAATCAAGATTATATTTAAGCCCACTAAGCCTATTTTGGTATTGTGTGAAATTTGGGATGAATGTTGTCCAAGGCAGTCGTCTTCAGTCCAGAAAACTAACCCAAAAAGGCAGCTTGAGAAAATTGAGGACCCCAAAATTCACATCAACTCAAGGGCTTTGTTTGATATTTATGAAACAAAAATTTTCATGCAGTTGAATAGATGTGAAACATAAATATTCTACTCAACAAGAATGAGTCACATGTAGATGTACACCTGACAAACGTTTTAGGAAATCATATTCAACATCCCCTGATGTACTTAAGGGGTTTCAGTGAGACACATAACCCTGACATCAAAATTCATAGAAAGAATTCCCAGAAGCTCAAAGAAATCCAATCCATGATACCTGGAGATTAGACACCAAAGAACCAACACAGTTAGTGTTGACATTATTCCAGCTCAAGAGATAGATGCACCAACAAGGAGGGGGGGGGGGGGGGGTGGGGCTATACAATGTAATAGCAGAGCAATGTGGCACCCGGAAACAAAGGCTCAAGCTTTCAAATACTATTTGATATGTGAGGAGAAAATTTCTGAACTAAGATCTGAAGTGGGCCTATAAACACGAGAGGAGAGAAAAAGACAGGATACAGGACAGGCAATATAAAACCAGTAGAAGACCATATGGTCAAGTAGGATAGCACCACAACCATGTGATTCCAGGTTTTTAATTCTTCTCTTTAATCAGACTCCCCAGCTTTCATTTCTCATCACCTTATGTGATGCATCTTTTATTTTTATCCATCTCAAGTCAGATGCCTCTTAAGTTTTCAATGTTGAGTGAGATGTCCTGTTTTGCCTGCCCCATATCAATTCCTTTCCTGTCATTTCCATCTCAGGCTAGATCTCTTTTGATTAGTTGTTTCTAGGCCCCTTTGGATATTGCAAGGGGTCTTTCAAGTTATTTGTACTGAATTATGCTCCTTGCAATTTAAATACAGTATCATTCTCAAGCGTTTTGTTTTGGAAACCCCCCTGGTCCAACCTTTCTAACCTAAAGGTTGTCTCTGTCATCACCTCTTTCTCTTGAGATGAAATCTAAACAATTGGTTTCATAAACATTGACTGGAGGTCAAAACTCATTACCATGGCAATATTCCTAATTTCACGGATTGACTGTGTTCCACACACTATCAAAAAAATTCAATCAGATTCTTCATCTTTTGATATATCAGAAACTCAAAATGTCAGACATTGAGACAATTGGCCCACATGTCTCCAAAATAATACAAGTCACATAACCCAATGGTTAAGGACTTGTGCTTATAAAAAAGGGAATGAATTGAACCAAGTAAATTATCTTAGTTTACAAGTTCAATTCCCATAAGACTCATAATTTTTGTATTCATTTTACATGGTATTTGTCATTTTTAATAAACTAAATAATAATAAGAAATTCTAATTTAAGGAGAGATTAATATCTCTCCATGAATTTACCCTTAATATTACAATTTGGTTATGTCTCCTACAAGGGGACTATTATCTTGAATTACCCCATGTAATACAAACTCTTTGAGTTATTACATGGGGGAAACATATTGTGTAATATTTAAATGGTCTGAGATTCCTTCTAAAGGGAATTTCCCCCAGATTATTACCATACAAACCCAGTTACCTTACTATCAATCAGTGAGTGGGGTTTATTATAATCCAAACCAACCTTTTTCTACTCTTTTTCCCCTTCTGGACCTTTTTCCTAGTCACTGAATATTCATTCTAGTGGCTAGAAGTCCTCTCCTATTCTCAGGGAGCTGTTGAAGCAATCAGCGCTGAGCTCTATCTAGCCGCGTTCCTTTGTTACACAAAGGTGCTAGCTCTTCCGCTGTAAAAAGCGTAGAACTGCTTATTTTCCACTGGCTGTACCAGCTATAGTGTGACCCTACATATTGATAATAAAACTTTAATAAAGTATTATTATACATATATCCATTCTACCCCGCGTCACTTAAGAGACGGGGGCTGACATTTGGGGGTCTGGCCGGGAAATCTTGTCCCAAGACCAACCAACAACGACCAACGTTCAATTGTTAACAAAAATTTTCTTTGTCTCAGATCGACGAACATATCCCTTCATCAAGAAAAATTTATACTCAAAAACAAAATGTCTGACACGAATTAGAAAAATACATATGCCGAAGTAGTTAAAAACAGGATCAACATACCGTTGATCAGCTCTAATCAGCCGATTTAAATCAAACAACAAAACCGTTGCCGCTAGCTAGACCCGGTACTGTCTCCGAGCCTTCAGACGCTAAAAGGATCAAACGGAAGCTCACAAAGAAGACCCTTAGCCCCAAAGTCGTACCCACCAATTGGGATTCCAATAACGACGACGTACAAATCCCCCTTTTTAAAACCCAAACCGTTACCTCAAAACAAACAAGTCACACCCAGCCACAAGAATTAAAGTGTCTGTCTTTAAAAATTCAATCATTAACGGGGACAAAAAGTCCAATTCAAGCGTCACAACGGACATAGCTCCAAGAAAATATTGATGATTACTTTGTTTCTCAAGGAAGAAACGGTTCAATCAATATCTTCGGAATCCTCAAACTATCCCAGTTTGGAATTCACGTACACAAAAGATCCAGAGGTCATAACAGTAGTATTAGATTTAACAAATGTTATTAGTCAAAATCTCGACTGACAAGAACAAAAATTCCGCTCTCTACTGTTTTCAGCTGGAGCTCAATAGCAATGTTATCTAAATTTAGGAAGTTGTACCTTTAGAAGTAATAATTGTTTCTAAATT